>LPNX010168414.1:534467-604759 GCA_001517045.1 Pseudotsuga menziesii
AAATGACAGGAAGTCCACTTCAAGTTATGTGTTCATGCTTGCAGAAGGGCCAATCAGCTGGTCAAGCAAGAAACAGAGTGTCATTGCACTCTCATCTAAAGAAGCTGAGTACAGAGGAGTTGTCAATGCAGCAACTCAGTGTTTATGGTTGCAGGGTTTACTTGGAGAGTGTGGTTTCGAACCTGAGTACTCAACTACCATCTACTGTGATAACCAGAGTACCATTCGAATCTGCAAGGATCCAGTTCAGAAGCAGAGAACAAGACACATTGAGATTCACATGCACTACATCAGAGAGCTTGTGCATGATGGCACCATTCACCTACTCTTCTGTTCATCTTCAGAACAAGTAGCTGACATCTTCACAAAATCATTTTGTGAGAAGACCTTTAGCAATCTCAAATCACTGCTGTGGATTGCTGATCATGCTGTCAAAGCGTGAGTGGAGACAAGATTCTACAATTTTGTTTTACAGTCCATGTTTAAGGGAGGATTTTCCTAAGTTGGTTTTGCCTCTTTCCTTGGTTGTATGGACATTGCAGTATGTAAAGGGTGACTAAGCCTTGTTGCTAGGCCCTATATTTTTTATTTATTACTCATAAAGTCAGGCTTAAGGGGGGGTGTTAGAATAATCAACCCATAGTATTTACCCACTTAGACATTATTTCATTTATTTTGTCTTATTTGCCTAGTCCATGAGTCCCACCATGTGCAAGTTGTCAATTGCCTATCCATAGAGGTAAAACTTGCCATTATTGACTCATGGAGCACTTGGGAAAGCCTTAGGAATCAAATCTTCTTTATTCCTGGCCTCCTAGATGCCCTTCTGCTTTTTCTGCTTTATTGCCTGCTTTTTCAGTGTTTTAAGGCACATAGGAAAGCAA
Organism: Pseudotsuga menziesii; assembly: GCA_001517045.1. NCBI lineage: Eukaryota > Viridiplantae > Streptophyta > Pinopsida > Pinales > Pinaceae > Pseudotsuga > Pseudotsuga menziesii. Next base: position 535,352 of record LPNX010168414.1, read on the forward strand.
GACTAGGTGAGGTGAATCAGCTTTGTTGCCTCTTCCTCCTCCACTCTTTCCTCCATGCAAAAGCATGTATGAGCTGCCATTTGGCCACTCTTTAGCTTGCCCATGCGCCCTTGCTAATTCATGGGGTCCTTGATAGATTTGGGATCAGCTTTTTACACCTATGGGGGATTTGCCTATTTTGGGTAAGCCTGCTTTATGCTAGATTTGGATGCTTCCTTATGCATTCGATTTGCTCATGTATTCTATATATTCATCAGCCTATGTTGTTACAGGGTTGGCTATTGTACACTCAGTTAATATAATTTTGTGTTACAGCTCCATATTCAGTCTCCATTGTTGATAATTTGCATGATCAATTGTTAATTGCTGTGAGTGAAATTAATCTACTGCAGGCTTGAATTTCTACAGATGGAGACCCCTTATTTCACATCCACAATTATAAGCACCCTTACTCTGCCCAAGTAGCTCTTGAAACCCTAGCTCACCCTTGAGCTACTTTCACCTTGAGAGCCCCTTTTGGCCCATTTCCACCATTGGAGAAAGAGAAGGAGCAAGTTGGAGCTTGGAGCAACCCTCTTGGATCACTACAAAGGGATTCACCAACCTTCACATTGGAGGTAACATTAATACAAAATCCATTCTTTACATCTTGTTTTTCTGTTTCATGCACATGTTTAGAGTAATTTATATTTCTGTTTTAGCATTTTAATTTACATTTATTGAACTGCTACTAAGGAGTCCCTTCTCCTTAGTAGGTGCTCATTCGCACAAGCTAGGGGTAAAACCCTAGCTACAGTTTTGGCGACTCTGCTGCTTGTTTAGTTTTCTGCAATAACTTCCCGTTTTTCCTTTCGCCTGTCCCTTTCGGCCGCCGTAAATCGCATCTTTTCCCTCTGCAGTCGCTTCCCGACCGCGTCTTTCAGGCCTTTAACTGCGACCCGACCATGGCTCTCAGACTGTTTCCGGCGCCCTGCCTACGGATTCAAATCTGTTACCTACGATCCGACCGCGGCTAATCATCCTGTTTGCTGTGATCTGACTGCGCCTGTCGGACATTTGCCCGTGTCCCGATCGTGATTTTCAGCCCCTTCACTGCGACCCAACCGCGTCTATTTTCCCTATTTCCCGCATTTCGACTACCTCTGTCGTCCAGAAAGCCACTACCTGTCCGCGCCTGTTCCCCTCAAACCCACGGTCCGACCACCCAATTTCGCCACAGACCCACGGTCCTGTTTTTGAACCCAGCCCCTTTGCTGCAATATTTTCTTCCTCTGCACAGCCATCTGTTCTACCTGTAGCCCTACTTCCCTACAGCCTTTTCTGCAACATCATTTCCGTTCCCTTTTACGAAATCTGTTTAAAGTTTCAGCATTCTAATTCAGAAAATTTTGCATGTTAAAGTTGTGAATTCAGTATTATTGTTAGTTAGAAAGTTGCCCCCTTGTGTGGCACTTCTATTTTCAGGTTCATCACCTCACGAGCACACACTCTGTCACATAATTCAAGTGAGCCTTAAAAAACTACTTAACGCAACCAATATTCTAACCCCACTTGGGGAACACAAAAGAATCTTTGTAGTTAGGTAGGATCAGGGGGATAGGCTTCCAATAACACCCCTTGGTTACTTACACTTGAGACATAGCTGTTGTCCAATTAGGGAACCAAAATCCCCTAGTATTTTTTGGCATGGTCACAACTAGTTTACCAGAGGGCCTCTCCCTTAGGAGGGTTGAAGTCACGAGACTGGTTCCGGAGGACTGAGTGGAATATCGCACTCCATTCAGTAACTGAAGGGCTACCTTTTGCAGTTCTCGGGATATCCCTGTATAGGGGTATTGCGGTAAAAGGACCAAACGATAGATTCACCTTTCTGGACGTGTCATGAACGGGGTATCTTAGTTGCCATTCTTCTAGGATTGACTACCCAGTGTCCCTCCCGGTAGGGGGATATCTTAGCCACTTGGCTTTCCTATTCATATTGTATGACTTGGATTTCATCACCTTGCAGAGGATATGTCTAGTTGAGTCAGAATACTTTTAGTTAGGTGTTTGCATACTCCCTTACCTCCTTTTGGTCTAGTGAGTCCACCATTTTTTATTTTTAGGAAACCTCCTGCTTGTTGGTATTCTGACCATTTCTGTTGACACTCCACCTATTGTAGCACAGCTGTTACAGTGGGTGTTTTGAGTTGATTGTTGGCCTGAGTGCCCTATTTTTCAAGCTTTCCTTCTGCACACTCGGTTGCATTAGGGTTTTTGAGCTGTGTTTTGCCCACCTCAACCCATAGATATTTGACACCATCTGTCACCATTGAGTCCCCGAGACATTCTCGGCGCCTCAAGGGCGAGCCCCCATAGCACAGTTCACTTGACACCACCCGTCATCGACACAGATCATCCTCACTTGATACCACTTATCATAGATCTCGAGCCTTGTCACTTCACTCCACTCGTCAGCGGCATAGGCCTCCGTCACCAGATATTGACGCCCCTCATTTTACCTCTGATTCTGAGCCAGAGTCTGAGAACCCCATTTACACTGACCCTACTAGCCCCATGGCTGGCGTGACTTCCACTCCCGTCTTGGTAGGGACCATTGGTAGCACATCCACCACTACACCAGTTACCACACCTGCCTTGGGTATGCCCTCCATGGGGCCCCCATCTACCGTTCCCCTCACGGCACCTATTCCCGTAGTGGGAATACCTATTCCCACTCCATCAGTGGCTCACACTACCCATGGTGGTGTAGGACCATCCTATACCACCTTAGTTACACCACTTGGGGGAAACCTCCCTAACACTACCCCTCCACTTGGGGGCATTGGCCTCAACTTGGTCCGACCCACTACTGTGTCACATCCTTCTTCTAGTTTGCCATTCATGGCTAGCCTCAACCTGCCTGACCTAGCCAGATTGACCAATGACCCTATCCGACATGACCCTGCGTGGCCTCACATGCCCACCAAGCTCCCCTCTAACATCCCCAAGTTCGAGGGCAAGGCAGGTGAGGACCCACAAAACCACATTATGTCCTTCCATCTATGGTGTTCCTCCAACTCCATAGTGGACGACTCTATTCGCCTCCGTCTCTTACAATGCACCTTCACTGGCTCTATAGCCAAGTGGTATATTGAGCAACCCCATGAAACCCATAACACCTTTGCTTCCCTTGCCTCAACCTTCCTGCAGTTCTTCCACTTACCTGTCTGCTATGATGCGGGCGTTGAAATCCTCCTATCATGCAAACAAAACATGGCTACCCACATCACGGACCACATTCATGAGTGGCGTCAACACCGTAGCTTATGCAAGATCAAATTAGATGACCGTATCTTCCTAGATTGGTTCCTCAAATCCCTTCTTCCTGTCATTGCTAAGGATGTGGCATCCGAAAGACCCCAGTCTGAAGAAGAGGCCATCCTTAAGGCCCAACAATTCGACCTCATTTATGCCCAGTCGGGTTATCTCTATACCATTATACCTGACACCCCTCACGGTGATTCCTCCCAGCACGATGCGCCGGGGGCATCCCACGCTGCCAACGCCATCATTGGCCATGTCTCTTCGCATCCTCAACCATTTTCCATAGCACGTCCTACCCCTGACCCTGACCTTTCGTGGGCTACCTCACAGTCTGGAGCAACCAACTCGTATGCTCCCATGACACATCACCACCATTCCCATGGACCCTCATGTCCACCTCAGTGTTTCAGTCATGCAACTCCCACTTACGCCCCCCTGGTCGCACCTCAGCCCTACTACCACCAGCAGGTTGCACCAGCTCCTGCGCCTTCACAATCCCAACCCGTTTATTACCCGCCACAGGCAGCCCCTACGGCAAACCCACAACCCGCTCTGCATCCCTATCAACAACCCCCTCAAGTTGATGCCCCTGCGCAGCCTCCACCTACATATCATCCACCACAACCTACTCCAGCACCTGCGCAACCTCATAATCCACCTGCTGTCCAAGGGCAAGTTTACTCCCAACAAAACCCGCAGCAAAACCAGAACAACCAACGCAACCAGGGCCAACAAAACCGCGGAAGGGGTCGAAATCGTGGAAACAACCAACCTACAGACCAAGTTGGTCAACCCCCTAATCCCCCTGATAATAATAATGCGGCCCCTACTAACCAAAACCCTGATCGCTCGCCCAAACAGGCTAAAAACCCCAATTTGCAAACCAACCATCCTTGTTCTATTTGCGGGGTCTATGGCCACTACACACATACTTTCCCACACTTGGAGCGAGCTCGGCAACTTTGGGTTGATGATTCCCACCGCCAAGGGAATGCGGCTTCTCAAGCACCACCCAACCCCCCACAACCTCAGCAGCCACCTTTGGTGCTGCAAAACCCCTTACCAAACCAAGGCGTAGTGAACACTCAACCATTGGCTCCCCCTCAAGCCAACACGCCAACCCAACAACAAATCACTTACGCTGCTCCTGATCAACCCATGTTTGACTCAGGTACCCACCACTTGTTAATGATGTCCTCCGATGAGGTCAACCTCCAGACCCGGTGGAACCAATATGGCTCCACCTCTGAAGCCCCTCCCACCGATAAACCCACTAACGCTCATCCCACTGATCAGGAATTACGTATACCTCCACCGCCACTTGATGGCGCACCCAAAGCAGCTCATTTCCCACTTCACCGTATCAACAATAACCTCAATGCACGGGCTGCGTCAAACTACAAAATTGTCGATGACTTAGCCCAATCTCCCGCAGCCATGTCTATGTTAGAAGTCTTAAAAAACTGCCCGTCGCAGCGCAAGATTTTACTTTCAGCCATTGGGGCTATCGATCCAAATGATTCGAATTTAATGGCATTTGATTTGAACCAATCTCAACCCCGCAAGCCTTCCACTTTAGCATTCCAAGTTTCTGTTTCCATTCAGAATTTTGTCATCCATAGATGCATTATTGATGAAGGTGCCTCTACATGTGTCATGTCCACCTTCATCTAGCAGAAATTGGGATCCCCCCCTCTCCAGCAGTCCACTACTGCGTTGCGAGCCTACGACAGCCATTCGGCTCAACCACAAGGCCTATTAACTAACATCCCCGTCCAGCTAGCTGGTAAAACCATCCTCATTGACATCGAGGTTATTAATGCACAACTTGATTATAACCTTTTACTTGGCCGCAGCTACATGTACGCCATGCAGGCGATTGCTTCTTCCGTTTTTTGTACCATGATGTTCCCCCATGAGGGACGCGTGGTCAAGGTCGACCAACTCACCTACTATGACCCCAATGCCCCCGCGGCACCTGAAAATGTTCTCCCCATGGTTGAACAACCTTTTTCAGGTACCACCACCTCACTTGTTTCCTCTATGGGGCCCGGAGTTTACTCAGACGCGCCAATGACCTCGACCTTCCAATCTATTCCACCCCCGTCACCCGCCACTGACGTGTCTGACCTATGTACCCTGTCCCATAGCACGCAAACTCCTACTCATCAACTGCCCTTGTTGCCTAAACCCCCTTTGGTACCTAGTCACATTGGTGTTACACCCATCCATACCATTCCTTTCCTCATCCCTCCCTCAGGAGTAGTTAGCACCCCGGTCATGGCTACCCTCAGCCTCCCTGGGTTAACCTTAGGATTACCCGTTTGGTATCTTTCACCTCCCATTCCCCTGTCGACACCAGATGTCATCCTACAAACGGTGCAACCCATTGTCACTACTAGTCAACCACCTCCCAATGTCGCTACCCCGTCGTCCTCCACGAACCCCCCCCCCTCCTCTTACCAAACCAACTGGGGGCAGAGGCCCCCAACCTTACACTGATGTCCCACCTCCCAAGACAGTCAAAAAACCCCCTTTGTTTCATGCTCCTCCCAAATGCTTGCTGTGCGATGAGTTGGGCCATGCGACTCACCAATGTCCTCAGTTACTGGCAGTATAGGAACACATGCAAATGCTTTACGACGACCCCAGTATACCGGTTGTCCAACTTGATCCAACCCCTAAGCCTCACGACAAATCCCTGCGCACTAATCACCCCTATGCCTTATGCGGTGTTTACGGGCATTACACCATTCACTGTCCTGATCTCCCCAAGTACAGAGCAGCTCTCTATGAGATGAACAATCTAGATCTTGAGACGGCACCACACACCATTGAGGAGATCCACCCCCCGGTCTCTTCCCATTCCGGAGAGGATAATACCATTTATATGATCTCTTCCGCCACTAGTCCCTTGTCAACCGATTTGACGACACAAACTTTCCGTACTGATGAGGAAATCCTCGAAGCTCTCACTGCCCCGGAGTATCCCTGGGATGACATGCACCATCATTCCTACTTCCTCCCAGGTGAATCCTCCTCTAACACTGCTACCCAATTTGCAATTGAATCCAAATACTTCCTTCCCCCCAAGGTCGACTGGTTCAAGGACCCTATTCCTGCTCCTGACACCTTCGAAGAGGGTAACATGGCCAACATCTCACCTGTCGTCCAAATTGATATCGCTGCCCCAGGAAGCACCCCCAAACTCATTACTTTAGGATCCTCTTGCAGTGAGCAAGAGATTGAGGAATACAAAAAACTCTTCAGAGAATTCCGTGATGTCTTTGCCTGGTCCTATACCAAAATGCCCGGTCTTGACCCTGCCATTATAGAGCACCACATTGAAACATGGCCTGATGTACCCCCCGCTCGTCAGAAACAGCGTCCCATTCATCCCTCAAAACTCCCAGCTGTCAAAGCAGAGATTGAGAAACTTCACAAGGTAGGATTCATTTATCCTATTGCCTATACCACCTGGGTTTCAAACCCTGTTCCCGTTAACAAAAAACAAGGCACCATTAAAGTATGCACTGACTTCCGAGATTTAAACCGCGCCTGTCCCAAAGACAATTTCCCCACGCCATTTATTGACCAGCTCATCGATGCATGTGCGGGGCATGAAGTCCTCTCATTCATGGACGGTTTTTCCGGATACAATCAGATCCAAATCCAAAAGGAAGACCAGTACAAAACTGCCTTTACTACCCCATGGGGCACCTTTGCCTATCGCGTCATGCCTTTTGGCCTAAAAAATGCTGGTGCCACATTCTAGTGAGCCATGACCTATTGCTTTCATGATTTGGTCCACATCCTGCTCGTCTACCTTGATGACCTTACAACTCGTTCCCAGAAACGATCAGACCACCTTAACGACCTTCGACAATTTTTTCTGCGCTGTCGTAAATATTAGATCCGCTTGAACCCACACAAGTGTGTTTGTTGCATTCTGGCAGGCCTGGGTTTCATTGTTTCCCAGAAAGGAATTACTGTTGATCCCCTAAAAGTCCAAGCCATCTTAGACCTTCCCTCTCCTCGCACACTACGGCAACTCCAAAGTCTACAAGGGCGATCCAATTTCCTTCGACGCTTCGTTCCTGACTACGCCACAACCGTTCATGGTTTCTTGTGCCTGCTCCGTACCCACATACCCTTTATCTGGGACGAGCAAGCAGAAGCTACGTTCAAAGCCCTCAAGAAAGCTCTCACACAAGCCCCCTTGATCTCCCCTCCAGATTTCTCTTAAGAATTCATCCTCTGCGTCTCGGCATCCGAGCATGCTGTGTCTGGAGTCTTGGTTCAAGAAGACACCTCACACCAAGAGCATGTCATTTACTACGTCAGCCAGACCTTGTCCGGCCCTCCCCTACGTTACCCATATGAGGAGAGACTAGCCCTAGTAGTGGTATTTTCTGTCCAAAAATTGCGACACTACCTTTTACTTACTCATACCACAGTCGTCGTCGACTCTAACCCCATGGTATATCTCCTAAACCGGCAGCTCCTGCAAGGTCGTGTGGCTAAATGGGTCATTATCCTCCAGGAATATGACCTCACGTTCCAAACACCTAAGAGCACTAAAGCCCTTGCGCTTGCCCAGCTCATCACTGATGTCCCTTCTTTTCTCCCGGCCCCACCCATCTCTGATGAGTTACCCGACAATCACTTGTTCACTATCTCGTCTGATGACCCGTGGTATGGTGATATCTTGTTATACCTACGCACGCAGAAGTTCCGACCCCAAGTCACTCATAATGAACGTTGTCGTATCCGTCACTAGGCCTCTCGCTACCTCCTCCTAGGAGATGTCCTTTACCGACGAGGGGTCGACACAATTCTTCATTGTTGCCTTACACACGAGGAAGCTGAACACGTCCTTAATGATTGTCATAGCGGTTCCTGCGGCGGCCATTTCTCAGGGATGGCCACCGCCCAAAAAGGTCATCTGCGTCGGATACTTCTGGCCCACACTTTTCACCGACTGCATCACTACGGTCAAGCATTGCCATAACTACCAAATTTTTTCCCCCAAGGCCCGGACACCACCTGCTCCATTACACCCAGTCGTCATCGTTTGTCCCTTTTGTAAGTGGGCCATTGACTTCATGGAGTGTAGACCCCATCTGTGAACGGCCATAAGTACATCATCGTCGCCATCGATTACTTCACCAAATGGGCGAAAGCCATGCCCACCTTCAACTGTACCGCTGACACTACTGCCCGTTTCTTTTTCAACCATGTTATCACTCGATTCGGGGTCCCTAAACAGTTGGTCTCAGACCATGGATCACACTTTGAAGATTCCATTTGGCGCGAGTTATCCACCCTCCTCAAGTTTGAACACCAATTTTCCTCTGCTTACTACCCTCAAGGGAACGGTCAAGTAGAAGCTGTTAACAAAATCCTAAAAACTATACTCCAACGCACTGTTGACTGGCATAAGTCCAATTGGCACCATATGCTATTCCCTACCTTATGGGCTTACCGTACCTCCACCAAGATCGCCATTGGTTTTACCCCGTTTCATTTAGTTCACGGTGTAGAGTCTGTCCTCCCCATCGAGTGTCAGATACCTACCTTACATATCGCCGTTGAGCTTCTCCCTGATACCTCCCCCCTTGAGCAATGTTTGCTATCCCTCGAACAAGCCGATGAAGATCGTCGTTCCACTCTCCAGAACATCGAAGCTGCCAAAAACTGCTCCAAAGCCGGTTATGACAAACATGTTCACCCTCGAACTTTCCACAAAGGGGACCTCATCCTCTCCTATGACCAAGCCCATGACAAAACCGGTAAAGGAAAGTTTGAGTCCATGTGGCAAGGCCCTTACATTGTGCAGACTTGCCTCGGCAAGGGGGCATACATTTTAGCCGACTCTGAAGGCCACCCTTTACGCAACCCCCGTAATGGGTTGTATCTTAAACGTTTTTACCCATAACTGAAACCGCGACCTCATTGGTCCACATTGTACAGTTTGCTCTTTTTTTTGTTTTTCACCTTCTTTACCATAATCTTACATTCATCGTTATTTTTGCATGCCCACAGATGGACCATCTTCCACCTCGTTACACTGGCTTTGCTGATGGCGCAAGCCACTGGTCTCCCAACCTGGCTTCTGCAGCATGGGTCTTATATTCCCCTTCCAACGAACTGATTCACCTTGACAGAATATGTATAGGCACTGCTACCAATAACCAGGCGGAGTATGATGCTGTGACCGGTCTCCTGACTGCTGCCCTCCAGATGGGCATATGTCACCTTCATGTGTTCCTAGACTCCCAGCTACTTGTCTCCCCGCTCAACAACTGCTACCAGGTGCGTGATCCCTGCCTCTTTAGAAAATTCCTGTGTACATTTTAAAACAACTCAGCCGACAGTTTGAATCCATCACATTCACACATGTCCCAAGAGCTCACAATAGTGTCGCAAATCAAATGGAAAATAACATCCTAGATTGGCATATCAATCACACCATGTAACACCTCCATCATGCCTCATTATCCCATAGCATCTCATCCAAATATGTAAAAACCCAAAAAGACTGCATTGCATCAACATTTGCATCCATGTACATAAACCATAAAACCACATTTGTATCCATAGGGGCATCCACGTGCCTAATCATACATACATCATGTCGCATCACATAAATACACAAGGGGCATCCACGTTCCCAACATCATAAAGCACATCCACGTGCGTATAACTAAGACCAGATCACAAAAAGGTGCGTCCATATACATATATATATCAAAAAATACATGTCACAGTGCTATACATATCCTGAGTACCCCTGTACTCAGCTATACCAAAAATGTCTATACATCCATAAAGCCTCATAAAATACATGTCGTAGCCACAAAAATCGGGGGGAGTCCCCTGCACTCCCTAATGAGAGTCATACCCTACATCACTGCCGGCATCTGCAACCTCTGAATCCTCCCCTCGCTCCTCCTCCGGCAAATCCTCATCCCCTACGGGCTCCTGTGCGTGTACCCTATCCGCCAAGATAGCCACCCGGATCGCAATAGATCTGAAATCCCAGGGTGCCCTCATGCAATCCTGAACCACGTCCAGATCGACGTCCCACCACCGCTCGTCGGTCACCCCCACTAGCAAACAGTCTAGTAGTGCTCGTACAGACTCTAGCGTTCCCTCCGCATCTCGGCGACACACCTCCCCCTGCCCAGGAAGAGCTGGAACGACCACAATCCCCCTCCGTGCCACATGCCCTGGCGACGGCCTCGGGCCCACATCTGCAGATCACCCATTTGTCAGTAACCATATATCAATCAACTATCATATATAAAACTTGACAATGTAATCAAACCATACATACCATCTGGTCCCCATGCCTGTCCCGGCGGCCGTGGTGCCTCTGGATCTCCGGTGTAATCCATATCTCTATATGGATAGTCATCAAGTGTCAATGGTATCTGGAGCCACTACAGGTACAAATCCTGTGTAAAGTACCTACCAACATCGCCGCACCCACGATGGCGCATCATCTTGCCCCACCGCACCATCCGCGACTCCCTCAAACCTCCTGCTCTGATCGGCACCCGCGGCTGCAGTGTGGGTACCCTCTCCATAAAAAACGCACATAAGAAAGAACCGTAGCAAAACCCCTTGCCATATTCCTTCGCTGCTGTCAGCTACCGCTACATGCAGGTTAGGAACATCTGGCCCCACGCTTAATACACACCGTCCAGTACGCGCTCCACTAGCTGCATCTGGCCCCCAGACACCTTCTCCGGTGACTGGGATCCCAAGACGCGTACCACGCATGCTGCCATGGCCTGCACTGCTGGTTCTTGTAGGTCTCTCACCAGAAGTCCATTCCTATGCACCCAAGCCTCTGGACCACAGTACCGCTCCAGCATGTCCTCCATATCTATGTCCGTGGATACCCACGGCTGCGTGTCTACCAACCTACCCAGACAGGGCAACCCCATCAGGAAGTATACATCTGTCAGGGTGAGGTCCACCCTCTCACCCTGCACTCTGAAATCCTGTATGTCTAGCTCCCAAAAACTAATCAGTCAGTTCAGCAGCAATGCTGCTGACCGCATCATGGGTACCTGGGCAAACTTTAGCCGTCCGAATAGCCCCAGCACCGATCACACCTAGCGGTCCTCTCGGACGACGGTCATGATCTCATATGGTATCTCCCGATCCCTCCACAGAACCTACGGAATCCTATCAATCATGCAAAGTAGACTCATCAGACTCATGTCAAACAAATAGTCCTTCCCCTCCCCTCGAAAAACCCTAATAGCTCAGTCCAAAACTGCGGCTTTAGGGCTCCCTGCCGCGGTTTCCGACCGCGGCTGCCAGGCCTACAGCGGTCCTTAACCGCGTATGTTAGCAAAAAACTCATGGTGCCCAACCGCGTGATCCCCCAAGAAACCTACGGTCCTCAACCGTGGTTTCGACCCACTAACCCGCGGTCCACCCCACATGGACCGTGCAAATAGTACCCTGGGGCCCACTACCCACCCCCCGAACCCAATGACAAAGCAGGTATGAGTTTGACGGAATACTTGTATCTCCCGAATCTGAAATCGGCTGGTCGGATCGTCCAGAAATGCCACCTCATCTCTGGTCCACTCTGATCACTAGTCAAAGTCAAATAGTACAAATGACACTTGTCATGTTGGGCCCACTTACTATTTATAGTCCATTGACTTTTTTCTTGTTTGGCCATTCTGAACCCATACGGAGTCCGTTTTCCGAACCGTTTCCACCATTGGAATCAGCACGATGAGACCGTTACGATGGTCACCTCGTTGCATTATTTTTTCTACGTCATTTTTTGCCCATTTTTTAGACATCGCTAGTTGCCTCGGTTTGCGCGCCACTTCAGCCGTTCTCCGTTTTTTCACACTTTTTATATCACCGGATTCATTTTTCCGAGCTCATGATGATGCTTGAGATCATTTCTCTCTCTCACTTGGTACAATTTCACCATTGTGTCCCGACACCTTGCTGCCTCGATTTGCGTGCCACATCGACCGCCACCATATTGTCCCACACTTTTTACATGAGCCATCCACTCCTGTCATAATACAAATGTTTCATTATTTTGCCACCATTCATTCACCCCACAAGGAGGCCCACCAGTGTTCCCCCTCACCCTTGTTCCTGGTCATCATAAATGTTCCTTGATTGAACACTTCCTCCTTGCCTGGCCATTCCTTTTGTTCGGTATAATTTTATCCCTTTTTTGGGTCGGACAAGTCCTATACGAAAAAGGCACTTAGGGAGTTTCTGTTAAGCTCTTTTATGACTCCTAAAACAATGAAAATATTGCTGAGCAATCTTGCTTCCTTTCATGCGCATTAAAGTACCTGAAAGGGCATCTATCTGGTATAAGTTTAACCCTTTGCCGGACCTGGTAGACTAATTACGAAAAAGGAATACTCTAGTCACACCGGCTAGAAGAGTTCTTCATTGCATCCTTTTATGCTTCTTCGGGCCTTGGAGACTAACACACGAAAAAGCAACCCCCCTGGAGTCTTCTTATCGCTTTCAGACTCTCTAAAATTGAAAGCAACCACGAGCATGAACTGTCCTGGGCTCGTAAAATCCACACGACAGTACCATTCCATTACTTTAGAGTCTTCTTATTACTTTCAGAATCCTTAAAATTGAAAGCAACCACGAGCATGAACTGTCCCGGGCTCGTGTAAATCCACACGATAGTACCATTTTATATACACACTTCTTCTAGTTCCCTAACCCATGAAGAATTCCCCCCGTGCCTCTTGGCGCTATGATCGATCCTCTCGGTAGCACCCCCATCTAGGTCGCCTTTGTTCAGAGTATTCTGCAGTCTCCTACCATTTTACCACAACTTGAGTCTCCCTCAACCCAGTCACCCTCTCAGATCCAATACAGCTATGATCCCCTTACCACCAGTCAGTTTCATATGCTGCCCGATCATCCCCGCTATCATACTCTGAACAAAGGAAGTTTGAGTCCCCCACTCTACTTTCCCAGTTATTCCCCCCAGTTTATCAATCCTGCCATCAGTTCTATCACATTTCGGTTTTCCACCTCACGCTCCTGTCAAGGAAACATCATTGCCTTGATAGTTGCATGTCTCCCTCTGTCGACGACAGCCCCTCTATTCCAGAGGATAGACCCAGAGGCCCCTGCGCCTTGGACCCATCACCATCTGTGGTGAGTGCCTATGGACCATTTTGGGAGGAGTCATCATTGCCTCTCCGAATGGTTGTTTCTCACATGCTCGACTTCAGCACCTTGATCGCATCATTGAGAATCGCGCAGGATTTATATCCCTTCTATTATTTGTCGAAGACCCCGGATTTTCCCCGACTCTAGCACATTGGTGAGTCACTTCGGAATGCCCAGTTATATGTTCCCGTGGATGTTCGGGCTGCGTTGGCAATTGTATTCAAAAGCCATCCAGTTCCATGCTTCCTTCAGTACCCAGTTCAATTCCATTTCAGTGTACCATTGCGAGTATGACCCTTGTCACTCTGATACAGTAGCTCATCAGTTCCTTTGGTACCACATTCCGTAGCACTGCTGTCATTCCAATGCATCAATTCTTCAGCTCAGACATGGTCAGCCCAGCAGTATGTCCCAGATTTGTGTCCCTTCTGGACCCTTACGATATACACAGTGGTTTTTTAGGTATCCTACAGGTCCCTCTTTTCGGGCCTCACAGCTATTTTTATGTATCTCGATACGAGCATGGGAATGCCCGCCTCATCCATATATTGAGATTCTTCCTCATTCAATATTTGACGCCATGTATATGTCCAGTCCCCATATTTTGGACCCTATTGTTATTATTATGTTATATCTTGATACGAGCATGGGAATGCCCGCCTCGTCCATATGATTAGATGATTCCTTATCCATTTTTGAGGTTATGTACTTGTAGTTCTTGCAGTTGGTTCGGGATCGTTGTTCCAGGTTTCAGTTTGTTTCTTCTCTTCTCCACACCCCAGGAACACCATTTATGACTTATGATGTCCATCAGCCATACGATGAGCTCCTACCCTCACACATCAGGGGGAAATCTGTTAACACCCAAAAAGTGTTCACTACCTCATCTACCCCACTACATGGCTCATTTGTCCATTTTTCTACCATATTTCCCTTAAAAACCCCTTTTTTCCTCCAAAAATATCCAAAATTCTTCTAAAATAGCAAAAATCCCACTAAAAAGCCTCCAAAAGGCCATAAAACCATCAAAAAAGCCTAAAAAGGGAAGAAAAAATATAAAATAATGAGGAAAAGGAGGAAAAAATCCTATACAGCTGCCCTAAACCATATGGTTTCCAAAACCATGGGCCAACACTCCACCACTGAAAAACTATAAATAGGTGATGGAGACCCCTTATTTCACATCCACAATCATAAGCACCCTTACTCTGCCCAAGTAGATCTTGAAACCCTAGCTCACCCTTGAGCTACTTTCACCTTGAGAGCCCCTTTTGGCCCATTTCCACCATTGGAGAAAGAGAAGGAGCAAGTTGGAGCTTGGAGCAACCCTCTTGGATCACTGCAAAGGGCTTCACCAACCTTCACATTGGAGGTAACATTAATACAAAAGCCATTCTTTACATCTTGTTTTTCTGTTTCATGCACATGTTTAGAGTAATTTATATTTCTGTTTTAGCATTTTAATTTACATTTACTGAACTGCTACTAAGGAGTCCCTTCTCCTTAGTAGGTGCTCATTCGCACAAGCTAGGGGTAAAACCCTAGGTACAAATCTCGCCCAACTCCAATATGTAGAAGATTTCGATAGTCAATTCACCTTATGGCTGAGTGAAAGAATATCTACCTCCCTAGACGATATGATGAATAATGCTATAGAGGTAGAAATAAACCTGATTGCTACTAGAGAGAAAAGGAGAGAATAAAAGGAGAGAAGAAAGGGAAAGAAGAAAGGAAAAAGAACCCACATAGCCTTCTTCCTCTAATTTACAAGAGTCTAGAATGGACATGATGATGTAAATCATGGAAAATTTGGTGGAGAGGCTCACTATGGACAATATACCACCTCCCAAGGAAGAACAAGAGAAAAAAATGAAAACCAGAGCTTTAGAATACCCCTTCCTCCTCCAAGAAATCAAAGGATTCTTGAATACCAACAAATCAGGCCACCTTTCCTTGATAATTATATTGCTGAAGAGGGAGGAGAAGATCCAATGAAAAATCAAAATAATCACTTTGATGATATTGATTTCAGGATATACCTTGATGAAGAAGGAGACATTTTTTTTATCAAGAAGAGGCTTCCCCTGTTCAATCAGTAGGTACCCTTTCGCAACTACAATTTCTTCCGAGACATAATATGCTTTATGAATGATGCAATCATCCTATTTCAAACCCTGTCAATGGTGGTATTAAAGAGGATTTTAGTCCACATTTTTATGATGAGCAAAGAGGAGGACGGTAATTGTTTTCCATTTAGTTTTTCCTCATTTGAATATCTGAAACAGAGATTAAAATCCTCTAAACAAGCATAAAAACTTGAGGATATGAATAATTCCATGGCATTTTTGGAAGTGAATAATGAGAAGGGTGAACAAGTAGAATCTGTTGTGCATTCTAGTCCTCCTTTGTATGAGAAAGAAGATAATCATTATGGTGTTGTACAAGAGGAGTGTTAAAATTTGTGTTATGAAGAATGCAAACAATCTGTTACAAACTCTGTCTATGGTGGTTTTAAAGGAGATTTCATCATGCCTATATATGATGAGTATGAGGATGGCTACTTGGATAATGCACCTCAAGAACCAATAGTCTGCAATAATAGATTGGATCATCTAGAAGAATACGAGGGTCTTAAATGGGATGTCACTTTGTGCCCTTAAAATGCAGAACGTTAAGAAGAGTTTATTTCACTTGTTTTTATTGAAGATATTCCCTATGAAATGAATCAATTTTTAAATTCTAGAATTTGAAATAAAATAGTTGATGTCTCATGTAGAAGTTGTCATGAGAATTCCTTGCATGATTCTTTTGAAGAGTAGTTTGATAGTGTACAGGTCGAGATGCAGCTTGAGCAGCCTTGTCATGACAAGCACATAAAATCAATTTTTGCAGGTTATCATGATCCAGTGGATAAATATATAGAGAATATTTGCAGTGGAAATGGTGGGTTATATGTGTGTAGTAAATATCATATCTCTCATCATGACTTGTTGCCATTAACTCCTTGTTGGGTGTATTATAATGTCTAAATTAATCCACCTATTCTTTAATTATCGACCAGGGTTGGTAAGCTTAGAGTTGACATAAAATATATGTGAAGGAAGAGGGTGTCGTGTAAATATTTTAACAAACAAAAGATCGAAAGATCTTTCAAAATGAAAAATCGAGTCAAACTCCTAAAAATGCAATTATTAAAGTAATTAAACTGAGACAAAATAATAAACTAAATAATTGATAGTAAACTTTAAATTGAAATACAATCAACAATTAACTATTCAAATGGGAAACTAGAGTACAAGGAAAAATTAACTTATAAGCAACTAGAAAACTTAATAAGAAAAGTAAGTAGAAAACTTAATAAAGAAAACTTGATAAAAGAATCAAGTAGAAGACTTAATAAAAGAAATGTCTTTAGGTTATCTCCTACAAGTTGTTTCAACAAGAACTCAACATAAAAGAGACAACCTAAAAACATACTAAAGAAAACACATGTAACACTCAATCTCACATGCAAACGAATAAATTAATCTAAAAAGAATAAATACAAAATAATACAGTATTAAAACAAAATCAACAATAATATTCAAGAAACAAAAACAAGTTGACACGCGTTCAAGGAAAAAAGAAATAAGGAAAATAGTAAAACTTTAATAAATAACCTAAAACAAGTAAACTTTAACTTTAATGTTAAACAAAACTAACATCTAACTATTACAATCAACACATAATTTAGAGATAATAAAAAAAAAAACTAAAAACAATCTCAAAATACATAAAGAAAACACTAAAAATAGAACTAAGGGATGAATGACAGACTGAACTGTGGGTCTCAAAGGGCTGGCAGAATAACAGACTGAACAGGTTGTCTGAATGATAGTCTGCATAGTTAAAATGGTAAAAACTAGCCTAAATGAACTAATCTTCAGTTGAATCCATGTAGATGTAATTCTAATGTATAAAGAAATAAACAAACCTACTTACTAAGCAAATCTAATAGCAATATAAACTTAAGCAAATTCATAAACATAAGCATAAAGAAATCATTGCATATTAATAAACTGAAATGTAAATTGCATAAACTGATAATTCAAACACAAATGAAATAGACAGAATTAAATCTACTTAACTTGATAAATAACAATCTATCTTATCTAACTTGCAAATAAATTGAACAATAAACTGAGAATGAAATGACTGAAAGAAAATCTGGAAACAAACTATGCACGCAGTTAACTATCTAATTCAGAAATCAAATTGCATTACATAAATAAAATAGACTGTGAATTAAACTAGCTACAATAGAAAAAATGAAAGAAATAAACAAGAAAAGAAACCTCTGGTTAATGAGGGGCCCTCTCAGCAATTAGGGGTGATTCCTGGCTAACTTCTACTCAAACAAAATCTTCAACATCAACACATACAACTCTTTATTCAGATGGTGGAACAAAATTACAATGTTCAAGAGTAAATCACAGTAGGAACTTTTCTCCTAACTCTGCTAACTGACTGATTTTGATAGCTAACTTCAGCTCTCTAATAGAGGGTGCTATATATAAAGATTTACAGGGATGAGCAAGTCGACCCTTTAGTGGTCGACTGCTCTCTAAATTTAGTCAATCATAAATGCATTCAACTGATCACAGGGGAACGTGCAAGCATCTCCCTTCTTCAGCGCGAACAGTCTTCAGAGGTGGCACACAAGTTTCTCTTCAGCGTGAACGATCTATAGAGGTGGCACACATGTTCCTTCCTAAACGTAGCAGGTGACTGATGGAAAGCAGAGGAGAGCGTAGTGGCGAATCTTCTAAAGCATGGGTTGAATGCATCAATCCAACACGTGGATGGTTGATGTGGTGTAGAGAAAAGGAGAATGTAGGCTGGAAAATATCTAGAACACAGCTTCATCACCCAAACGCATGGATAACAGTTCATTTGCAGTTGTTTCACATTTTAAATGCCCGGAATTAATTATTGGCAGCGCATAGTCTGATGGGAGATCTGGATGGAGAGCTGAACGGGAGGCTGGGCCGTGAGCTGTATACGCTCGTTGTTTATATAGGGTGAATAGAGTGTCTGTTCTGCTCATAGGCTTCAGGGCTGCATTCTACAACAACACATTTCAACATCTGACAAACCACCAGCGAGTTTCATGAAACGGGTTGGATGACGAGCTGGACATGTTGTACGAAAGGCAGGATGAATGTGTTATGTTTATTAATTTATCCCAAAAAGGTTATAAAGTATGTAAACAAATATATAAATCAGTTAATATATCAAATGCACTTAAATAATGTTATTTTTAATTAATAAAACCATAAAAAAAATTATAAATAAAAATATTTCATATAAAACTTAAATACACTCATACTTGAGGTTGAATAATGACCTGCGTGTCATAAAATATACAAAAAATAATAAAATGTGTTTAAATGAATAATTTAACTGCAAAAATTGATAACAAATCTAGGATCAACATTCCCCCAAACTGGAGAAATGTCAGGTCCCACTGATCAAAAAGAAAGAAAAACAATTTAAGAAGAAGGCGAACTAGCAGTTGCCTTCAACTTGGCAGATGAAGAAGCTAATTTAAACTTCACTCTTTTAACCTGTAAAATAACATATCTTTCATGTCACACATTGTATGAAAGTTAAAAATGATTATATTGGGTTTTTCAACATTATTAATACAACAGTTCTCAGGTTCAAAATAATTTTATCATTTATAAGGTTTAAAATTAAATCAACCATGTCCAAAGTAAAACTTTGGGTAGGTTGAACATATAACACAAAAACATAGATCGCATTTTGAATAACAAAAAAAAGGATCATTTTCATGCATGATTGGGTAAGAGGATAGTATTATTAACAGTGAAATCGAAGTAAAAACTATTTTCCCAAAAACAAAATTTAGTTAGCAAATTTAATCATAAGTACTATAATATCACCATTTTTCTCAGATTGCTATTTGATATTGCATTTTCCTTCATTCGATCATCCATATGGTAAGACCATATTGAATTTTGTTGTAAAATATGCTTCAAGCTATAACCAAATTCCACTGTTTACATTCCTGAAAATACTTATCATTTGTTAGAGATAAATAGATTTTTCATAAATAATAATAATCTAATTTTTCAAATCCATCTTCCCCCAAACCAAATATATGGCGTGTCCTCAATCCATACAGAGAGAAGAATTGATTGTTCCAAAAAAATGGAAAGAGTGCAAGCATGTTGTTAATTTTTTTTTTAACTTAGTAAATGGAAATGGTTCAGAAATGTAAATTCATGAAAAATAAAAAAGTGCTTAGAAAGACCACGTAAATGAGAATATTATAATTGAAAGAATACCATAGGAAAAACTAGCCATCCATGCCTCATTGTAAAGATATCCTATCATCGTCAAGTATTTTAAGTGTACCTCGGAGTGTGTAATATTTACAGCTATGGGTCCTATTTCTAAGATAATGAAATCTTAGATATATGCGGAATGAGACAGTTAGTGAAAAGTCAACTTAGAGCCATTCTCAAATGAAATTATGAACAATTGGCCATGACATAATTATTTTGAATATTTTTTAATATTATTTTATGAACTATATGCATAGTAGTGTATTAACCAGATCTCATTTACCAGATATTGCCCTGCTTCCAGCAGGCCTATTTAGTACCCCGATGGGTTTATCTTGGTACCATTCAAGCATAGCCCTGCTTCCAGCGAGCATGTTCAGTACCCCGACGGGTATTTACTTAGCATTGACACGTTGCGAGAAGACATGTTCAGTACCCCGGCGATTTTTCCTTGTATAATGATATTAAATATATGGAAGTCGATTGGTACTAGAGCGTGTTAAATCCTGCTAAACACAAAATTCAATTTATTTTGAAAATAAAATTATAAGTAATTTCATAATGTCCAGACTAATAAAACATGTCAAAAGAGAATAATTGAAAGTTGTTCGTTAACCTAATAGTCCTTCTTCTTTATAAAAGAAAAGTAACGTTCCCCACAGAAAAAAAATTCCATTTACTGTCGAGTTATCACTAAAATACTCAAGAGACAAGTTTTGATAACAAGTATAGGATGAACTAGTAATCCATAGGTCAAAAATATGATAATGAAAGTGGGTCTTATCAAGCAACTGTTTAAAAGAATAAATTAGAAATATACATGTCTAAATAAAAATACCAAAACATGTATGAATCATAATATAATTGGTTAAGTATGATATACAAAGGATTGATATAAAAAAATTATTCGAAAAAGCTGCAAATTTCGAAAGTATCCCAAAAAAATTAAAATACCTGATGAGTATTTTGCATACTTTCCTAGTCCAAGTAATATTTAGTTAGATTCTCATAGAGATAATATACTTGTAATCAAACTGCAAAACCACTTGTTAGATGATTCAATTTATTCATAAATATATAAAAGTGAAAGAGTCTTGTATAAACAATCTATTAGAAGTGACTCTTATTTATTCAAAGCGAGAAGCACATATTTACATATATGCAAGTGATAATAACCCAAAGTATTTTTCAAGGATCAGGAGGAGGAGGAATAGCTTCCCCTTCAACCAATTCCATTTCATTTTGTTGCAAAACATTCTGTATGAAATCCTATTTACATGTCGGTTGGTGATAGAACCTAAGTCTATGTCCATTTACTACAAAGAAAATTTCTGAGCCATCAATTGTTTTAATTTTTACTGATGTTACAGCTGATTTTACCACACATGGTTGATCACACTTTTATGGCCTTTCCTGTCCCTCTACAGAATCTTTGGACCCCATGGACTATTTTTGTACCTTTGATGTTTCTAAGATCATCACTAAAAACACCTATTATTTGATGTACGTGAATTTTAATCCCTTTCTCACGTATATCCATGAATATTCCCCTTAAACCTATGTACATCGGGATGTGTGCATAAGTCCAAATATTTTTGGAGTTTTCCTTGATGTGGATCCGAGACACTTGTCTCTTGGCCTTCCATATGTGTCGATATTGCTCGGATTTGACCTTCCATTACCCCATTGAAGCACTATATAAGGAACCCCTTGGATACATTGAAGAGGAGGAAATGAAGAGCAAGAAAAATATAGTCTGTTCTTGCCGTACCTTGCTTGTACTTGAGTCTGCATCCCCAGTGGAGTTTCCAATTCTGTTATGGAGAAAACTTCCTATGGTTTGGGTTGTACCACAATAGACATAAAAAAATGCAGAAATCAATCCTTTCCCAATATGCAAGAGAAATACAACATATTACACTAAAGGATCTCGAAACATACCATATTCTGGACGGTTGAAGTAGATCCCCGTTGAGCTTTTTCCAATCCCTCTTGCGTTAGAAATTTACTCTCAAAAATAGTAAACAAGGCAAGCATGCTATATAATATAGTGTTAGGCCTACTCTAGCATATATAATCAATAATCCATAAGAAATTAAATGCATCCATGGATTCAATATTCATTTAAATACACATCATTGGACAGGAAAAGATATTTCTATTAATCAAATCAGAGATTACATAAGAGACAACCTTTGTCGTCACATCTGTGAACTAAAGAAACTGAGTTAACACACTAGGCCCTGTGCTATGAACCTCAAGGCATCTTCCATATGAGGACACAAGTGAGTGAGGTGGTCATCCTTTACCCAACAATCAAAATATGAACTCAAGGACCATTGATTCTGGTTTTGCATCGGGTGGAAATCAAAATCCGTCAGAGGCCAATAGTGGTCATGGTTGCATCAACATGGTGCGTGTTTCTAAGGTTGTGACTCGTGCGAAAGATTATGGTTCGTCACAACTAGACCTTGGGAAAGAACCTTCCCCACCTAAGAGCCCTTTGCGAATTGAAAATCCTACAAATAAACATGAAACTCCACCTTGCATTCCTAAGGGAGTCTTAAAGTGTTTCGGGCATAATCATAATTCCTGAGCCACCCAAAACTATTTAGTTGTCAAGGATTTGAGCCAGACTCCTTGTGCGATGTTCGCATTAAAAGTGCTTTAGACTTGTCCTCCATAAAGGAAAGCTTTGTTGTCTACTCTTAGGGTTAGTGATGACAACTTTTCTACCATGATCAAATTTGAAAACATGGGAGTGCAGCCTTACTTGCCTTACTATGTGTCTCTTTTGATTCGTGTAGAGTGTCTTAACAACATCGTCAAGAACACTGTCATTGATGAAGTAGCCGCTACTTCCATGATGTCTTTTTCATGCTGGAAGGGTTTGGGTTCTCCCACGTTGTCTCAATATTCCACTATGTTGACAACTTTTGATGGTAGATCGTTTCAGCCACATGGGATTCTTCCTTCTTTAGAGGCCCAATTGGGAGGGAAGACCATCATGATTGAGGTCAAGGTGGTTGATGTGCCCCTTGACTACAATCTGTTACTAGGTAGGAATTGGATGTATAGTATGCAAGTCCTAGCTTCCTCCCTCTTTCGGGTGATATGCTTTCCGTTTAATGAGAATATTGTTACTATTAATCAAAATTCATTCCATAATCCAAGTTTCAATGCATCATCAGGAGCTTCTATCCTGATTATCGATCATTCTCAACCAGAAACTGGGAGTGTGGGCATAGGTGCTATGTCCTTCTCTTATGGGAACCTTTAGTTGTCCTATGCCCATTCTTATGATTGGGTCTAGTTTTGGTGGGGCTTCATCCCCGTTGAATTCGGTGTCTTTTTGCACTACCCATATGGAATATCCTTGGATTCTTCCTTCACCGAGTACTTCGAGTGTTCCCATTGAGACAGGCGTGTCATTTCCTACAACAATGGTGGCATATCAAGTGAATCTTGATCAGGTTGCAAAGCCTAGTCCTTCCTCTTCACGGATAGAGGAGGAGGACCCATATGTGTTGCCTGCATGGGTAGTAGAGTCATCTCACTCACATGATTTCCTTGATGATGTTTTTCCATCGGATGAAGCTATTCTTGAGGCCATGTCTAGGGTTGAGAAACCTTTGGAAGAGTTGCAACATAAATCATATTTTATTCCTAAGCTTGATTGTATGGACTGTGGTGACTTTAGGGAGATTCTTAGTGAGAATATTGGTAGCCCCATGGTTCCATTAAGCTCTCCTGGTCAGATGGATGATGGAAACATGGCTAATTTATCATCAACCATTCCTATCAATATTTCTCGTGATCTTGGCAAGGTTGAGAATGTCTACATTGGGGTGGGTTGTTCCTTTAATGAGATCAAGGAGTATATTGAGTTGTTTAAAGAGTTTCGTGACATTTTCACTTGGTCATATGAAGAAATGTCGGGTATATACCCTCGTATTGTCAAACATGAGATCATAATGTATCCGGATGCAACACTGGTTCGACAACATTTGCATGTAGTGAATCCTAGAAAAGCACCCGCCATCAAGGCTGAGATAGATAAACTATTGAAATATAGTTTTATCTATCCCGTTCCCTTAATGGAGTGGGTTTCAAATCCCATTCTGGTAGGTAATAAGCAGGGAGCGATCAGCATATGCACTGATTTCCATGACTTAAATCATTCATGTCCTAAGGATAATTTCTCCACACCACTTATTGATCATATTTGGATGAGTGTGTGGGAAGTGAGGTATTTTCCTTTATGGATGGTTTTTTCGGATATAATCAGATTCATATTAAGCCCGAGGATCAACATAAACCCGCATTTATTTGTCATTGGGGTACTTTTGCATATCGAAAGATTCCCTTCGGCCTTAAAAACATTGGAGCCACATTTCAATGGGCCATGACCTTAATATTTCACAATCTTAAAAATATTATCAAAGTATATTTGGATGATCTCCCTGCTCACTCTCATCTGAGAGTGCATCATCCATATCATTTGAGATTAGTGTTTGAAAGATGCAGCCATTACCAAGTTCATTTGAATCCTCACAAGTGCATATTTTTGTGTGACTATTGCTCATTTACTAGGATTCATTGTATCCAAGGAGGGTATAAGAGTCTATCCCTTAAAGGTTGATGAAATGCTTCAATTGTCTCCCCCGTGTAATATTAGACACCTTCATTGTTTAAAAGGCATGGAGAACTTATTGCGAATATTCATGGTTTATTTTGCCAACTTGACTAAAGGATTTATGCATCTTTTGAAGAAGAACACCCCTTTTTACTGGGATGAGCGAGCCCATGAGTCCTTTGATTCTCATAAGCGATCCTTAGCAATGGCCCCCATGCTTAGTCCAACAGACTATATCTGTGATTTTTATATTTATGTGGATGCATCCATGGAGACAGTTGGTATGGTTTTGGTTCAGGAGGATGAGGAGCTCCATGAGCATGCCATATATTATTTGAGCCAAATCCTTATAAATGTGGAACTTCACTATTCCCATGTGGAGAAGCTTTCCTTGGCTACCGTTCATACGGTTCATCATTTGAGACATTACATTCTCCTTCACCAAACCTTGGTCGTAGCTCATATCAATACATTTCAGTTCGTCCTCACTCGAAGGATGATTGGGGGAAAATACAATAAATGGATTGTCATTTTGCAACAGTTTAATCTCGAGTTCGTTTTGATGAAATAGAAGAAATCGTTGATATTTGTGGAGCTTATATTCGATTTTTCAAGTTTGGAGGAGGAGGAGATTTATGATGATACTTTTGTTGATGAGCATATTTTCCTTATCTCAACTGTGGACCCTTGGTATGGGGATATCATTGTATATTTGCAAACATTGAAGGCCCCTACTTACCTTTCATGGGATGAGCAACGACGATTACATCATGTAGCTAAGAACTACCTTATAGTGGATAACACTTTGTACCCCCGTGGGGTAGATTCCATTTTTCGTCGGTGTTTAACCCATGATGAGGCTGAGGTTGTATTGAATGATTGCCATGGAGGGGCATGTGGTGTTCATTTATCTGGGATTTCTATAGCCCAAAAAAATATTGAGAGCGGGCTATTTTTTGCTGTCCATCTTCTAATATTGCGTTAATGTGGTCAATAAGTGACACCCTCTATAGGTTTTTGTACGTAATATGTGCTCGCGTACAGCCCCATTTCATCCTATTGTCACCACCAGTCCCTTCACCAAGTGGGAGCTTGATTTTATGGATTGCAACCCAGCTTCAACTAGGGGTCATCATCACATTATTGTGGCTATCCATTACTTCATGAAATGGGTAGAGGCTATGCCCATAGTTAAATACGATGGTGAGACAGCCGCACATTTCATTTTCAACCAAATTATCACCTATTTTGGCATTCCGAAAGAGATTTTCACTGACCATGGTAGGCACTTTCAGAATAAAATGATGGAAGAATTCGCTTCCAAGTTAGGATATAAGCAAGAGCACTCCTCTTCTTATTACCCTCAGGAGAATGGGCAAGTTGAAGTAGTGAACAAATCACTTAAGTCTATTCTCCAATGAACCATCACATAAAGCAAGACTAATTGCAATATCATGTTCTATCTTGCTTTGTGGGCCTATAGGACTATTATTAAGACTACCACTGGTTTCTCTCCATATCAGCTTGTACATGGGGTGGAGTCATTTTTTTCTAGTTGAATGTGAATTCCCTTCTCTGAAGCTAGTTGTGGAGATTTTACCTAACACTTCTACATTGGAAGAGAATTTAGTCCACTTAGAGCATCTTGATGAGCAGCGTCGAGATGCCTTAGTGGCTTTAGAGGTTAACAAGTGTTGCGTCAAGTTCCAATATGATAAGTTTGTTCGTCCAAGGAAGTTTAGTGAAGGTGACTTGGTATTTTTGTGGGATCAAGCTAAGGAACCCTTGGGGGCAGGGAAATTTTATCCCATGTGTCATGGTCCTTAAATGGTTAAACAAGTATTAGAGAAAGGCGCTTACAATCTGGTTGATTATGAAGGGACAGCCTTGGCGGAGCCTAGAAATGGGCTCTATCTCAAAAAATACCATACATGATCTTTAGCCAGGGCTGATTGTTGTATATTATTGTACAGTTTTTGCATTACATAGTTAGGTTTTCTTATGGTGATCGAGTTTGTTCATTAGCTTCCGTTTCTTATGTAAGATGTCGATGTAGTCTTCCGTTCACATAGGATTCGCTAATGGTGCTAGCCACCACACTCAAAACTCAGCTTCAGCTTCTTGGGTGATCTATACTCCTATGGGTCAAGTATTTTCTTCAAGAGGCATATGTTTATGGTCCTCTTCCTACAATGTTGCTGAATATAGTGCCTTCATTGAGTTATTGCGTGATCCCATTTCACATGGTGTTCATTCTCTTGAGGTACGTCTTGATTCGCAGTTAGTGGTTTCACATCTTAATGTCTTGTATCGCATTAGGGATCCAACATTATTATGAATATTCTTATGTTTTAGATTGCTAGAATGACAATTTGAGATTATAACATACATCCATGTTCCAATAATTTTTATTCAAGTTGCTGACTTATATGCTAACTATGTGTTGGATTGGAATTTGTTTCATAGACCATAAGCATATCACAAACATAGATTTTACACACATGTAAATAAAATAGAATAGATCATCATAAAAGTTTTTTCATCAACTTCCAAAAAGTGACGTCATAATACATAAGTGTCATATACAAAATTTGGGCTTCCGGGCCACCAAAATATACTACACGGTCATACAAAAATGAATACACTTAGGTCTATAAGCTTGGGGTCGAGGGGGTTATAATCATGATAGAGCACTATGGATATAGCCAGCTGTTGAAATAGTTGAACCCATGATCAAGGTACACCAACCACCTAGCACTGCATGGCCTCAGGCAAGTCCTCGACTTGCGCCATGGGTACCCTGTGTGTCAGATGAACAAAGTTCATGTGGATGCTTTGGAGCATCCGCTCCACATCCACACCCATGATATCATCTCCTCTTCCCCTCCGTTGATGATGAGGGAAGCCATCTGGCCGTCATGGTCCTACATCTACATATACATGACAAATTGTCACTATGTTTCGTCACACCAAAAACATGTCTTTTGAGTTAATGTATCAAAAAACACACAAAAAAAAAATTAAACAATTCAAAACTTAAAAAGTGGGTTTTTTATTCTTTACCTATGTCACCATAATCTTCTCCTGGTGGTAGTGGCATATCTGGGTCTCTGCATAAGTCTATCCCTGCATAGGGGTAGTCGTCTATGGCAACGATCTATCTCCGCCACCTTGGAAAGAAATCTGCTGGGTAGGGATTAGCCACCCTACCTCTACCCATTCTATGCATGATATTTTCCTAGCATCCCTAGGCTAGATCCTAGACTCCATGTGGAGCAATTTCTACCCTAGGGCTTAGCCCTGACACCCGCTCAAATAAAAACGTGCTCAGTATACTGCCGAACCCAAAGTTTCACACCTTCCCCATCTTTTAGTCCTTGAGTTGTTGTTTCATGTTGCTCAAGAGCATAGTACTCCAATCATACACTATATGTCACATGCACTCTACCAAATAGAACATCATTGGTAATGAGGCCTGGTGGAGTGAAGCTAACCCTGCAATCCTACCTAGGGCCAAAAGTATGGCCTTCAGCCCCAAAATCTAGATAGAGTTTGTCAGGATTTGACTCCCAACCTTTTTCATCTTTGGAAATCAGTACACAACTATGTACTCATCTATGGATAGCCTGCCTCCTGGCCCACGAGATCAGAGGTTCACCATCTCCCCTCATCGAGACAAACCCTTGATGAAATATATGCACTCAACCTCAATGCTGAGCGACATCCCATCTATATGAAATGTCTCAAATTCCGGGTCCCAATAGTCCACCAATAGCTGGAGTAGTGTTGGTTTGGCCCTCATGCTTCCAAGACACCAAAAATTGTACAAGCCACATGCCTGTAATGCTTGTTGGGCCATCATATCACCTTGCACAACTTCCTCAACATCACCATGCTCTCTTTCTCTACACTCTAGTACCATCCTGCACAAAAACCAAATTTTTTTATTTGTCTTTTCCCTTTAAAAACTTATTTTTGGCTGTGTATTCGACTGTTCTCAAAACAGTCGCGTATGTACGCATATTTTGGTGCATTTTTCGCATATGACGAGCCCTATACACGAAAAAAGGCCTCGTTTCTGCGTGGTATGAAACACAAATGTTTGGATGGCTCAAAAATGAAATAGACCATGAAATTTCAAAACATTGCATGAAAATCAAAGATATGAGCATGAGAATCTACTTGGATCAAACAGGAAGGGATTTTGATGGACAATGCTCCCGGAATTCGCTTCTGAAGTTCTGAGTTCAAATGCACTATGTTGGGTAAAAATTTCAAGTGATATGGAAATTTTTAAATTTTTCACTATTTATAGAAAAATTTTGAAATTTTTACCCACTTTCTGTAGTTTTTGACTGTTTTGGACCGTTTGAACTAATTTGATGTTGTAGGAATTCAGTTTGAGTGAGATTTGAGCATGGCTTTGATCTATTCATGCCTACTACAGATATTATGTCTAAACTAGCATATAGGTTAGGTTTCACATTCGTTTTCACTTTGCATAACCTTATGACCATTTCATTTTAACCTTAGGTACGAACCCATTACATCTTGTCACAGAACCTTCTAGCTGCTTTTAGAAGTGACATGTTGTGAATGGTAGAGATTTACCATACATGGGTACCCTAGTTAGGTCATGTTTTGCATTTGGTTCCCATGCCAACATTTCTCCTTTAGGGTGTGGGATTCCTTTGTATAGTACCGCCATGACTTTGAGCAATAGCTTCATACTCCTCTTGACCTTTATGCTGGCCATTTTCCCAAGAGTCCCTTGTATATGTGAAGTTGTAATTGCATTATCATGATTTTTGATTGCCTTATTGAGCCTTATGCTAGCTTCCCTGATTTTGATTATCAACCATATAGCTCAATCTTGTCTCATGTCTAGCTAAGTAGAGCCTTTTTATATATCTTTTCCAGCTTGATTCCCCATTTTTTACCGGGAGGGGATTTTTCCCCTAAGTGTCGTTATCCTGCACATGTTTCCTTGTATTGAGCATAGGTATGTTCCGCTGCTTGGAACTAGTTTGTTTTCCCCTTGACACTTGTCTCCTCCTAGATTTGTAACTATAAAGCACTTTTATTCTTTTTCAAGCTTTTCAAAATATCTGAAAAAAGTCTAAAAAAAATCAAAAAACCAAAAATACAGATAGGAAAAGATGTTATCTTTGGCAACATTTGATTCGTGTCGCCTTTGAACAGAGCTCTATATATCACATCCATTGGTTGGGTTAGTAGTTTAACTTTAGGAGCAATACTCATTTTTCTAAGTTTACCTCCATTAACTGGTTAAGCTTCCAGTCCCTATGGAGCCTCTGTTGATGCCTCTTGTGTCACAAATATGTCCCAGTTTTGTATATCGAGTCTATGATGCCTACATTCAGTCACCATTCACCTTTATGCTCTTGTTAGAAGGAAGTTGAAACCTGATTCGGCCATTCCTCAATTGTCTTGACTTTGCAAGTCGGCCATTCCCGGTACTATTACTGGTTCGTGCACATCTGGTTCGAGTCCTTCCACATTATACAACTTTGTTGAGTACCTCGTGTTGGTTGATGGGGGATGCCTTAATTCCTTCCTTCCAACGGATTCCATCACATTGACTTCAGATCATTTATTCTGGGATAGGAGTCTAGAGTCATTTGAGTTCCTTGAGACTTATAGTCATCAGTGGTAGGTTCTCTCACCATCAACAGTTTTGGGAATACATTAATGTCCCCTGATCGATGGATTCTTCCAAGTGTTTAACCTCAACACATTTATTCACACATGTTAGATTGCACTCTAGTACCTTGATTCCCATTTTCATTATCGGTGGGTGATCTCACATCTGTTAATGGTATCCATCAATGACCGGTAATCAGACTATGGACTACTATGTTTGACCTCGACACCACTATTCACATAGTAGGAAATGTACTCATATAGGTTTGTGTAGAAGACTTTCCAGATTGGTGGTATTCCACATATGCTACCTCCTTGATCGATCCAGTGTTCATGAGATTTCAGCTCTTGTGACTTGATTCCAGTGTATGTTAGATATCTTCAGCCATTATGGAGATCTTGATCCATTGTATATCTTCATCTTTCATGGAAATCTTGATCCTTTGTATATCTTCATCATGGATATTCTGATATATCATATATTGTACGTGGTGATCACCACACATGTCACATTTTGTATATCATCCCTATTCATGGCCATTGTAATCTTATGTATCTGGGAATACTTTATGTATTTGCAGTCATATGCAGAGATTGATTATTGTACTATACTAATGGATGGTTGGTTATTCAACCTAGTTATTCATCGCTCCACTTCTAGGATGGATTTATAATGTATTTCATCCATCATGTTACCCCTTTGACCTCACACATTAGGGGGAATTTGTTACAGTTGATTTTACCACACATGGTTGATCACACTTTTATGGCATTCCCTGTCCCTCTGCAGAATCTTTGGACCCCATGGACTATTTTTGTACCTTTGATGTTTCCAATATCATCCCTAAAAACACCTATTATTTGTTGTACACAACTTTTAATCCCTTTCTCTCGTATATATGCAGATATTACCCTTAAACCCGTGTACATCGGGATCTGTGCATAAGTCTAAATAGTTTTGGATTTTTCCTTGATGTGGATCCGAGTCACTTGTCTCTTGGCCTTCCATATGCCTCGGGATCACTCTAATTTTACCTTCCATTACCCCATTGAAGCACTATATAAGGAACCCCTTGGATACATTGAAGAGGAGGAATTGAAGAGTAAGAAAACTACAGTCCATTGTTGTCGTAGCTTGCTTGTACTTGAGTCTGCATCCCTTTGTCCCTTGGAGCACTTTGTGTTCTTCCCAAGCTTGCCTTTTTTTGTAAGATTTCTATTGAGAGATGGAGGATTGAGGCAGTGGAGGCCCAAGTGGAGGACTTAGTTTCTCTGGTTCACATACATGCCAATAGAGATTGTCACTTATGTAATCTCTGATTTGATTAATAGAAATATCTTTTCCTATCCAATGATGTGCATTTAAATGAATATTGAATCCATGGATGTGTTTAATTTCTTATGCATTATTGATTAACTATGCTATAGTAGGCCTAATAGTATATTATATAGCATGCTTTCCTTGTTTAATGTTTTTAAGAGTAAATTGCTAATGCAAGCGGGATTGGAAAAAGCTCAACGGGGATCTACTTCAACCGTCCGGAATAAGGTATGTTTCGAGATCCTTTAGTGTTAGATGTTGTATTTATCTTGCATATTGGGAATGTATTGATTTCTATGGTTTCTATGTCTATTGTGGTACAGCCCAAGCCATAGGAAGTTTTCTCTGTAATAACTAATCCATTGTCAAAATCCGTAACTACTTCATATGGACCCATCCAACGGGTAGTTAATTTCCCTTTAAAAATTTTAAACCATGAATCAAATAGTAGTTCCCAATCTCTAGTATTAAACTTCTTTTGCTTAATAAATTTATCATGCCATGTTTTTCGTTGATTCTGTATTAACATCATTCTTTGTATTGCATCTTGTCTAATTTCATCTAACTCATTAATCTGTAATATTCGTTGTTTCTATGCTTCATCCAAATTCATGCCTATTTGTGCTGCCATACAAAACGTTTTAACTTGAAATTCAATAGGTAAAATGAATTGTTTTCCATACACTAACTCATAGGGGTTATTCCCGGTAGTGTTTCCCCATGTTATCCTATAGGCCCATAAAGCCTCTGGGAGTCTATCTTCCCAATCCTTATGATGTAAGTGAATGGTATTAGTTAAAATGGATTATAATACTTTATTAGTTGATTCTACCTAACCATTATCCTAAGGGTGATAAGGTGAATATTTTCAATGTCGGATGCCATATTTCGTAGTAAGTCCTTTCATTAATTTATAAGTAAACTGAGTACCTTGATCTGTGACAATTTATCTAGGTACACCAAACCGGGTAAATATTTCTTCATATATAAATTCTACCACCGATTTCTCTGTGGCTCTAAATAAAGCTTTAGCTTCTACCGACTTGGTGACATAGTCCATACAAACTTAAATATATTTTATTTTACGAGACATGGGATAAATTATCCCTACAAAATCAAGAGCCCATTTCTCGAAAGGTTCAATCATAACTTGGGGTTGTAAAGGAATTTCATCAGATGACATAGGTCTACCCATTCTTTGGAAACTATCGCATCCTTTGACATATTTTGCAGCATCCTTACAAATGCTTGGCCAATAATAACCAGAATTTAAGACTTCATATATCATCCTCTTATCAGAAAAATGTCCTCCACATGGTCCATCATGGCATAGATGGAGGATGTCTGTCATTTCATCCTCCCACACCCATCGTCGAATAATAATATTTGGACCAGTGCAAAATATATCATTATCAACCCAAGAATAATTAGAACTATGAACTATAATATGACGCTTCTCATGTGGGGACAAATGGTTTGGTATTTTCCGAGTTGCTAAATAATTGGCAATATCTGCGAACCAAGGAGTTTGAATAGATACAACAAATACATATTCATTAAGAAACGTGGTATCAACTGGTTTAGTACCATATTCATGTTGAATATGGGAAAGGAAATCTATTACGATATTTTCTTTACTAGGTTATTCAATGACAATAATGTTAAATTCTTGCAATAAAGGAATCCACCGGACTGAGAGATAGATTCATTTCTTTAAATCGGATCAAGACCTTCTCGAGGTTGTCAAGGGCTTCTTGAAATGTATTACCATAGGCCATAAATTCATCCATGTATACCTCCACACAGTCATGTATAAGATCGGAAAAGATTCCTAATACTACTTTTGGAAAGTGGCAGGTGCATTACATAAGCCAAATGGAAACACTCGATAAGCATATGTTCCCCAAGGGCATGTAAAAGTGGTTTTTTCTTGATCTTTTGGTGCTATTAAAATCCGGTTGTAACCACTATAGCCATCAAGAAAGGAGAAACATTGTTTACCTAATAGAGTATCTAATACTTGATCGATAAAGGGTAAAGGAAAGTAGTCTTTAAGTGTATCTTTGTTTAGATCTCTAAAATGAACACAAATATGCCATTTCCCTGTAACTTTCTTTGGAACTACTACTAAAGGAAATACCCATTTACTGTTGGAAATAGGAGAGATGAAACCAAGAGTAAGGAGTTTTTGTATTTCTTCTTTTACTATATCCTTTAGAGAAGGATTCATCCTCCTCTGTGGATTCCTTACAGGTGACATGCTTGGATCCATATAAATATGGTGAATATAGGTATCAGGGTGTATACCCTTCATATCGATGTATTCCCATGCAAATTATCCAGCTTGTTTCTTAAGAACTTTAAGTAGTTGTGCTTGTTGGTTTTCACTTAATCTGACATTTATATGTAAGAATTTTTCAGGGCTAACCTCACAAGGTATGGTATATGGTCCTGTATGCTCTTCAATTATGAAGATAGAAGGTGTTTCTATAAACATTGAGAGAGACATATTATCTTGAAACTCATCTCCAAAAATATGATCGAATTGAGCAAAGGACTGAGGGAAATCTGTACAGGCTGTCGAAGAAACAAACTGGTTTAATACATTCTCAGTAGTCTGCTCCTGAAGTGCCAAGGAAAAATCACTAGGAAGGGAGAGATCATCAAAGTCTTCATCCCCAAAGGAGAAATTTAACCACCATGAATTTTCAGTTATTGGTTGTGTTGGGGGGTATAAAATAAGTCTTTCTATGGACAACCCATTGGAAATAGTCATCTCTCCATCCCTACACCCTATAAAATCATTTGCGATAGATAACCATGGTCTTCCCAAGATAATAGGATGTCCTTTATAAGGATCCTTTGATTCTACGATGTTGGGGCGTGCACCTTAACAGTCCTTAAATTTGGTAACTCCGCTGTTTTTGTGGAAGCTTGTAAGCGGAGTTGCGACTCAAAATAGTCTTAGGGGTGTTGGGGTTGAGTCAAAGCCCTCTTTTTGTAATTGTCCATAATTTTCGGGTGTAAGCCCATGATTTTGTAATAGTGCACTTGTATAAATAGGCACTCATGTAAAGATGTCAATATCATCTAATGAAATGAGGATCATATGATGCGAAGAAGTTAGATCTATTTGTGGGTTTAAGGTCAAGTCCCAGCTGTGTGTGTGGACGACCTTTGCAGCTGTTTGTGCAGAGGGTTTTGTAAGGAAAGGAACTATAGCTGAGTGCGCAGCTTAGATATTGTAAGAAAGGAACTGCAGCTAAGTGCGCAGTTAGACTTGAAGGGTGGATCTACTGTTGAGTGTGCAGATCAAAACTATTGTTGTGAAAAAAATTGAATAAAAGTGCAGTTTTGTGGACGTATCCCCTACACTGGGGGTGAACCACGTTATATCTAGTGTTGTGGTTCTTTTGTGTTGTTTCTATTATGGTTTTATTTTATGCATTTATAAGTAGATAATTGATAAAGTAAGATAACTGCTAAATAATAAATTTGCTGTGAATTCCCAGTTAAGGGTTAAGCAAGAAACTGTTTGTTCATCTAACTGCGAAGCTATTTAAGTACAAGTCAAAGCTCTGTATTGTATGATTATTATTTGTTAAGGATAAAGGTACATTAATATCCCTCTTCTGCTTGCAGAAACCTGGTTCTGTAGCACCCCATAGCTATTTCGGGTGAGACTGCAACCTATTCGCAGGTTGTTGCCGAAAGGACCAACACTGTGGGTCTTTTTGTTGGTGCAAAGTTAATGGTATAAAACCCAGGTCTTCCCTAAGCCCAATGAGTTTATTTTGCAATTTTCAAAGCAGGTACCAGATTCATAGAAAATGGAGACTCTAGATTTAGTATTTAGAGCCACAGCTGCTAGATGGTGGAATGGTCATAAAAAGTACATCCATAGTTGGGAAGCTTGTCAAAAGTCCCTTCGCCTGAGATTCATGGATCAACCTCAGGAGGTGCGAAGCAAATTTAATGGTAAGAATATCCCTCAGGAACATTTGGAGCAATGGTATGAAGCATGGAAGCATGTACCTCGTGAAGAATGGGTATATCGATTTGTGCACACTCTAGAACCTGTAGCAAAGAACTGGTATGCAAAGGTGGAGCTTCGCCATGGTACTGTAAGTTGGGATAGTCTTGTTGATAGTTTTGTGTTGACATTTTCTATTAATGAGTTTTGTCCTGTGTTGGACGTAGCTATTAGGTTGATCCATACTAAGGTGTTTGATGATAAATAAATAGTAGAGTACCAATCTGATTGGAAGGAACAAGAAGCTAATGCAGTAAAATGCTATAACCTCGCAATTGATGAGGATGATGACCCGTGCAACATAAACATTCTTGAGTCAGAAGGACACTGTGAAGTACATGGACCAGCAGTCAAAGCATCAGAAGTGACTCAACCCTTGAAGACAAGGCAAGTAAACATTGGGTCAAAAGAAATGCCTAAGTATGCTACTATTGGAGATTATTGGGATGAAGAAATGGTAAGAAAAGTGACCCAACTTCTCCATGAGTATCAGGACCTATTTCTGATGAAGTTCTCAGAAAAGAAAGGTATCCTTGGTGATATAGGAGTGCTAAAAATCCCTTTGAAACCTGATGCGAAGCCTATCAAACATCACCCTTATAGGCTAAACCCCAAGTATAAAGAAAAAGTCAGGATGAAGTTAGAAAAGATGCTCACTGCAAGAATCAGTGAGGTTGTCCAAGAAATTCTGTCGTGGTATACGGATGTGTCGAAGGTCCCTATTGTGGCAAATCTGAAGTTAGTGGTTGTGCTAAAGAAGAAAGGCGTGTCGAAGCCTAAAATGTGACCATTGGGAAAAATCAGACTTGGTGGCGTCAGTATGTTAACTACATTAACTACATGCAATAATGAGATTTTGGGAAATCTAGCGCCATTTGGACAAGATCTCTGTCAGATTTTGTGTCTTTAATGCACAGTTATGGCAGATTTGATCAATGGATTCTATAAGAATACACCCAGGCCTGCGAAAGTCGCATTACGCATTTTCTTGAGTCTTACAATTGAGTCCATGTCAACTGACCGTGAAGTTCAGGAACTATTGAGAGAATTTAAACAGAAGGATCTGCATAACCTTATGAGAAATCCACCTGCATCTATACCTCATGAAGAAACTCCCTCAGCCCTGACTCAGCCAATGCAGACACGATCCACCAGGAAAAAATTTAAGCCAGAAGTTTGCTCTAAGCAGAACAAAGAAAGACACAGGCCATCAGGAAAGACACCGGAGGATCTTGTGATGAATCCCCCTGGAGAATTTGAAGACCTTGGTGAGGATGAGAATGTTGCACCATAGCATCTACCATATCTTTCACCTATTCGACCAGCAGTTCGGCCACCTCGCCAGACAAAGAAGTTCACATTACGCACCCTTTCGCTGCCACTGGGTGTGCAGTTGGTCGACACAATGACAGGGAAAATAGACTGGCTGAAGTACGTAGACCATGATACAAATGATCATGGGAAATTTCCACAGTTCGCACCTAGAACATACTTGCACTCTATCCACTATCCAGAGACTGGAGCGACATTATTAGAAGTGAAACAGTGGGGTTCTGGCTTGGAGGAAGCTGGTTTATTGAAGATGCTCAATGTTCTCCACTTCGGTCGCAGCACCCAGGTGACCGTGGTGGTCAAGAAATTATTGGCATTGGTACATGATGGGTACCTATGGATAGGAAATCAGAAAATTTCCATCAATCGAGAACTCATTCATCAGATTATGGGCTTGTCGAAGGAAGGTCCTGATCCTAGCATTGAGTTTATGGGAAAATATGAAGATGCGAAGCTAGCATGGAACATGAAGGAATGCTTCGATCTGATTAAAGGAAAGTGAGGGTATCAAACCTCGACAATCTAGCACCAAAACATTCACTTCGTAGCTGAGCTCTTAGCCTGCAAATTAATGAGGAAGTGCAGGCCAAATGAAGTATCTGTCCCGATCGCCAGTATTGCTACGAACTGTGCTGAACCCTATAGTTACAAATGGGCAGAGTACATTGCCAAGGAATTCCTTAAATATGTCTATGATGTGCAGGATAAAGGTAGACCCTTTCACTATTCATGGCTAATAGTGCTTATTGCACTGGTAGGATGGAAAGAACCTACCGAGGCACAGTTTGTTGATGTGCCTCTGAACATGCCTGGCGCAGCAAGGTACACCTATTTGTGGGTGTCGCAGGATAAAACCTTCCATTAGATGAAAAACTATGTGTTCACCTTCTACGTAATGAACATCTCCTATGAGATCCTATAGACACCTCGTCTCAGTAATGAGCTATTCTCTCAGTATGCGGTAGTGACCAACTTCAGGGCTGACATGCATCATGTCTTCATCCAGGCCCACGTGGATAACAAGCACAAATGGTCAAAGTTACCATATGTGGTGAATGAGGAATACATCCTCGCAGTATTTTAGCAGTGGCCGGCTGAATGGATGAAGGATGCAGGGACAAAGTCCAATATTCCAATCCCTCCAATCACCAATGTGGGCGCTGGCCCTAGTCAAACGAAAGCGAAGAAAAAAGTGAGTCGCAGCAGAGTGAAGGTAACCAGAGTGGATATGGCGGAGATGATGAAGAAGAGGAAGAATCAGTCAAAACAATCTCAAACCTCAATCGCTCAGATAAGCGCAAGTCACCAGAGGCAGAGGAGGTAACCAAACCTCAGTCCAGAAAGAAAGCGAAGGCATCAAAAGGAAAGAATATCGACAAAGATCCCACCCTGACAAGTGAGGAGCTTGATCAGGCTCTGACGAAATCCACAGAGGTTCTCACCAAGAAATGGTCAGAGTTTGTAGCTACGCACCTTCATGCACTCACTGGCGTAGCGCAAAGGATTACAGAACTGAAGGACTTAGCAGAAAAATCAGCAATTGGCGCTGCAGCAAGTAGTACCCCAGTAAGCGTGCAGCCAGACACAATACAATGGCTAGTCAAAGATAACAGAGGACAAGTGCCAAGTGCATCCCTCATCATCACGAATGCAGCATCTCGCTTGCAGATGAGCATGATAGTTGGGATAGACTACACCAAGTTGTCCATGACGAAACTACATCTTTGTCAGTTGGCCATCATGAAGGAGATCCAAGCACGAGACGGTTACTCACACATGCAATTAGAAAATGCCACAAAGTAGAGTGAGAGCCTCACAGCACAGTTGAAGGAAGCAGACCAGAGGAAGAGGGAAGCAGAAATCAAGCAAGCCACACTAGTGCGAGTATTGGATGAGGCATGTCGAAGTCTCCCTGACTTCGACATGCAGGCTAAAGAAGAACTATACCGAAAAATAGTGAAGTCGAAACAATATGCACAACAGTCGTGGAGCCATATAGAGACGATGAAATTAGAGCATGAGGCTCAAATTGCGGAGCTTCAACTTCGCATCGCTCTGAAGAGTCCACCAGAGGTCACGGAGCAGCGTCACAGAGATATTCAGGCCTCAGCAGCAAATATCTTAGATCTTGCAAGCAGCGTAGCAAAACTGCTAGAGGAAATCGTCGACGCCTGGGCCAACCTGTAGGACAATCCAGAAGTAGGAAAGCTACAAGAAACCATCAAGCAGTGACAGACAGAGCTAGATGTAGTGAAAGCGAAAATTAAGACTCTACCTCCTATGCAAAAGATGCTCAAGGTAAAGCAAAGCAAGGAACTCCAATATGAAATTGAGTCATGCAGAACAAAAGAAACACTACTGGAAAATTCTATGCAGCCCCTTGTCAATGAGGCCTTGGAGTTGAGTACTACTGCGGACAGCCAGCTCAAAGTTCTGAAGGAGTATGATGCATTTGCACAGGAAAAGGCCAGTGAAGCATCAGCAGTAGCATTACAGGAGTTGGTGGAGAAGGAGCAAGCAGCCGACGATATCATGCATGGCCTCAACAAGCAGTTTACTATCTTCGCCAACAAAATTCTCCCACCAGACAAGCAGCAGAGTGTCCCGAGATAGGACACTGGTGAGTCTTAGGGGCCTATTGGGGCGCACACCTTAACGGTCCTCAAATTTGGTAACTCCATGATTTTTGTGGAAGCTTGTAAGCGGAGGTGCGACTCAAAATAGTCTTAGGGGTGTCAGGGTTGAGTCAAAGCCCTCTTTTTGTAATTGTCCATAATTTTTGGGTGTAAGCCCATAATTTTGTAATAGTGCACTTGTATAAATAGGAACTCATGTAAAGATGTCAAGATCATCTAATGAAATGAGGATCATATGATGTGAATAATTTAGATCTATTTTTGGGTTTAAGGTCAAGTCCCAGCTATGTGCGTGGACGACCTCTGCAGCTGTGTGCGCAGAGGGTTTTGTAAGGAAAGGAACTGCAGCTGAGTGCGCAGCTTAGAGATTGTAAGAAAGGAACTGTAGCTAAGTGTGCAGTTAGACTTGAAGGGCAGATCTGCTCTTGAGTGCACAGATCAGAACTGTTGTTGTGAAAAAAGTTGAATAAAAGTGCAGTTTTGTGGACGTAGCCCCTACACTGGGGGTGAACCACGTTATATCTGGTGTTGTGGTTCCTTTGTGTTGTTTCTGTTATGGTTTTATTTTATGCATTGATAAGTAGATAATTGATAAAGTAAGATAACTGCTAAATAATAACTTTGGTGTGAGTTTCCAGTTAAGGGTTAAGCAAGAAACTATTTGTTCATCTAATTGCGAAGTTATTAAAGTACAAGTTGAATCTCTGTATTGTATGATTATTATTTTTTAAGGCTAAAGGTATAGTAATATCCCTCTTCGGCTTGTAGAAACCTGGTTCTACGGCACCCCATAGCTGTTTCGGGTGATACTGCAACCTGTTCGCAGGTTGTTGCCGAAAGGGCCAACACTATGGGTCTTTTTGTTGGTGCGAAGTTAATGGTATAAAACCCGGGTCTGCCCTAAGCCCAACATACGACCATAAATTCAATAGGGTATTCCAATGAAGCTACTGATACAACAATGTCATCCAGGACTCCAGCAGGTCTTACCGTAGTGCGATCTGCTAGTTCTAGGATGGAAGGAGTAGGTCAAATAAATTTCCCTAAATGTAAAACTTCTAAAACTGCGATGGTAATCATGATGATAGAGGATCCTAAATTGATTAATTCATTTTCTATGGCAGTGTTGTTTATAATTACAGTCACTACTATGCCTCCTGGATTTGTATATTTTGCAATCCGGGACTGACCTGTCATACATTCAGACATTTATCTTATAACATGAATTGTAAGAGGGTCATTTTTCTTCTTTTCGGGGCGTTTAATACATAGCTCCTTTATTACCTTACTATAAATGGGTATATCTTTAATATCTTGTAATAGATGGGTTTTAATACAAATGTTCTTCAATTCATTCAAAATGTTATACTATGGATGAACTACAGGTTTTTCTATTACTAGTCTCTATGGAAATGGAGGAATTCTTTGCTCCTGAATAGTTTCTTGTGGAGGATGGGTGTGTACTGGAACCTTTGGAATGTTCACATCCTCTAAAATAGCATCATTGATAGGTTCACTTGAATCTTCTTCTTCTTCATTTGGTTCCTGAATGATGACGGATGACTTGGGTTTATTATTCACAACTCTTCCCGATCGTAATTGAATTTCATGTACAGGTATAGTCGAAATAAGGTATGATGGAAGATTTTGGAACTCAATGTTGTTAATATCTTGAGTTGGTTTATTATTAGGGTTAGGTATCGATTGTGCAGGTAATAATGTTGGTCAAGGAGGATTTGCATTGTAAAAGTGATGAGGTTTTTGTGTGATAAAAGGAACTAGAGGTACAAATCCAGATGGCATTTACTGGAATTTTTTTTTATTCTAAGGATAAGGATGATTAGGTGCAGGTACAGGTTGTGGTTGAGTATATGTTTGTCCTCTCCATCCTGGTGACCAATATTGCTATTGCGTAAATTGAGGAGGAGGATACTAAGGTGGCCAATTCGTCTAGCTAGAATCGTTCCATTGTTGAGGTGGTTGATACAGAGGATAATAGAGTGGAGGTTGTGGTGGAAATATTGGATATGCTGGTTGGTCTCTAGGTTTCCAAGGATGCCTCCTAGATATGTCAGCTACATCCCCACTCTTAAAGATAGATTGCAATCCAGGAAAGGATGGGAAATTATTTGTTGGATTCTCTTCTGTACAAATGTGACATAAAAAGATGTTATTTAATGGACATTTCCTTTGGGGATGTTTAGTTCTACATCTTGGACAAAAGATACTCATTGGTGCTTTTTCTTCATCCTACCTCTTCTTGGCTTGTAAAGCATCTAGTTGTGAACCCATTTCTCCTAAGATATCAGTCTTAAAATTCTCCAACAGGTTTCCTATCTCTACTCTTGTAATTCTTCCTGAACTAGGAACATTTCCTCTTATATTTCTACTAAAAGGTTCTTGAAAAATTTTCATAGCTTTCCCCCTAATCCTAGAATAATTTTTAGACATATCATCGATCTGTGCAAAATATTTATAAGAAATATCACCATCTTCCATGAGATTAAGAATTTCTAGCAAGTCCTCAGAGATCCCCTTAAGGAAAAGTGTATGTACTGCATCTTCTCGGAGGTCATTATATTTAGACTTACATAATGTATAAATGGACCTCTCGAGATAGTCCCACAGGCTCTCATCTTCAAGTTGTTGTATCTTGAATATATCATGTCGATAGTCCTTAGGTTTGCAGTATTCTTAATATTTTCGCAAGAATGAGGTTTTCATATCATCCCAAATCCTGATAGTAGATTCTCCTAATCCCATGAAGCATCTCAAGGCGTAATCCTTTAGTGTAGCGGGAGAGAGTTTTAGTTTGTGA
Organism: Pseudotsuga menziesii; assembly: GCA_001517045.1. Lineage (NCBI taxonomy): Eukaryota > Viridiplantae > Streptophyta > Pinopsida > Pinales > Pinaceae > Pseudotsuga > Pseudotsuga menziesii. The sequence goes on from LPNX010168414.1 coordinate 577,648, forward strand.
GCGTCTTGTATATAATTGTAACTCCTACAAATGATATCGAACTCAAACAAGAATGTGTCCACGTCCTCATTTCTTTTTCCATAGAAAGTAGGTAAGGAGGAAGGAGGGATATTTTTCATAGTTACATCCTACATTGTATCTAAGATAGGGAACCCAAAGGTAGCCTCAGTTTGATTTTCCCCATCTCCTTCTTCATTTCTAACTTCATCATGATGTTCATTTTCTACCTATCTCTCCATATAAGTTGGATTCTTAACGTAAATATATTTAGGAGGCTCCTTTTTAGGTGATAATGGGGCGTCCCAATGTTCTTTTTGGGGAGAGATCTTCCTCTGATCAACCATGTTTTTATTGAATCCTAGAGGGATAGTAGGTTCTATTGTAGAAGTTTCAATTTACTAAATAACTGGATCTACTAAGGTTCCAAAGATATCTTTTAGTTGAGTAGGATCAACAAATTCAACAAAATTTGGATCTCCTACTAGTGAGAAAGTTGTGTTAATTGGATTTGAAACTAGTGGAGGGGTGGAGGTTTCTAGTGGTTGACCCACTTGAACTTCCTCAGGAATGGGGTCCTTAGGACCTTCTACAAAGGTTCCTTCTCCTTCTATGGATTCTCCAGTAAGATATTCTAAAAGAGACTCCTTAGGTTTCAGGGTAAAACTACTTCCTATAGGTGTCTTTTGATACCTTTCTGGTGAGTTAGTAGCTGGGGAATTACGTTCCCTATGGTAGTTAGTAGAGACTTCAATAAATTTTCTAGTCTTGACAAATATACCCTGAGGATCTCTAATTCTACTCATGAAATACTTTTAAACTAAATAAAACATATGCTACTACTATTATTGGATTTGGGGGCACCTGTTATAACATATGCGCAGGTTCTTACCTCTCGTCTTATCGCTCCCCCGCTACCAACCTATTACTAAACTTCATAAAGAATTCTACTCTACCTTACAAAACAACTCCTCGGTAATGGCACCAAAAGTGTTGGGTGTATTATAATCTCTAAATTAATCCACATATTCTTTAATTATCAACCAGGGTTGGTAAGCTTAGAGTTGAAACAAAATATATGAGAAGGAAGAGGTTGTCATGTAAATATTTTAACAAACAAAATATTGAAAGATATTTCAAAATGAAAAACCGAGTCAAACTCATAAAAATGTAATTATTAAAGTAATTAAACTGAGATAGAATAATAAACTAAATAATTGATAATAAAATTTTAAACCGAAATACAATCAACAATTAACTATTCAAATGGGAAACTAGGGTACAAGGAAAACTTAACTTATAAGCAACTAGAAAAGTTAATAAGAAAAGCAAGTAGAAAACTTAATAAAAGAAATATCTTTACGTTCTGTCCCACAAGTTCTTTCAACAATAACTCAACATAAAAGAGACAACCTAAAAACATACTAAAGAAAACACATGTAACACTCAATCTCACATTCAAACAAATAAATTAATCTAAAAAGCATAAACACAAAATAATACAGTATTAAAAAAAAATCAACAATAATATTCAAGAAACAAAAACAACTTGACACACATTCAAGGAAAAAAGAAATAAGGAAAATAGTAAAACTTTAATAAATAACCTAAAACAAGTAAACTTTAACTTTAATGTTAAACAAAACTAACATCTAACTATTACAATCAACACATAATTTAGAGATCAAAAAAATAAAAATAAAAACAATCTCAAAATACATAAAGAAAACACTAAAAATAGAACTAAGGGCTGAATGACAGACTGAACTGTGGGTCTCAAAGGGCTGGCAGAATAACAGACTGAACAGGTTGTCTAAATGATAGTTTGCATAGTTAAAATGGTAAAAACTAGCCTAAATGAACTAATCTTCAGTTGAATCCATGTAGATGTAATTCTAATGTATAAAGAAATAAACAAACCTACTTACTAAGCAAATCTAACAGCAATATAAACTTAAGCAAATTCATAAACATAAGCATAAAGAAATCATTGCATATTAATAAACTGAAATGTAAATTGCATAAACTGATAATTCAAACACAAATGAAATAGACAGAATTAAATCTACTTAACTTGATAAATAACAATCTATCTTATCTAACTTGCAAATAAATTGAACAATAAACTGAGAATGAAATGACTGAAAGAAAATCTGGAAACAAACTATGCACGCAGTTAACTATCTAATTCAGAAATCAAATTGCATTACAGAAATAAAAAAGACCGTGAATTAAACTAGCTACAATAGACAAAATGAAAGAAATAAACAAGAAAATAAACCTCTGGTTGATGAGGGGCCCTCTCAACAATAAAAGCTGATGCCTGACCACCTTCTACTCAAACGCAATCTTCAATAGCAACACATACAGCTCTTTATTCAAATGGTGGAATAGAAATACAATGTTCAAGAGTAAATCACAGCAAGAACTCTTCTCCTAACTGACTGATTTTTCTAGCTAACTTCAACTCTCTCACAGAGGCTGCTATATATAATGATTTACAGGGATGAACAAGTCAACCCTTTAGTGGTCGACTACTCTCTAAATTTAGTCAATCATAAAGGTTTTTAACTAATCACAAGCCAATGCACAGGCATCTCCCTTATTCAACGCAAACGGTCTTCATAGGTGGTGCACAAGTTTCTCTTCAGCGTGAACAATTTGCAGAGGTGGTGCACAGGTTCCTTCCTAAACGAAGCAGGTGGCTGATGGTGAACAGAGGAGAGTGTAGTGGCTAATATTATAGAGCTTGGGTTGAATGCATCAATCCAGCATGTGGATGGTTGATGTGGTGGTGAGCAAAGGAGAATGCGGGCTAGAAAATATCTAGAACATAGCTTCGTCACCCAGACGTGTGGATAACAGTTCATTTGCAGTTGTTTCATGTTGTAAATGCCTGGATTTAATTCTTAGCAACACACAATCTGACGGGCGATCTAGACGGAGAGTTGAACATGAGGCTGGGCTGTGAGCTGGATACATTGGTCGTCGATCAAGGGCGAATGGAGTGTCTGTCTGCTGGTGCACTTCAAGGCTGTAGTCTACAACAACACATTTCAACATCTGGAAAACCACCAACGAGTTTCACACAGCGGGTAAGATGACGAGCTGGACATCGACCTGGACATGTTGTGCGAAAGGTAGGCTGAATGTGTTTTGTTTATTAATTTATCCCAAAAAGGTTATAAAGTCTGCAAAGAAATATATAGAGTAGTTAATATATCAAATGCACTTAAATAATGTTAATTTTAATTAATAAAACCATAAAAAATGATAAATAAAAAGATTTGATATAAACCTTAAATACACTCATACTTGAGGCTAAATAAAGATCTGTGTGTCATAAAATCATAAAAAGATAATAAAATATCTATTTAAATGAATAATTTAACTGCCAAAAATGATAACAAATCTAGGATCAACAAACCTTCATTTCTAACCAAGCGTGATGAACGATCTTAATCATTGGATCATTTGCTTGATTGGCTTCATTGGAAGTCAGAAATTACTTGATTGAGCATTGTTGTTCAGTAAGTAGGGAAGATAGAAATAAATAAGCTTGACATGGAGAGCATTTCCTTTAGCAAATTTCCATTTTCTTTTTAGTATTTGTTAGTTTTTTTTGTTTTCAGATCATGTTTCAGGAAAGCTGCGGACCAATCCAATGGATTAGGAACATGGTCTATGTGATTCTTTCCTACTTGACAGTGAGGATAGCATCCCTAATTTGGATCCATTGTTAGCACATGTGCTAAATTTTGAGGATCTTTACAGATACACCCATACAAATCCCTCTGCAAAAGGATAAGCCAGTAAAAAAGAGGGATAGGGTCAAATAGTTTTCATGTCTTATGACCTGGAGGTATGCAGAAGAGGGTTTGAAGTTGCTTGGGAGGCTTATTCCTAGGCCTGAATGTCAAAAACAGTAAAAAAATCACTAGGTGCGACCTTGGAGATGAGCCTGATATGAAAAATCTGATGAAGGATAGGTCTTGGAAAAACTATATGATGAAGATTCTACCTGCAAAAGAGATCAAAGGGCCAAAAATGATTTCTGCCCAAGGAAAAATCGAGAGAGAAAGTGAATAAGAGGTAGAAATTTGGTTATGAAAAGTGGAACCCTGACTTTCACTTTCCTCCTTCCGAGATCCGCTAGATCAACGGTCCAAAGTATTTCTACCCAAGATCAACAGTGTGGAAAGGCGCAAACAGTGGAAGCAAAAAGGTGGAAGAGAAATGGAAAAGAAGTTTTATTTTGAAAATTAGAATCCCGATTTTCGCTTTCTGCGATGAGGATTCGACGGTCTAGAGTGCTCCTGCCAAAGATTGACGATGCATAAAGACAGAGAAAGGTGAAAGTTGAAAACATAAGAATTTGGTCACATAATGCAAAGATCTTGTTTTTCTCTTTCCGCCAACCCACGGCTTGATCTTAGATCAATGGCTCGGAGAGTGTCTTCCTCAGATAGACGTTGCAAAAAAGGGAAACATGTGCGTGATTTAATCATACCTCTCAATATGCGAGATTAGGTAAACTCCTAATATTTCAATGGCTCAGATCAATGAATGATGAAGAACTATGGTGCAAATTCACTCTACCGATTAAACTCGCACAAAGAAAATAACTCTCAGATTTGGTAAAATGGCTTAAAGGTCTACGGGTTTTAACGACCATGATTGATGGCGGGGTAAGATTAATGGCGGAGAACAATTCCACTAGCTCAATATGAAAGGATGAATAATATTTTGAAATCAGTGAAATTGGGTACGATGTGTAGATTTTGCTGGCTCAGATCGAGGCTTAATCTAGATCCATGGTCGAGAAGAATTTCCCTGATCCAACCCACACAAAGGATAAGCCAAGATAGGGCCGTGAAATTGTGTAGGGTCCTCATGATTGAATGGCCATGATCTTGGGTGGGGCAAATCCATGGACGAGATGTGTTTTCGTAGCCTAACCATGCACAAATGTTAGTAGTTGGAAGCGATGTGAAATGTTGGTAGACTCTGCATCACTGGGCGGTGGAGTTCTGGCAAGGACCTAATCAATGACTAAAAGTGGATTTCATGGCGGCCACTTACATGAAATATAATCCAAGATGGGGCCAATAAATCTTGTAAGACCCCACACTTTCAACAAAATATATCATGGCATAGGTTTCATCTATGGCTCAAAGGTATTTCATGAGGAGGAGATGCGTGGAGGCTAACAGATGGGGCACAGTGATAGGTTTGTAGGACCCCCACAGTTGAATGACGAATATCTGGTAGGGATCTGATCGACGGTCCTAGTTGATTTTAAAAACGCAAGGTGCAAGAAGGATAACAAGACATAGGGTCGTGAAATCCTCTAGGGGTCACAATATGGAATGGTCGATATTTCTTGTAAGAGAGATCTACAGCTATGGTGTATTTCGCACAACCAAAGATGTGAGGAGGGAATGGATCAATGTAGGTGTGAGATGAAGTTAAAGGATGGGAAAAATTCAACGATGCTGATTTTTTTGGGGGGAATAAAGTTGTTAGAAGGTCTTCTGGAATGTCACTTTCAGAGAAAGCGAGCCTGCCTCTCAGATGTTTCCTTTCTAGTTTTTATCCATCTTGTTTCTTACATCATACTACTTATTTTAGGAATAAATCATGGTGAATCTGTCACCTTGAGAAGTTTGTTAGGATTTTTAATGATGATTTGGGATTAATTCCCCCATTTTGTAACTAAATTTGGCTCTGTTTCAAGGTTGGTCTTGGGATCCCATAGCACTATAAATATATCCTCAATTTATGAGGAAATGGTTGGAAGTTTCATTTAGAAAGCATTCATCTCTTGGTTTTTTGCATCTCTATAAACTTTCTTGGAAGTGTTAATGAGAAACATTCCTCTTCATTTCTAATATTCATCATGGTGTTCTACATTTAGTTTGTTTATTTCTGATGTATTTGTAACTTCGGAATGCATTCACTTGTATATCTTATATTGTACCCCGATGTTCCTATCAAGAGAGTCATTAATATAATAAAGTCATGTAAAGTCAATGAGGTTAACCCTAGATTGTAATTCGGGGAAATAGTCCCCACAATTGAGTTAAGGTTAACCCTCCTTGTTGATCGAAGGGTAATGTCCCCACAGTTGTGGGGCGCTGGGGTTATTAGACTCTCCTAGAGAATTCAACCCTGGTAAGTAATTGTTAAGTGAGGCTGACTTGTTGGAGTGGAAATAAAGTGAATGAAAGAATATAAATAGAATTGAGGCTATCCTCATTTCTACACATAACACACACACTCACTCATTGGGGCACATGAGTGAGAGAGGAGAAGCTCTCTTAAGTGAGAGAGAGAGAACATATGTGGATATCATATTTTCTGTCTTTGGGTTTTACTACTGCAATTGTTGCTCATTCTATCTCTGAGGAAGTTGTGAGGTTTTCTCCTTTATAGCTTCCTCGAGGAAAATTATTTGTCTCTTGTCTCTTGTGATTATTGATGTGCATGTTATTCTCTCAGATAAGATCCTAAGATCATATTGCTTAAATGATAAAAATTTAACATGGTATCAGAGCTAACCTGAGGAGAAGAAATTGTGTAGTTGCAGAAGCTAGGGCTTCTTACTTTTTGGGTCTCTCTCCACAATCCATCAAAAAAAGGAGGCTAGGATGAACCTCCATTGAAGGGTGCATATTTTTATTGAAGCAGAATTTGATTCCAGGCATTTTCAATTTTTTATGTGGGAAATTAGGGCCTTTTATAGAAGACGAATTTTTGAGTGAGCCCAGCATAGGATTTATATCCTTCTCAAAATTGAAGTTTATAGACCTAGGGTGAGATTGTTGGTTGGGTAAAACTATGGGAAATTCAAACCCTAATTCAACCTTGGGCCAGAAAAACCCTATAATACTAAAACTATCAGTTCTGGTAGATTCTCTATAAGTCGAGATTGGAAAAGGTTAAGGAGCTGAAACTTTCACTATCCAAAGATAAATTCCATATGTACATTGTGTAAACGTTTCATCCTCACATTTTCTATATTCTAGGAGATATGTTTCCTCCAAATCAGGTTTCCAACCTCTTCTAGGATTCATCCTGAAACGGAACACCTAGGGAGAATTGCAATATCTCGGGCTACAAATATCCAAATGAAATTTCACAATATGTTAAATATAGGGCATGGACTTTAATTTTTGTGGTAAAAGTTCCATATCCCGAAGGTGAAATAGTGACACGTGGAAGTCTGCACAAGTTCGCTATTACGAACAGTATTGAAATTAGTCACCTTGGGAAAACTCTCATAATTCCCAATTGGTGAAACCAATTATTGTAAAACTTGTGGTACTGGAAAGATGATAGATGAGGTTACCTCAATATAAAATTTTATACACATAGGAGCAGTATTTTTAGAGATACCTCAGAAATAGTATCAGGCATTTCTGCATAAGAAATTGGTAAACTAGGGATTCATGTTCTGGGAGATTCCCTCCACTATTTTGAAAAAAGGAGTATATTGGAATGCTTTCCTCAAAGAGGTATATATTTATATCCAAACATATATGAAAGATTCCAAGTTTTTAAAATTAGGGTTTCTCTGACAAACCCTAGATCTGTCAGCTCTGGAACCAGGACGAACACCTCAAATCGGTAAGATCTAATCTTTTGTTATTTACTTTTGAGGTTCTCATTTCAAAATGAATAATCACACTAGCTGGATGAAAATATTGGTAAAGCCAAAAAATTCCAAGCATGGATCTATTGTATCTCACGGGTTCTTGAAGAAAATGAATTGGACACCTACATAAGTGGAGAGGTTCCAGTTCTAGAGGGAGATGAGGCTAAAAGCATTACACAAGAATAACTTGGTCAAGGCCAAGACGATCATTGTGGATTCAATTATGGATCTCCTTATACCACAAGTGTCTTCCCTAAAGACACCTAAAGAGATGTTTGATTCCTTAACCAATCTATTTGAAGGGAAGAACATAAATCAGAATATGACTTTGAGAAACCAGTTGAAGAATGTGCAGATCCAAAATGCAGAGACTGTACATTCATACTTTACAAGGGTCTCTCAAATCAAAGAACAACTTGAAAGTAGTAGAAGAAGAAGTGGAGAATGCAGAAGTTGTGATAATCAACTTGAATGGGCTCCCAGGATCATGAGGATTCATTCATTCGAGGAATGTGTTCCAGAAGGAAGTTATTACTTTCAGCAGACTCTGGGATTAGCACACACAAGATGAACCTCGGATCATAATAAGATAAAGAGAATATGGGAGGAACTGAAGATCAAGCTCTTGTGATTCAAAGAAGATTCGTCAAGTGATGAGGAATACAAAGGACTCAACTCTTGAAGAAATTTTTTATCATTTGGATAAGAAATGATGTTGTTACGAATGAAGAAGATGATGAAGCTGAAGGCTCAAGAAGGACTCTACCCATGAAACAAATAAATATAAGTATTCAATTGTCATTTCATAATATTGTTTTGTTATGCATTTGTTTATATTAAGTTGATGTGTTATGCATGATAAAATGTTTGCATTAATTATAGTATACTACTAATATGCATGTATTGGGTAAGTAGCTCATGGTGCTATACAACTCTCTATTGCTACTTATCTATAATGAAACCTCTTTGCTGACATATTGGATTAGTGCACAATCTCAATAATGTCATGGTAGAGATGGAAGGCATCTAGAAAGTTTCCGTGAGTTATGGATGAATGTTGTATTGGCTAAAATAGTTGCATGATCATATATTTATGCATAATAATTTTCCATTATGAATATGCCTTATGAAATGTTTCTAACCATAAAAATTCATTGTACTTTCAGGAAAGATCGCACACAATCACCTACAAGAAAAGAAGGATTAGACTTGTTCCGAAGAACACGTGACAACAGTTCAAGAAAGAATCCAGGATGAAGAATAATATGATGATACTTTCAAAGAAGAGATCTCAAACATAGTGCAGTTATGTAACACTATTGAGCAACATCATTGATGAAGAACCTTCCAGCTATGAAGAAGAATCCGAGAAGAAAGGGAAGGAGAGTACCAGTTCAAGAAGAATGATATCTAGGATGCGGCATCGAGACCTAAAGGGAAGTCCGTAGTATCTTCCATATGGATCTACAAGATCTAGCCTGCAGTAGATGACAACATTGTGGGATAAAAGGTAGGATTCATAGCACAAGACTTCTCACAGAAAGAAGGCATAGACTACGAAGAGACATTTGTAGCTAGTGGATGTTGAGGAAAATGATAGGAAAACTCATGTGTGCAAATTAAGGAAGGCCTTGTATGAGCTTAGCATAAACCCATGGGATAACACATACATGAGGAACTTGAAGATCACCTAGAGTGATGAATATCTTAACCTTTGCTACAAGGTTGAATATGAAATCCTATAGAGGATGACAAGCTCACAAATGGGTGTGAGAAGGATGTTTTCAAGATAGAGGATCTTTGTATCTAGTGAACCTAGATGGATACATAGAATAATGGTAGCAGAGGAAGATACTTGTCACTCCAGTACATAATGTTTCAATGCATAGAGTACGACAGGAAGAGGTAGAATGATGCTCTGCTTCAGAGGGAGTGATTGTAGAAGATCCTGAGGTTCAATAGGATGGATAGCTTACGGATGACTTTAGGCTTTACTGAGAATAAAGTGGATTCCAACATTTTATTCAAGGTTGAAGGTGGAAGACCAATGATGCTCCTATTATATGTCGATGACTTGTTCCTGATAGAAAAAAGGAACTCATTAAAGTTGCAAGAAGGAGACTTGTTGCCGAGTTCGAGATGAAGGACTTGGATATGATACACTACTTTCTAGGAATGGAGGTGTGGCAGAATGTGGATGGAATCTCCCCGAGACAAGGGAATTATGTAGTAGAGATCCTGGAGAGGTTCGGGATGATGAATTACAAGGCCATGACCACACCTATGGCATTGAACCTGAAGCTATTGAGTGTCGCTTCATTAGAGATGGTTGATGACATGATGTATTGTCAAATGATTTGTTCCTTGATGTACCTGATGAATATGAGACCAGATATTTGCTTTGTTGTGAACACATTGAGACATGTTCACCTGATGGTTGCAAATCATGCATTGAGGTACATGAAGAGTATAATTGATTATGGGCTCAAGTATGAGGCGAATAAGAAGATTAACCTGGAAGGTTATGTGGATTCAGATTGGGCAAGCAGTGCCATTGATAGGAAGAGCACTTCGGAGTGCTTCTTCAGTATGGGATCAGGTGTGATCTCTTGGTTTAGCAGGAAGCATTCCTACATGGCACTGAGTAGAGCAAAGGAAAAAGATGTTGCCACTTGCTATTTGGGAGGTAGTATGTTTCTTTTGAAAACTACTATTTGATTTGATTGATCTGACTTGCATTTTTGTATGATGTGGAGAGGAGTAATGAAGCTCCAGTATGTGATCCAGATCAAGATATCTCAAAAGACAAAGTTCTAGCATAGCAGGTCAGATAGTTTGTCTGAGCATAAATCCTGACAAAGCTCGTAGGTTTCTCAGACGTAATCAGTCCTGTAGGTTGTCCTCAGATGTAATTAGTCCTAGCAAGGCTCACAAGTTATCCTTGGATGTAATCAACCCTAATGTGATTCTATGCTACAAATGGTCAAAGTGAAGTTTGAGTAATTAAGGGAGAAGCTTGCTGTTCTCCAGATCGAGGTTCCTTCCAAGGGGAAGTGATGAGTCTGTGAGCCCTTCTGACATGGTGAGAGGATTGGTTCCTTCCATGGTTAGATGTAAGTGTAGAGACATTCTGATGTGATTGTGGGTTGTGTTCCCACATGATTAGTGCAGAGACATTCTGATGTGATTGTGGGATGTGCTCCCAGATGATCAGTGCAGAGCCATTCTAATGTGATTACAGGATGTGTTCCCACATGATTAGATATAAGTGCAGATCCATTATTATGTGATTGTGGTATGTGCTCTCACACGATCAAATGTAATACCAGATCCTTTCTGACTAGATGGAGTTCAGATGTAAGTGCAAAGCCTTTCTGACAAGATAAGGTCGGATGTAAATGCATAGCCTTTCTAACAAGATGAGGTCAGATGTAAGTGCAGATCCTTTCTGACAATATGAGGTCAGATGTAAGTGCATAGCCTTTCTGAAAAGATGAGGTCGGATGTGAGTGTTGGGCCTTTCTGACATGGGTTTTGGATGTGTTCCTCCCATGGTCAAATGTGAGTGCTGGGCTGGCCTTTCTGACATGGTTCTTGGATGTGTTCCTCCCATGGTTAGATGTAAGTGTTGGGTGGGCCTTTCTGACATGGTTCATTCTATGGTTAGATATAAGTGTTGAAGACAATGAAGACCTACATGGAGGATAGGCCTAAAACTAGCATGAAAAAGGGATGGCTCTGTAGAACTTCCTATGATGAGAAGAATTGAGAGATAGAACCATTTTTTCAAGATGATAGAAGCAATGATGATGATCCAGTAATGATCCAGATCAAGTGATGATCTAGACTTGATGATCCAGTGATGATATAGACTTGATGTTGATCCAGTGATGATCCAGACTTGATGTTGATCCAGTGATGATCCAGACTTGATGATGATCCAGTGATGATCTAGACATTATGTTGATCCACTGTTGATCCAGTGATGATCCATAATTAATGTTGATCCAATGATGATATAGAGTAGAAGACTTGTGCTGATGAATTATGTCAAGAGAATACCTTCCTAGTTAACAGGGAGTGTTGATGTATTTGTAACTTCGGAATGTATTCACTTGTATATCTTATATTGTACCCTGGTGTTCCTATCATGAGAGTCATTAATATAATAAATTCATGTAAAGTCAATGAGGTTAACCCTTTGTTGTAAGTTAGGGAAATAGTCCCCACAATTGAGTTAAGGTTAACTCTTGTTGTTGATCAGAGGGTAAATTCCCCATAGTTGTGGGGCACTAGGGTTATTATGCTCTCCTAGAGAAGTCGACCCTGGTAAGTAATTGTTGAGTGAGCTTGACTTGTTGGAGTGGAAATAAAGTGAACAGAAGAATATAAATAGAAGTGAGGATCTCCTCATTTCTACACATAACACACACACTCACTCACTAGGGTGCATGAGTGAGAGAGGAGAATCTCTCTCAAGTGAGAGAGAGAGAACAGCTGTGGAGATCATATTTTATGTCTTTGGGTTTTACTGCTGCCATTGGTGCTCATTCTATCTCTGAGGAAGTTGTGGGGTTTTCTCCTTTATGGTATCACCGAGGAAAATTCTTTGTGTCTCCTGTCTCTTATGATTATTCTTGTGCATGTTATTCTCTCAGATAAGATCCTAATACGATATTGATTAAATGATAAAAATCTAACATTTATGATGGCTGTTATATAATTCACTCTCTATTAAGTGCTCTGTATTATTTTTTATCCTCTATTTTTGTTGCTGCTAAAGGTGGTGCAAGATATTCACCCACAGATAGGTGCCTCTTGATTCACTGGAATTATTCCTCTTTCTCCTATCACCCTTTCAAGATATTTGACTATTTGTGAAATCTACCTTGCCTCAGAATACAAAGGAAATTCCCCTCTCATTTTCACTGTAATACCCTTGATTGATTTCAGCCTATCACTCCATTTCTCAATGGTTTTTCTTGTTCGTTTGTCTCATCATCTTTAAATATACAAACCCCCCATTCCCATCAGAATCTATCCTTAGGACTGCTTGATTAAATCTAAATGTATATGTGAATTTGTTTATGTGACAAAGAGAGAGACCTCTATGACTGTAAGTCTAGACTAAATTCTAAAGATTGGTTTAAAATGGTTACCCTTGTGACTTCCTACCACAACCATAGGAAAATTACAGGGTGATAACAAGTTCCACAAGAACTAGCAAAATATCAAATCCATACTCCAGTTATGTAGCTTTGATGTGTAACATTGAACATTAAGAGCCCTTCATCTATTGATGTATTTGGAACTTCAGAATGTATTCACCTATGTATATTATGTCTTGTACCTCAATGTTTATTCCGAGATGTGTCTGTAGTGTAATTGAGTCATGTCATGCCCCAGTGTTCCAATCGGGAGGATCTATAATGTAAACAAGTCATGTCAAGTCATTGTGGGTAACCCTCCTATTGATAAAGGGTTAAAGTCTCTGTAGTTCTGGGGCACTAGGGTTATTAGACTCACCTAGTAAAGTCGACCTTAGTTTGGTTTAGTCAAGTCAGGAATTAGTATAAATAGATAGCTAACCTCTCTATTTGATACACACTCACTCACACTCAGTTGTATCACATAGCTGGGGAAGAAGAAGACAATCGAGCTAGGAAGAAAGAGGTTACTATTGTTGGGAGATCATCTTACTGTTTTGGGATTTTCTATTTGGCATTGATTCTATCTCTAAGGAAGTTGCAGGGTTTTCTCCATTTATGGTTTCCCCGAGAAAAAACACTATGTTCATTGTCTCTTATGTTTCATTGTTGTGCTTGTTATTCTCTCAATTAAAGATCCTAATATAATGCAAGCTTTATGTTAAAAATCTAACATGGTATCAGAGCTAACCTGAGAAGAAGACACTGTGCAGCTGCGGGAACTAGGGATTCCTACTTTTTGGATCTCTCTCCACATATTTTCAGCAAAAGAAGGTTGTAAAAACTCTCCTTCCTAGGACACATCTTTCTGTTGAAGCAGAATCCAATTCTGAGGTTTTTCAATTTTGGACCCGACACTATTGCCAAAAATTAGGGCTTTTCAGATAAGTGGAATTTTTTAGTGAGCCCAGGCATGGATTGAGATCCTCCCCAAAATTGAAGTTAGGGATCAAATTCAAAGCATTTGGTTGGATAGAAATTTGAAAAAGAAAAACCCTAATCTGCTCCTGAACTAGCACTACAGAATTTCAGCTCCAAATCTAGATCCGACGTCTTGACCTGGTAAGATCTAAATATTTTGTATTTCCATTAGAGGTTCTTAGTTAAGATATCTCATCATACCAAGCTTGATGAAAATCTTGAGGGAGCTAATGAATTCCGAGCCTAGAAGTATAGGATCTCCCTGGTCCTAGAAGAGAATAAGTTGGACTCCTACATCAATGAGGAGGTTCCAGTTCCAGAGGGATATGAGGCTAAGGCCTTAAAAAAGAAGAAGTTGGTTATGGCAAAGAGGATCATGGATGATTCTCTCAAGGATCACCTCATGCCATATATGTCCTCCCTAAAGACACCTAAAGCTATGTTTGATTCCCTAACCAAATTGTTTGAAGGAAAGAACATAAACCGAAAGATGACGTTGAGGAACCAATTGAAGAATGTGAAGATCCAAAATGCAGAAACCATCCAGTCTTAGTTCACAAGGGTTTCTCAGATCAAGGAACAACTGGAAGCAATAGATGAAGAAGTGGAGAATGCAGAGATTGTGATGACCACCTTGAATGGTCTCCTTAGGACATGGGACTCTTTCATTCAAGGGATCTGTGCCAAAAAGAAGTTAGTCAAGTTCAACAGACTATGCGAAGAATGCTCTCTCGAAGAAGCTCGGATAGCAGATCGAGAAGAGAAGATGGGAAGTGAAGATCAAGCTCTCACAGTACAGTCCAAGAAAACCAGATCTAGCCATCACATAAGTAAGTACTCTAATCAAAGGAATAACTTTAGAAATCCTAGAGATAAATCTAGGTTCATTTGCTATACATGTGATGAAAGAGGACACTTTGCTAAAGATTGTCCTAAGAACAAAAGTAGCTCTCACAAGAACAAGGGAAGAAAGAGAAGACATCATGCTCATGCTGCAGAGGATGATGAACCTTCCACAAAGAGAAACAGACAAGACAGTGATGATTCTTCAAGTGATGAAGAATATGTTCTGATTCCCGCTCTCACGGGAACTATCACACATGACAGTAATTATTGGCTTATAGACAGTGGTGCTTCCAAGCACATGACAGGATGCAAGGAATCCTTTATGAAATTATCTGAACATGAATCACCTCACAAGGTGAAACTTGGAGATGACTACCAGTATCCAATAAAAGGTAGTGGGGAATCCTCCTATAAGCTAGACTCTAGAAAGTATATTAAGATGAAAGATGTATTATTTGTACCTGGACTAAAGAAGAACCTTCTCTCCATATCTGCATTAGATGCAAAAGGAATGAGGGTTACTTTTGTATATGGCCAAGTCCTCATGTGGCCAAAAGGAAACTCTTTCGATGATGCAGTAGTGATTGGAGAACAAGAAGGAGGACTACATAAATTGAAGGGCCAACCAGAACAAGCTTTGGTTGATGACTCGATAGAACCAAATGAGCTTTGGCATAGAAGGCTTGTACATGTGCATTAGAGATCACTACCACTTGCAAGCAAGGTTGTTGAAGGTCTCCTAGAAATGCAGAAAAAACATGAAGGTGTATGCAAAGGATGTACGAAAGGGAAGAACACAAAGAAGAGATTTCTAAGTAGTGAGAGAAAGGAAAAAGGAATCTTGGAAATCATCCACTTCGATGTATGCCATCCAATGTCATCCAATTCACTAAGCGGGTATGCATACTATGTTTCTTTTATTGATGATTTTTCTAGGAATACATGGATCTACTTCATGAAGAACAAATATGAAGTATTCAACAAATTCAAGGAATTCAAAGCCTTGATTGAGAACCACACTGAAAAGAAGATCAAGACTTTTCGATCAGATAATGGCAGAGAATTCACATCAAATGAATTCAAAGAGTTGTGCAAAGACTCAAGGATTAAGAGGGAGCTGTCCACTCCATACAATCCACAACAAAATGGGATTGCAGAAAGGAAGAATAGGACTATCATGGAAGCTGCAAGAGCAATGCTTCATGATCAAGATCTTCCTATGCATTTTTGGGTAGAAGCTACCAAAACAACGGTGTATCTACAAAACCATACTCCACACAAAGTACTTGAGAACAAGACTCCTGAAGAAGTCTTCTCTGGCAAGAAACCAGAAGTCAGCCATCTCAGAATAGTCTGATGTCCTGTGTACATACACATTCCAAAAGAAAAGAGGACGAAGTTAGATCCTTGAGGAAAGAAGGGTATATTTATGGGATATTCTGAAATATCGAAGGTTTATAGAATATACTTCCTATGGTTCAAGAATATTGACATCAGCAGAGATGTAACATTTGATGAAGATTCAACCTACATCAAATCTAGGAAGAAACCAGCTAAAGAACCTCAAGAAACAAGAGAACCCAAAATTCATGACACACTCATGAATGAAGAAATTCAAGAAGAAGATCGAGAATTTGAAGAACCTCAAGAACCTGTAGATCCACCTCTGGAGAAGAATCCTTATAAGAGGAAACCTGCTTGGGTACATGAAATTATCCAAGATGCAGAAATATATGGAGCTTCAGAAGAAAAACCCAGAGGAAGAAAGAGAACTAGATCTTGCTCTAGTTACAAAGCCTTACTATGTGACATTATTGATAAAGAACCTTCCAACTATGAAGAAGTGGCATAACAGAAAGAATGGAAGGATGCTATGATCGAAGAGTATTAGTGGATCATGAAGAATGATGTTTGGGATGTTGTCCCAAGACCAAAAGGGAAGTCCATTGTAACTTCCAAATGGATCTACAAGATCAAGCATGCTGCAGATCACAGCATTGAAAAATATAATGAAAGATTCGTAGCTCATGGTTTCTCATAGAAAGAAGGAATAGATTATGAAGAAACCTTTGCACCTGTAGCCATATACACTTACACCAGATCAGTAGTTTCTCTGGCTGCAGTGATGAAATGGAAGATACACCAGATAGATGTCAATACTGCTTTCTCAAATGGTGTAGTAGAAGAGGAAGTGTATGTAGAACAGCCACTCGGTTTTGAGACACATGATAGGGAGTTTCATGTGTGCAGATTGAAGAAATACCTGTACGGTTTGAAACAGGCACCCAGAACATGGTATGGTAGAATTGATGGTTTCCTATCTAGTTTGGGCTTTACCAAGAGTAAAACAGATTCCAACCTTTACTACAAGGTTGAATATGGCAACCCAGTGATACTCCTGTTGTATGTGGATGATCTGTTTGTAACAGGTTTGGATGGGTTGATTGTTGATACGAAGAGGAAACTTGTTACTGAGTTTGAAATGAAGGACTTGGGTATGATGCACTGTTTCATAGGCATGGAGGTGTGGCAGAATGCAGATGGAGTCTTCCTTGGACAAGGGAAGTATGCAGTAGATATTCTGAAGATATTCAGGATGATGGACTGCAAGGCCATAACCACACCTATGGCATCGAACCTGAAGCTATTGAGTGATGCTTCATCAAAAGTAGTTGATTCTATGATGTATCATCAGATGATTGGGTCATTGATGTACCTGAAAAACACGAGACCAGATATTTGCTTCACTGTGAACACCTTGAGCCAGTTTTGATAGATCCAAGACATGTTCACTTGATTATTGGAAAGCATATTATGAGGTACCTTAAGGGTACAGTTCATTATGGGCTCAAGTACGAGACGAATCAGAATATTAACCTAGAGGGTTATGTTTATTCAGATTGGGCAGGAAGTGCCATAGATAGGAAGAGCACTTTAGGATTTTGCTTCAATATGGGATCAGGTGTGATCTCTTGGTTTAGTAGGAAGAAATCTTGTGTGGCTCTAAGTACAACTAAAGTAAAGTATGTTGCAGCTTTTTCAGCTAGTTGTGAGGTAGTATGGTTGAGGAATCTACTGTCTATTTTATTTGATCTCCGGATGGATGCTACTTGTATATATTGCGACAACCAGAGTTGTGTGAAGTTGTCAGAGAACCCATTGTTCCATGACAAGTTGAATCATATCGAGATCAAGTATCACTATATCAAGGATATGGTACAGAGAGGAGTAGTGAAACTCTTGTATGTCGCGACGGATGAACATATAGCTGATGTATTGATGAAGCCATTGGATAGAGTGAAGTTTGAGTACTTCTGGGAGAATCTTGATGTTCTCCAGATTGAGGTTCCCTCCAAGGAGAAAAGATGAGACCTAGAGCCATTCTGACATGGGAGAGGATTAAGTTCCTTCCATGGTCAGATGTAAGGGCTGAGCCATTCTATCATGGTGAGAGGATTTAGGTTCCTTCTGTGTTGGATGTGAGTGTTGAGCCATTATGATATGATTATAGGATTGGTTCCTACATGATCAGATGTAAGGGATGAATGCCATTCTTGGAATGGAGGCACCTAGTCAGTTACCAAGAATACTCAGTCTGGGACTGAGGTTCATTCTAATATGATTGTAGGATGTAGTATTACATTATTATATGTGAGTGCATGGCCATTCTGATGTGATTAAGGGATGTATCCCACTTGATTAGATATAACGGTTGATGCCATTCTCTAGGAGAATGGAGGCACCTGGTCAGTTACCAAGAATCCTTAGTCTAGGACTGAGAACCCTTTTGATGCGATGTGTTTACACATGGTCGACTGTAAGTGCAGAGCCTTTATGACAGGATGAGATCGGATATAAGTGCTGAGCCATTCTGGTGCAATGTCTTTACACATGGTCAGATGTGAGTGTTGTGCCTTTCTGACAAGATGCTGTCGGATGTAAGTGCAGAGCCTTTCTGACAAGATGAGGTCGGATGTAAGCACTAAGCCATTCTAGCGCAATGTGTTTACACATTGTCAGATGTGAGTGTTGGGCCTTTCTGGCAATATGAGATTAGATGTGAGTGCTGGGCATGCCTTTTTGACAAAATGAGGTCAGATGTAAGAGTTGGGTGGGCCTTTCTGACTTATGTTCAGATATAAGTGTTGAATAACTACATGAAGGGTAGGCCTACAACTAGCATGAAAAAGGGTTGGCTCTGTACAACTTCCTGTGATGAGAAGAATCAAGATAGCGCCATTCTGAGATAGCATGTGATGATGATCCATACTTGATGATGATCCATATCAAGTGATGATCCAAATGTGATGTTGATCCAGACTTGATGATGATCCAGATCAAGTGATGATCCATATGTGATGTTGATCCAGACTTGATGATGATCCAAATCAAGTGATGATCCAGATGTGATGATGATCTAGTAGTGATGATCCAGTAGTCGTCATGATCGAGATCTCGAGACGAAGAAGACTTGAAGAAGAAGATGACTTAGAAGAAGATGAAGAAGATGAAGAATATGAAGAAGACTTGAAGATGAATATGACAAGATGATCTAGTCAATAAAGAGAAGAAGACCAGTGTTGAAAATTGTTTCAAAAGAATACCTTCCTAGTTAAGAGGGAGTGTTGATGTATTTGTAACTTTGAAATGTATTCACCTATGTATCTTATGTCTTGTACCCCGATGTTTATTCCGAGATGTGTATGTAATGTAATTGAGTCATGTCATGCCCCAATGTTCCAATCGGGAATATCTATAATGTAAACAAGTCATTTCAAGTCATTGTGGGTAACCCTCCTATTGATAAAGGGTTAAATTCCCCGCAGTTTCGTGGCACTACGGTTATTAGACTCACCTAGTGAAGTCGGCCCTAGTTGGGTTTAGTCAATTCAGGAATTAGTATAAATAGAGAGCTACCCTCTCTATTTGATACACACTCAATTGTAGTGCATAGCTGAGGAAGAAGAAGACATTGGGGCTAGGAAGAAATAGGTTATTGTTGTCGGGAGATCATCTTACTGTTTTGGGATTTTCTATTTGGTGCTGATTCTATCTCTGAGGAAGTTGCAGGGTTTTCTCCATTTATGGTTTCCCTGAGGAAAAACATTGTGTTCATTGTCTCTTGTGTTTGATTATTGTGCTTGTTATTCTATCAGTTAAAGATCCAAATATAATGCTATCTTAATGTTAAAAATCTAACATCATCTACCAGGAAGTTGCATAGAATAAATAATGGGTTGAAGCAATGATGAAAGAATACTAGTCAATAATGAGGAATGATGTTTAGGATATAGTACCCAAGCCAAAAAACAAAAGTGTGGTATATTCAAAATGGATCTACAAGATAAGACATGTTGCTAATGGAAGTATTGAAAAGTAAAAGGCAATATTTGTGATTGATTATGAAGAGACATTTTCTCCGGTAGCAAGGTACACTTCCATCAAAATCATCATGGAACTTGCTTCCATGATGAAGTGAGATCTACACCAGATGGATGTAAAGAAAACCTTCATGAATGGTGTGATTGAGGAAGATGTTTACATAAAACAACCACAAGGATTTGAAGTCAAAGACAGAGTGACTCACGTATGTATGTTAAAAAGGACACTATATGGATGAAAGCAAGCTCCTAGAGATTTCTATGGTAGACTATATAGCTTCTTGACAAGCTTGGGATTTACCAAAAGTAAAGATGATACTAACCTTTACATGAGGATTATGGATGATGAACCTGTCATACTATTATTGTATGTGGATGATCTATTTCTGACAAGAAATGAGAAACATATCACAGATTGCAAGAAGAAGCTAGCTAAAGAATTTGAGATGAAATATATTGGATTTTGCATTACTTCCTCAGGATAGAAGTGTGTCAGATCCACGAATGAATCTTTTTGAACCAGGGAAAGTATGTGTTGAGGCCTGGGAAATCGCAGGCGGCAACAGTAAGGGATTCTCCCCAATCAGCGTTCCCAACTAGCCCGCTGACTGTTTGGTATAGGGAATCCGTCCGGTTTGCGGTCCGGCTACCGTAGGTCAAAGTAACAAACAAAGGCTTTACCGGTTGCGGCCCGGCCCACCGAGTTTTTGTCTTTTGACTTAAAGGAATGATATGCACGTGCCTAATTAAATGCAGGCTGGTTTAAATGCAGGGGGCGGTCACAAAGTGATGCGCAGGTTCTTACCTCTCGTCTTATGCTCACAAGCAAACAAACCAGATACAAACAGAAATAACTAACTATCTAAACTATCCCTAGGGAGCGAGGCTATCATCTTAATTGAGCAATACAAAATCTCATATGGTAAGAAAAAATCACAGATAGCTGATACTTTTCCCACAACACATGGAAACTACAAATATTCAAATAACCAGTTAGCCGATCATTCTATAACAACAATTATTGCTCATAGTGAAAATGCATCCCAGAAAATACTGCAGAATAATTAACAAGAACTTAGGTTCGAACATCAAATATCCTTACAGCGCATGAAATACAGCTGAACACGAAATAGTTCTTCTTCAGCATTATTCATTGAATAGCATTGGTACATTTCACTTCTTTTCTCTTTCCAGCAGGCAAAATTGCAGTTCACTTCGCAAAACGAAATAATTCCTCTTACAAGTCAACAATTACAAAATTTTCTAAGGGAAAAAGCCCTCCTTTCAGCGAGCTTCCCATTATTTAAACTACAACCTCCCCTCTCTGGGTTCCCTCCATGCGTCCTTTCAAAGCCCTTGATGATTCAGTTCTTTCCTGGTCGTTTCACCTTCTCCATCATTTCCACAGGCATTTATTTTCTGACAGTAACCGCTAAAAAGAAAATGTCCCGTCGGCGCCTTGGTCATTCGTTCACGTTGTCCTTTCCGGCGCGATGCTCTGCTTCAGCGATTCATGAGATGATCTCTGCATACAAAATTGGTGCATTATCCATTGAATTCAGACATTAGGCATCCATAATTTAAAATTATAATGATATATTCACAACGATCTAGCCTAGTTCATCCGAATGAGGAACCACGGAGGCTCGGGACGGCAACGAAAAGGTAAATCGGCAGTCGGGCAGTTCTTAGATCGGATGGGAGAAGGCTCCAGGAGCCGCAACGGCGGAGGATTGCTAAAAAAGGGGGAGCAAAAACACGGGCGTCGTAGGTGATCGGTTGGTGGCGGGAAGTGGGTCGGAAGCTGGAAGGTTCGGTCACCCGCAACGGTGGACGGGACGCGACTCGATGGCGGGCGACGAGGTAAAGGAAAGGTTCAGGTGGCATTCAATAAGTCGGATGTCGGGTGACAAGAGGATCGGAGGTCAACTCCTACCCTCTGGCCGCAACGGCGGGTGAACCAAAAACTACAGCCAGCGATTTACACCGCGAATCGGGCGTCGGGTGAAACCTCAGTCGGGTGGAAGGTTTGGTCAGGGAGCCGCAACGGCGGGTGATGTGAGGCTCGGAAACTTCAGAAAGAGGCCCGATCCAAAGGGAAGAACTAACAGCGCTAAGGCTCAAATGAGGCCAAAAAACCAAAATTTCGCTAAGGTAAACCTTCACACTCTTAAAAGTGTTAACACCGATCTCACGACTCACATTGAACTGAATGCAACCAGCCAACAAGACGGAACGCTCAACTTTAAAGCAAAGATACTCAAAGACGCCAAAACTCACCCCTAGATTCAAGTCAATCAAGATAAGGAGGGGTCCCAGAATTTAAGTGAAGAAATTGAAGTCGGGGAAAAGGTTGCAGCAGCAACAACTGGCGATTTCCTGGTGAACCTAGATCTCTGGGTGGTTTTCTTCCTTGAAAAGCAGACTGTCCTACAACAAATGTATTCCTTGAATTCTTCCGGCTAGATAGATTTCTCAATGACAAAAACGTGTACCTTTATCATTGATATCAGTCCACTTTGGGCGATGGAAGTCAAGATTCTAGAGTCCGGATAACTCTGCTGAGGCCAAAAAATGAGTTCATTATTAATTTTCCTTCAGGTAGCTGGTAACAGGGGACACCACAGGATTGTAGCAGATGATAAACAGAAACGTTCATTTGTTTCTCATTCCCATGCCATCTTAGCAACTTTTGTGCTTTTCATATTTTATCCTCTTTTAATGAGAGTCTTCATGCATGCCTTTCTTACTGAATTTTAATTCAGGATCCTCTATCCCATAGTGCCCTTTTGTGTGAGTTATGTGCTTAAGGTTTCAACTCACGGATGGAGAGGATCATTGGCAAATTAGTACTTCATGATCTAGATTTAGCTTTGGAGCATGATGCTTTTATAGGAATTCTGACTCTTAACTGCCTTTTGGCATTTATTATCCGGCATGGGAGCATTTAGATTCAACACCCTGTTCATCTTGCCATTCTCCATGGGTCCTCTGCCATCGCCCTTTAGATTTTAAGTGTAAAATGCGCGGAGCCTCAGCATAGTATTCTATACCTTTGAGTCTGATTGACTTTACAGGAGCTTATGTAGGACCTCAATGCGCACAAAGATTTCGAGAAGCTAGTTAGTGGAAGGAATTCACATGGAAAACCACAATCTAACTATTCAACAAATGTTCACCATTTCCAGAAACGTGAGGTTTTCCACATAACCACTAGTTAACCACCTTTATTGAAAATAAAGACTTTCTCACAATCAAATGAAAACATAACTCAACAAGAGTTTATTTATGTACAAGTCAGAAAGCTCAAATGCTGCTTAAGAAAAATAAGGTTTGAGAACCAGCCCATTAATTGGCAAGTTCTCCTCCCATCCCTGTAAATCTTGTAACATATAGGTAGCAGGGCCAATTTTAGCGGTGATTTGAAATGGACCCACCCATAACTGTTGGAACTTAGTGTGCTTCCCTTTCTCGTCATGGGGATGATCCCATTTGAGGACCAAGTCTCCTACTTCTAAGTCTTTCTTCCCGGCTTTGTGCTTGTCAAACCATCTCTTCACTACCTCCTGCTGCTATTGGAAACGTTCTCTAGCTTTGGATCTGGCCTCCTTCACTTTCAGAAGATTGTATATTCTGACTTGGAGAACTTCATCATCCAATCCCCTAGACTCCTGAGCTAGTATGGAAGACGGGAGCAGGATGTTGGGGGGAAGAATGGCTTCTTTTCCGTACACTAGGGTGAAGGGCGATACTCCTGTGGCAGACTTAGGGGTAACTCTATCAGCCCACAGGGCATTGGGTAAGGCTGAGTGCCAACTTCGCTGGTTCTCTATGACAGTCTTCTTAAGGATTCTGATGAGGTTTTTATTTGAGGATTCAGCCAGGACATTCCCTTGTGGATAATAGTTAGCAGAATAGTGTAACTTTATACCTTTCTCATGAGAAAAAACAATAATCTTAATGGATGAAAAGTACTTAGCATTATCAAAAACTAATGATCTTGGAACCCCAAACCTGGTCATGATGTGGTCCTGTAGAAAATTGATGACTTCGTCTTCATTCACTCTGCGCAAGGGGACCGCTTCAACCCATCTGGTGAAATAATCGGTTGCTGTAAGAATATACTTGTGTAGCAGGGAGGAATTTGGCTTGATTTCTCCAATGACGTCTATTCCCCATTGCTCGAAAGGCTCTGTGATCATTACAGGCTTTAGAGGTGCTGCTGCTCTAGGTAGTCTTCCACCGCATCTTTGACAAGTATCACATTTTCTGACGTGCGCATGGGCATATCTGAAAAGCGTTGGCCAATAGTAACCAGCCCTAAGGATTTTATGGGCTATAGTGTCTCCTGAATAATGTCCACCGACCGGTCCATCATGTAATTCAGTCATTACTTTCTCAGCGTCTGCTCGCTCCAGGCATCTTAAAAGGACCCCATCATAATTTTTTCTGAATAGTATGCCTTCTACGAGTTGGTAGGAAGCTGACTTTAGACGTAAAGCCCTTCTCTGTTTGGAACTCCAATGTTCAGGCAATACCCCAGACTGTAGGTAATGTACAAGGTCTCTATACCAAGATTCGGGAGCTGTGAATAAAGGACAAACATCCATTACCTGCAATTCAGCTTCATTATTCCATTCCTGTTCTTCATTATTACTGCTTCCAGTCATCAGCCTGCATAGCCCCTGACCTTTCACTATAGTAGCTGGTTTGAATTCTAAATCGTATTCTTGAAGGGCTGTTACCCAATTTCCTCTTCTTTCTCCTAATTCCTTTTGAATGAGAAGGGACCTCACGGCTGGGTAAGGGACTATTACCTTGGTTCGATTCTTTAGTATATAGGGTCTAAACTGCTTGATTGCTTTAAATACTGCATATGCCTGTTTGTCAATGGCTGGGTAGTTTAACTCAGCCCCTTGTAGCCCAGTGCTCATAAAAGAGATTGGAAATTCGTCACCTCCCTCTTCCTTTTGCATGAGTACAGCGGCTAGTGAATCATCGGACGCAAAAGTATACATAATGAATTCTTTGTCAAAATCTGGACTTTTAAGGGAGGGCGCATGTGCAACAGCGGTTTTGATTTTGCTGAAAGCATTCTTTTCAGTCTCAGTCCATTTAAACTGTGCATTTTGCTTGACCATTTGTTGCAAGGGTTTGACAGTTTGGGCGAAATCAGGAACGAATCTCCTTACAAAGTTTATTGTTGCCATGAAGGATTGCATTCCCTTCTTATTATGAGGCATGGGAATTTGTTCAATAGTCTTAATCCTTTCTGGGTCTATAGATACACCTCCTTTTGAAACTATGTGTCCCAGTAAATTGCCTTCAGTGACCCCAAACACGCATTTTTTGGATTGAGTGAGATGCCATACTTTCTGCAGCGTTCAAAGATTTGTTTTAAATGAAAAGCGTGCTCCCCTCTTTTCTTCGAAAATATAGTGATGTCATCAAGGTAGACCACTGCACTTCGCCCAATCAATCTGCGAAAAGCTATGTCCATAGCTCTCTGGAACGTTGCTCCGGCATTAATCAGGCCAAAGGGCATTCTTCTATATGCGAACGTTCCCCATTTAGTTCTGAATGTTGTCTTCAATCTATCTTCCTCGGCCACCAATACTTGATTGTAGCCAGAGAAACCATCCAATAATGAAAACATTTCAGAGCCGGAGACCATTTGTAACAATTGCTCCATGGGCGGTACCGGGTAATTGTCTTTGTCTGAGGCGCGATTTAGATTTCTGAAATCTACGCACAGCCTGATTTCTCCTGATTTTTTTCTGACAGGTACCAGGTTTGACACCCATTCAGAGTGTCTGACTTTGAAGAGAATCCTAGCGTCCAGCAATTTCTTCACCTCGCTTTGAATCAACAGCTCCAACTTTGGGTGCATTCTCCTCAAAGGTTGCTGATATGGTTTGATGCCTGTTTTTATAGGAATGATATGTTTGATGATATTGGTATCATAGGTCTTTAAATCAGCATATGTCCATGCGAAGACATCCTTGTACTACTTAAACAAACCCTGGAACTTGTCTCTTTCTGCTGGTGAACAACACTTGCCAAGGTTCACAAACTTGGGCTCTGCCTCGGTCCCTAAATTTATTAACTCGAACTGTAAAGTTGAGCTGTGTGTCTTTACGTTAGCTGGTCTCTTAAATTTCTCATTCAAGTCGAACATTTTCTCCAGCGTCCTGACACCTTTGGGAATGAAATTATCATATTTCATTTTAGCCTGATGTTCCTCATCATCTATGATAGCTCCTTTAAAAGTCTCATCATTTGTCAAGCATTCGATTATCTGCTGATCATCGTCAAATACTCGCAAGTTGGTGATCATGTCCAGCACGGAGGGCCTGAAAAGTAATTCAATAGAGCATTTATTATTAGTGGGCACCAGCCGGGCAGCTGATGTGGCTAAAAAATCAGCGGCTGCATTTTTTATCCTTGGGATTGAAATAATGTTAAATGCATGAAAACGTTTGAGTAATTCTCATACCTCGTTTTGATAGGCTTTCAAATGAGGGGAAACACAGTGTATTTGATTTTTTATTTGTTTCACAACTATTTCTGATTCTCCGAAAACTTTTAAATTACAAACCTGTAGCTCAATGGCCTTCTTGAGTCCCTGCAGCAATGCTTCATACTCGGCTGTATTGTTAGTACATTCAAACTCTAACCTACAGGACAAGAAGTATTTATTTCTTTGTGGATCAATAAGGACGCAGCCGGCCCCTGATCCTTCTAACGTTTTTGAGCCGTCAAAATAAAAAGTCCAACAAGCATTTTCTAATGAAAAAGAATCTACTCCTACAGCTAAATCTACTATTTTACAATCAAGCTCATCAGCCTGAGAAAAATGAAGGAGATCAGGCTGGGTGTTAGGTGTGCTGCTAGCCTCTTCCGCTTGATAATTCCCTGGTTCTAGTTCCAGAAAGTAGTTTCCCAATATGGATTCAACTGGTACATTCTTTCCATCTAATTGAGTGACATTGTATTTCATATGCTCTCTCAAAACCTTGATCTGATTAGGACTTCCTTTGTATGGCAACCAAAGATGTGACCAATCTGTGGCGAAATACCCATTTAATTTGGCTGACCAATCT
>LPNX010168414.1:605153-648322 GCA_001517045.1 Pseudotsuga menziesii
CATATTTGATTAGTTGTCTAGTGGACTGGGGTTTATTAGCGCTTACATTTTCTTCGCTTGGCTCAGGAGGTGCTCTAAATTGCTTCAGATCCTGGCTGGTAATGGTAAATTTCGGAATCTGATCAGCCACGGGTTTGTCTTGAAATTTCTTTTTAATATTCCTTTGCAGCCTTCAAATCTTTGGGAGCACAACACTATCATCACTAACTTCCCCTTTGCTCCTGGTGGTGACGTTAGCCTCCCTGACCTCTTTGCGTCCCTGATTGTTTTCTTCTTCCGCGTCTAGTACAGAGACGAAGCTCCATAAAGCCATAGTCTCTTCTTCCTCTTCTTCTGTAGATGTTGAAGCAACTTTTTCTTTCCTTTCATCCTCATCTTCTTCCGTCAATCTTGAATCCAGCATCTGATTCACGACCAATGTCATCGAATTTATCCATTGCGGACAGTTCTTTTCGGAGTGGGGCTGTTGATGAAAAGTACAGAAATTATCCATACTTATCTCTGTGAGGTTCATGGATGCAGTTTTCTGAGAGGGGGGAGGGGTCTGGTTACCATCCTCCCTTTTCTTATAATATGGCCTAAAAAACTTTTGTGCTTCTTTTTCTTTCTCCAAATCTATGACCTTGTTAGACAGCTTCTGTACCATTTTGGCCATACCTTCGTAATCTGGTGTTTTCTCTTCTTTGGGCTTAGTAAACAGCAGCGTTCTCCTTTTCTCCCCTGACTGTTCAGGATAATCTTCAATGCTCTCCCTTTCTGCTTCCACTACTTCTGCTTCTTCATAAGTTTCCGTCAAAGTGGGTTTGGCCCTACCTTTTGCGAACATGGCCAGGTCAGGACCTAGAGCTGATGTATAATACTCAATTAGGACCTTTTCCGAAGGTTTATCTGCATCAGAGAAGTTTTTAAGATAGGCTGTAAACCTTTGTGTAAAACTATGCACTTTTTCTTTCTTTTCTTTTTTTAAAGCACAAAGTCCTTTCATCAAGGCAGCATGCGTCTTTTGGACTGCATACTTACTTCTAAACATTCTTTCGAAGGTGTTCCAATCTGGAATGGAATTGGCAGGCAAACCGAAATACCAAGAGGCAGCGGCTCCTTTAAGGGTGTGTGGGAAGAGTCTACAAACCACATCTTCATGCTCCCCTTCCTGTAATCCTTCTATAGCCAAATAAAAACTCTACAAGTGGTCATCTACCAATATCTTCTCATTGGGATCAAACTTAGGCAATAACTTTTCGAAGGCTTTAGGTAGGTCGTGCAAAGGCGCGGTCAGATTCAGAGGTGATCTGGCTTTCCATGCAGGTGGGGGGTTTGGAGGATTAGGTGGCTGGTTTGCGTTAGCTGCTACCATTAGTCGAGGTGGTGAGTGCGGAGGTGAACCAACTGGGGTGTGAATAGGAGAAGTGTAAGGAGTCTCAGGGCCTTCTTGATTCAAAGGTAGCTCTACTTCTTGTAAGGCAGTCTCTACCAGTTCTTGCCAGTCTCCAACCAACACTGAGTCTTCTCTTAGAGGACGTTCTTTCCTCTTGTACTCTCTTCTAGGCAATTCGGGAATGACAGGAAATACTCCAATCTTCTTTAAGTATGCCCTGGTATGTCTTCTCAGATCGTTAACAATCTCGTTGTGGACAGGGTACAGATATTTTCTTTCTCCTTCCTCCGGAATTGAATTGCGTGGTCCACTACTACCAGAACTGTAACCAGCAGAATATTCTCGGGAAAATGGGTTTCCTCGGCCAGCCATGCACTGGCGGCCCTCCTTCTAGCGCCAAAAACTGTTGAGGCCTGGGAAATCGCAGGCGGCAACAGTAAGGGATTCTCCCCAATCAGCGTTCCCAACTAGCCCGCTGACTGTTTGGTATAGGGAATCCGTCCGATTTGCGGTCCGGCTACCGTAGGTCAAAGTAACAAACAAAGGCTTTACCGGTTGCGGCCCGGCCCACCGATTTTTTGTCTTTTGACTTAAAGGAATGATATGCACGTTCCTAATTAAATGCAGGCTAGTTTAAATGCAGGGGGCGGTCACAAAGTGATGCACAGGTTCTTACCTCTCGTCTTATGCTCACAAGCAAACAAACCATATACGAACAGAAATAACTAACTATCTAAACTATCCCTAGGGAGCGAGGCTATCATCTTAATTGAGCAATACAAAATCTCATATGGTAAGAAAAAATCACAGATAGCTGATACTTTTCCCACAGCACATGGAAACTACAAATATTCAAATAACCAGTTAGCCGATCATTCTATAACAACAATTATTGCTCATAGTGCAAATGCATCCCAGAAAAGACTGCAGAATAATTAACAAGAACTTAGGTTCGAACATCAAATATCCTTACAGCGCATGAAATACAGCTGAACACGAAATAGTTCTTCTTCAGCATTATTCATTGAATAGCATTGGTACATTTCACTTCTTTTCTCTTTCCAGCAGGAAAAATTGCAGTTCACTTCGCAAAACGAAATAATTCCTCTTACAAGTCAACAATTACAAAATTTTCTAAGGGAAAAAGCCCTCCTTTCAGCGAGCTTCCCATTATTTAAACTACAACCTCCCCTCTCTGGGTTCCCTCCATGCGTCCTTTCAAAGCCCTTGACGATTCAGTTCTTTCCTGGTCGTTTCACCTTCTCCATCATTTCCACAGGCGTTTATTTTCTGACAGTAACCGCTAAAAAGAAAATGTCCCGTCGGCGCCTTGTTCATTCGTTCACGTTGTCCTTTCCGGCGCGATGCTCTGCTTCAGCGATTCATGAGATGATCTTTGCATACAAACTTGGTGCATTATCCATTGAATTCAGAAATTAGGCATCCATAATTTAAAATTATAATGATATATTCACAACGAGCTAGCCTAGTTCATCCGAATGAGGAACCGCGGAGGCTCGGGACGGCAACGAAAAGGTAAATTGGCAGTCGGGCAGTTCTTAGATCGGATGGGAGAAGGCTCCAGGAGCCGCAACGTCAGAGGATTGCTAAAAAAGGGGGAGCAGAAACACAGTCGTCGTAGGTGATCGGGTGGTGGCAGGAAGTGGGTCGGAAGCTGGAAGGTTCGGTCACCCGCAACGGCGGACGGGACGCGATTCGGTGGTGGGCGACGAGGTAAAGGAAAGGTTCGGGTGGCATTCAATAAGTCGGATGTCGGGTGACAAGCGGATCGGAGGTCAACTCCTACCCTCTGGCCGCAACGGCGGGTGAACCAAAAACTACAGCCAGCGATTTACACCGCGAATCAGGCGTCGGGTGAAACCTCAGTCGGGTGGAAGGTTTGGTCAGGGAGCCGCAACAGTGGGTGATGCGAGGCTCGGAAACTTCAGAAAGAGGCCCGATCCAAAGGGAAGAACTAACAGCACTAAGGCTCAAATGAGGCCAAAAAACCAAAATTTCTCTAAGGTAAACCTTCACACTCTTAAAAGTGTTAACACCGATCTCACGACTCACATTGAACTGAATGCAACCAGCCAACAAGACGGAACGCTCAAATTTAAAGCAAAGATACTCAAAGACGCCAAAACTCACCCCTAGATTCAAGTCAATCAAGATAAGGAGGGGTCCCAGAATTTAAGTGAAAAAACTGAAGTCGGGGAAAAGGTTGTGGAAGCAACAGTATGTAATAGTAATCTTGAAAATATTTGATATGTTGTATTGTAAATCCATGGCCACACCCGTGGACACCAACCTGAAGTTGTTATCTGATGAGTCATCAGATTTAGTGGATATGAGTCAGTATGGACATATCAGTCGGTTATTGATGTATCTGATGAATACAAGGCCAGATATATGCTTTATTGTGAACACCTTAAGTCAATATCTAGTTAAAAATAGACGGTTTTACTTGATATATGAAAAGCATGTGATGAGGTACCTAAAAGGTATGATAGACTTGGGACTTTACTATGGTAGAGATCATGACTACAAATTATATGGATATACAGATTCAGATTGGGAAGGCAGTTCCATAGATAGAAATAGAACCTCCGGTGGATGTTATTGTCTAGGATCTATCATGATTTCATGGTTTAGTAAGAAAATTTCCAATATTTCTCTCAGCACAGCTAAATAAGAGTACATATCAGCTTGCTCTGCTAGTTGTGAAGCAATATGGCTTCAGAAACTTATGTCAGGACTAATTGACATGGAGTTGGAGACCATAGTGATTATTTGTGACAACCATAGTTTCTTAAATATGATAGAGAATCCGGTGTTCCATGATAAATAAAAGCACATAGAAATTTGATACTTTTATATAAGGGATATGGTATAAAAGGGAACTATAAAACTCCAGTATGTGAGTATCGATGAGAAAGTTGCTGATATGTTGACAAAGCCTCTATCTTGAGTAAAGTTTGAATATTTGTGTGACAAGATTGGTGTAGTTCGAAAATAATTTCCTCGCAAGGAGGAATAATGATGATACTACAAATGATGAAGATATGGACTCTCTTCGAAAAGGAGGAACAAGTCAAAGATATGGACTCTCCTTGGAAAGGAAGAGGTCGAAGGTATGAACCCTCCTTGAAAAAAGGGGGATTAGGTTGATAATATGGATCATCCCATGAAAGGCGAACTGATGATAATACTGGCATCGATGATCGGATGACAGTGATCCTCCAGTATGAAATATGCCAAGTTCTCTTGAAGATGTTGACAATGTTGATGTATTTGTAACTTCGGAATGTATTCACTTGTATATCTTATATCGTACCCCGATGTTCCTATTGGGAGAATCATTTATATTTCATTGTATCCCGATATTCTTATCAAGAGACTCATTAATATAATAAATTCATGTAAAGTCATTGAGGTTAACCCTCCATTGTAAAATGGTGCAATAGTCCCCACAATTGAGTTGAGGTTAACCCTCCTTGTTTATCAGGGGAAAAGTGCCCACAGTTGAGGGGCACTATTGTTGTTATAATCTCCTATAGATGTCAGCCCTGGTAAGTAATTGATGAGTCATAAATTAGTATAAATAGAGAGTGGTCCTCTCTATTTTTCACACACACTCACCCAGCTATACTGCATAGGTGAGAGAAGAGGAGCTCACACAAGTGTGAGAGAGAACAACTGTTGGAGATCATATTTTCTATCTTTGGATCTTACTACTGCCATTAGTGCTCATTCTATCTCTGAGGAAGTTGTAGTGTTTTCACCTTAGTGATTTCCCTGAGGAAAATATTTGTGTCTCTTGTCTCTTGTGATTATTACTGTGCATGTTATTCTCTCAGATAGAATCCTAGATCATATTGCTTAAATGATAAAAATCTAACTTGGTATCAAAGCTAACCTAAGAAAAAGACACTGTGTAGCTACAAAATCTAGGGATTCTTACTTTTTGGGTCTCTCTCCACAATCCATCAGCAAAAGGAGGCTAGGATGACTCTCCATTGAAGGGCGCATCTTTCTGTCGAACCAGAATTTGATTCAGGGCATTTTCAGTTTTTCCTACGGGAAATTAGGGATTCTTACAAAAGAGGAATTTTTCAGTGAGTTCAGCATAGGATTTCTCTCCTCATAAAAATCGAATTTTAGAGACCAACTTCAAATTTTTTGGTTAAGTAAAACTCCGGGAAATTCAAACCCTAGTTTGACCCCGGGCCTGAAAAACCCTAAAATACTAAAACTAGTAGTTTTGGTACATTCGCTATATCTCGGGATTGAAGAAGTATTAGGGGCCAAAATTTTCAAAGGAAAAATATAACACCCTGATGTACCCTGTGTAAAACTTGCAGCCTCATACTCTCTATATTCTAGGAGATATGATTCCTCCAAATCAGGATTCTAGCCTCTTCCAGGATTCATCCCTAAACAAGACACCTAGGGAGAATGCCTATATCTCAGGATACAAAGGTTCAAATGAAATTTAGAAAGATGTTTTAGATAGGGCATGAACTTTAATTTCTGTGGTAAATTGTTTAAAGCCTAATGATGAAACAAGAACCCGTGGCAGCCTGTACAAGTTCACTATTCTAAACAGTCCTTAAATAAGTCACCTTGGGAAAACTCTCATAAGTCCCAATAGCTGAAAACAATTCTTCTCAAACATGTGGCGTTGGAAAGAGTACAGACAACGATACATCATTCTGAAATTTGAGACATGAATTATCAGCAATGTTGGATATACCATACAAACAATATCAGGCATTTCTGGAGAAGAAATTGGAAAACTAGGGCTTCCTGTTCTAGGAGATTCCCTCCACTGATTTCAGAAAAGGAGCACATTCGATAGATAGCCTTGAAGAGTACCATATTTCTATTGAATCAGATATGAAACATTCCAATTCTTGAAAATTAGGATTTCTCTGACAAACCCTAGATCAGCCACCTCCGGAACCAAGACTGACACTTGAAATTGGTAAGGTCTAATCTTTTGCTATTTACATTTGAGGTTCTCATTTAAAAATGACTAATGACACCAGCTTGGTGAAGCTGACAACTTCCAAGCATGGAAGTATAGGATCTCCCTGGTTCTTGAAGGAAATGAATTGGACACCTACATAAGTGGAGAGGTTCTAGTTCTAGAGGGAGATAAGGCTAAAGCCTTACACAAGAAGAACTTGGTCAAGACAAAGAGGGTCACCTTATACCAAATGTGTGTTTCCTAAAGGCACCTAAAGAGATGTTTGATTCCTTGAACAAGCTATTGTGAATGGAATAATATAAATTAGAAGAAGTATAGGAACTCTATGATCCTTGAAGAAATTGACATGGATCAGTATTTCAGTAAGAAAGGTCTAGGAGAAAGAGGGAGATGAGGCCAAGGCTAGAGCTAAGAGAATCATTGCAGAATCTATTAAAGATCATCGCATCTATCATGTTTCATCCTTGAAGACACCAAAAGGAAGTGTTTGATGCTATGATGAAGCAATCAAAGAAGAATAACATATTTCTATAACCACCTCGAATGGCCTTGCGGGATCACAGGATTTATTCATTCGAGGAATGTGTGCACAAGGAAGTGATTACCTTCAGCAGACTCTTGGAAGAGCACACACACGAAGAAGCTCAACTCAAATAAGAGAAGATGAAAAGGGAGCAACTGAAGATCAAGCTCTCACAATCCAAAGAAGATCCCTCAAGCGATGAGGAATCCGAAGGACTCAACTCTTAAAGAACCTCTTATCCATCTTAGCATTTGGATAAGAAACAATGATGTTATGAACGAAGAAGATGATGAAGATGAAGGCTTAAGAAGGATTCTACCCAAGAAACGAATAAAAATAAGTATTCAATTTTCATTTCATGATATTATTTTGTTATGCATTTGTTTATATTCAGTTGATGTGTTATGCATGATAGAATGTTTGCATTAATCAAAGTATACTACTATTATGCATGTGATGGGTAAGTAGCCCATGGTTCTATACAACTCTCCATTGCTACTTATCTAGAATGAAACCTCTTTGCTGACATATTGGAGTAGTGCACAATATCAATGATGTCATGGTAGAGATGGAAGGAATATAGAAAGTTTTCGTGAGATATCGATGAATGTTGTATTGACTAAAATAGTTGCATGATTTATATTTATGCATAAAAATTTTCCATTATGAATATGCCTCATGAAATGTTTCTTACCATACAACTAATGCATTTGAATTGTAGGAAATATTGCATACAATCACCTACAAGAAAAGAAGGACGAGACTTGTTCCGAAGAGCAAGTGATGACAGTTTGGGAAATAATCCAAGAATGAAGAATAATATGATGAATGCAGTTATGTGACACTGTTGAGCGACATCATTGATGTAGAACCTTCTAGCTATGAAGAAGCATCCAAGAAGAAAGGGAAGGCGAGTACCAGTTCAAGAAGAATGATGTCTAGGATGTGGTATCAAGACCTGAAGTGAAATCCATAGTGGATCTGCAAGATCCAGCATGCAGTATATGGAAACATTGTGGGATACAAGGAAATATTCGTAGCACTATACTTCTCACAGAAAGAAGGAATAGACTATGAAGAGACATTTGCATCCGGTGAGAGTTGAGGCACATGAAAAGAAGACTCATGTGTGAAAATTAAATAGGGCCTTGTACGAGCTCAGAAGACACCCATGGGATAACACATACATGAGGAGCTTGAAGATCACCTAGAGTGATGAATATCTTAACCTTTGCTACAAGGTTGAAGATGAAATCCTATAGAGGATGACAAGCTCACATATGGGTGCAAGAAGAACTCTTGAAAAGGTTTAAGATAGAGGATCTTGGTATACAGTGACCCTAGATGGATACATAAGATATTAGTAGTAGAGGAAGCTACTTGTCACTCTAGTACAGAATGTTCCAATACATAAAATATGAAAGGTAGAGGGAGAATGATGCTCCGCTTCAGAGGGAGTGACTGCAGAAGATCCCAAGGTTCAACATGGTATGATAGGATGGATAGATTACTGATGGCTCTAGGATTTACTAAGATTAAAGTGGATTCCAACCTTTACTTCAAGGTTGAAGACCAGTGATGCTTTTGTTATATGTCGATGACTTGTTCTTGATAGAAAAGAGGAACTGTTGTAATCTCACAGATCACATAAGGTTACCAATAATACACACTAAAACATATATAAATAAAACAGAGACAAGAGATAAGAAAAAATAGGTGAATAACAGATTATATTATACAAATGAGTCCATACAACACAGAGAACTGAACTGAGTTCTCATCTGGCTCAACGGCCTAATATATATGATTACAGAACAGTTACAAAAAAACTATCTGTCGGTTCGGTGAACCGACACGACCTTTAGGTGGTCGACCTAATCTCTAGCTTTAGTTGGTCGACTGACTTAGTCAGCTGATCGACTAAGTTGGCCCATTGACTTAGTCAGTTGATCGACTAAGTTAGCTATCATTCAATTCGACTTATTGACTTTCTCCTTCTACATCTCCCCCATGAACAAAACATTTCTTCGTCCCAAAGAAACAGGGAGGTACAAAATTCTTACTGCCCTTTAATAGTTATTACAGTGGGCTGTGAAGTCTGATGGTCGGTCTTTTCTGTACGTAGACTTCTATAATGGATGGGGCTGTTACTACGAGGTGATGTTGGAAATCTTTCCAACTCTGCAAAATTTTATGGATGTCAATGGTGAGTGTGGTCAAGGCTAATAAGATCGACATCTTCTCAGAAATGGAGACTTCAGCTATCCTCTCCATGTCGGGGCCCATGAATTGGTCCTTCTCCTCTGCAGTCTTGATAAGTCATTTCATCTGTGGGTAGATGATGTCGACTTTCTCTAAGTTAGGGAGAGCTTGTTGCACCCTCTGATGTGCTTCCCTTTCTAGTTTCTACAGTTTGGCGGTTTCAAGCACTATTTATTCCTCTATTGTCATTCTGAGTGCTTCTTCAGTGGTTTTTCTGCTCTCTAATGCCTGAATCCCTTGTCGAGTCTGTCAAGTCTACTGATAAACTTACCCATAGTGATTAGGACAGTCTCTTATTACTTCTTCGGTTACGACGGACTCCTCCATATGATCCTGCAGCACTTTATAGGCTTCAGAAAATGCAGTGTGTTGTGCCATTAGGAGTCGAGCAGTTTCCTCTTTGTGTTCCTCCTTAGTTTCCTGAATGTGAGCTTGGAGTGTCAACACCATGCTCTCAATTAGCTAATACACCCTTTCAAGTGGTTTGTTTGTGTTGACTTCTATGGGGCCCGGCATGACGAACTGGGCCAGATTCCTGCATTTGTCAAGAAACTCAACTTGTTCTATGTTTCTGTCCTTGAGTTCCTTATTTATTTGCTCACTCCTTGTCTTTGCTTCACTTTCTAGGGTATTCAGGAGTTGTCCTAGCTCTATGTCAGTTAAGGAGCTTGCATCCTTCAATCTGATTTGGACCTTTGAAGGTTGTCCATGATGCTCCTTTTTTTGCTTCTCCTTCCGCTTCCTATGCTTCTCTTTATCTACTTCCTGTGTACCTGCAATAGTTGAGGTGGGGCCTTTGGTTTGTTGGATAGAGGTCGATGGTTTCTCTGGTTGGGGAGGTGGGATGAATACCACTTCTGGTTGTTTGGATGCGGTTGGTCATGGTGGTTCCTTCTCTGAGTCAGGGGGTGGTGGTGGTAGTGGAGATGCTGGTTTGTCGGGTTGAGGGGGCGAGTAGACGTCGGAGAACATTTGGTTGATTTGTCAAGCTATGTCCTCATCAGTCTCTTCTTCTTCAGTCGGTGTAGTGGCTGGTAGGTTGGCTTGGGGTATGGGTACGGTCGGTGTGATAGTCGAGGATTGATGTGCAATCACTTCAGCTTTCTTGTCAGGATTTCTCTCGAAATTCAACGTAATGGTTGCAAAGGTTCTGGACTGTGCATCATGGCCTAGTTGGTGTCCTCCAGACATGAAGATAGGCACTTTTGTAGAGATTTTCTGATCCGACGTAAAAATTGCAGGCAGTTTCTCAAAGAAAGCTTGTAAGTCCCTATCTCTATCGAATTTTTCTTGTAAGTCCCTATCTCTATCGAATTTTGCTTTAACAGCCTCCGGCATCACACTTTTGCATAAGTTGACGGGGATGACTAACTGTGGTGCCGGTGCTTGTTCCTCGGTTATTTGCATCGATGATGGGAGTGGGGGCATCGACACAAGATCGACGACGTTTTTTCAGGCGTCATCATAGTATTTGCTTTCTTTGGTCGACCTGCTTGTGCTTCGATGTCAACAAATCGCTAGACCTGTGTTTCGACTGGTACTTTATATGCTGCGACATCCTCTATGATGTCGAGAGCCATGGCTGCTAGTTCATCTTCGTCTTCCGAGGAGTCTGCAAGTATAAGCTTGTGCTTACCTTTACCTTGTTGTTGCTCTTGTGTTTTTTATTTTTTTCCTAGCTGCTGCTATTTCTTTTCAGAGTTTTCAAATAATGCCTTTTGTAACAGCATACTCAGGGTTGTCGAGTTCTGGCTCACCCGTCGGTTCTTGACTCGAGACAACAGTTTCTGCAACCGGATGAGTTACCTACTGCTATGGCTGCAGCTTTGGATTTGTGGTCTGGGGTTTTGATCTTTTTGTCGTTGAAGGTTTGATGGTTATCTGTAGCCGACCGGTGTGTTCAACCAGTGTCTCCTCCGACACAAATGTGCTGATATAGAGGTTGAGCTCATAGTCTTCCTCTTTTTCTCGGTCTGTGAGTGGCTCCTCGATCGAGAAGTCGATCTGTTTTGCTACTGCTGGTACTAGTATTTTTGTTTTGTCCTATCAAGCCAGTTCCTGAAAGATCAGGTCAACAGATGGATAGTAGTCGAGGGCTTTGGTGTTGGAATTATCACCCTGTATTTACCACACCGAGGTATGGTTGAGCTCCAGCTGGATGTGGGAGTTCACCAGTAGATTTCGTCAGATGTTTTGAGGCACCCTCCATCTAGTCGTGCAGACTTTGAGCTGTTGAAACTAGTTCTCCAATAGTAATTTTCCACGCTTAAGTTCATGCAAGGTTCCTTTCTGGGAGAATGGTTTAAATTTCCACATGTCGAACTTCGACTGTTCCCGAAAGACTGGACTCCCCTCTGGGCAGATGTGGTACATGACGATCCATAAGATGAGGGAGGGGAACTTGATGGTACCCCCTGTTTCTTGACATCTCTCACAAATGGTCTTCACCATGTCGGCAACATAATCACCCCATCTGTATATTCGTCCATCGATGGCAATGGTGTTGATGGCTTCGAGTATTTCTAACTTAAGGTCACTACCTCGACCTGCTAGAGTGAGTGTTATTGCAATGATTTTTGCCACAATTTGTGGCGTTCGGGTTATGATTTGGCTAATCATCAACCCCTTGGAATTTTTTTTGGAAGGTGACCAGTCCTTCTTTGATTCTAACTAGTACGGGTCTTCTCCATTAGCGAGACTGGTTAGTTTTGATATGACATCTCTAGAGA
This sequence comes from Pseudotsuga menziesii, assembly GCA_001517045.1. Lineage (NCBI taxonomy): Eukaryota > Viridiplantae > Streptophyta > Pinopsida > Pinales > Pinaceae > Pseudotsuga > Pseudotsuga menziesii. The sequence goes on from LPNX010168414.1 coordinate 617,036, forward strand.
TGTCGACCGACTCGTCGAAGTAGAACTGGCCATTGTGATACTGACTGATGATGAACTTGACAGTAGTTTCCTTCGTACCACCAAAGCTGGCCATAAGTGGTGTGTTGGCATAGCTGAAGAGAGTGTTGCATTTGATTTTCTTTGCTGTTTGTGTGGCATTTTTTTCGACAAAGGCCCATTCTTGTATTTCAGTCCATTGCTTTTTCCATGGGCCTTCCTGTACTTTGGCATTTTTTATGTTTTTCAGCCTGCGAACTAAAGGTGTATCCGCAGCCTGTATCTCCTTGGATTTAGTCAAGGCTCTAGTTTGTTTGGATGCCATTGTGTCAGTTGGTACTCGATGTCACTAAGGGGTTCTCGGATTTTGGTCGACTGGGTGCGCTGATGCTCTGTCTGTATAGGTTATGGTGAATGACCCTTCGGCGATCCAGTATTTATAGGCAATACTGTGGTTGTGTGCGGTGATGGGTGTATTAATGGCGGACATGATGCTCCAGCTGGAATACGTGAGTGTGTGTTAATGGAGAAGTGCTTTTAGCACTCGATGTCATGAATGCACGATGGGACTATCGAAGTCGTCGGTTGATGTCGGTGATGAGAATGGTCGATGGGAGTGGTCGGTCGATGAAAATGGTTGATGGTGTCATGTCAATGGGAATGATGGTGGTTGTCGATATGGTGATTTCCTGTCATGGTTTTCTATTTGTAGCCTATTATTTTGTTTTTTTGGAATTTTTAGTTTTTTATGGATTTTGGTTGACGGTTATGGCCGTTATATGATTTTTTTTTAGGTGAATTAGTTTCTGTAGCGTTTTAGTCGGGATCCATTAACAAGCTTCTGAAATACTGTGCCCTATAACGTCCTTAGTCAGACCGATCCGTTGGGATGTATCTCTTCGACAATGTAAGGTCCCATCCATTATGTGTGGAGCTTCTTAGGTTTTCCTTTGACCCGACTATTGTATAGTAAAGCAAGGTCTCCAACCGACAGGTTTTTGTTTTTGATGTTGCGGTCATGCCATGCTTTCTGTTGTTGCTTCTGGATTTCTTGGTGTTGTATAGCCATGATTCGATTCTCTTCCAGCCTGCTGAGTTGAAATAGTCGGTCCTTCCTTCCTTGTTCTACATCGACATGCAGTACTTCTATGATAATAGGTGTCTGTTGTCGGAAGTGTAGTGGAACTACTACTTCTTGTCCATAGACTAGTCGAAAAGGAGTTTGGTTGGTCGATCGTTTATAGGCTATTCTATATGCCCATAAGACTGTAGGTATTTTCTCATCCCAGTCGTCCTTGTCAGCATTACATATTTTATTTAATCCTCTTGTTAATGTTTTATTGAATGCTTCAATTGCTCCATTAAACTGAGGATGATATGTTGTACTCCGACGGTGGTTGATTTGGAACTGGTCGGTTAGGTTTTTGATAGTTTTGTTGATAAAGTGTGCCCCCTGGTCGCTAATCAGGGTTAGTGGACATCCAAATCTAGTGATGATATTCTCATAGATAAACTTAGCAGCTCTCTCACTAGAACATGTATCGACCAGTTCAGCTTCTCCCCATTTAGTGACATATTCCACTGCAGTAATGAGATACCTTGCACCTGACATTTTTGCTGGTATAGGAAATGGTCCTATGAAGTCTATGGCCCAGATTTCAAATGTGAGACTCTGATATCAAAATAATTTCTATACTAGGCAGGGGTCAACCTAGTCATTGACATCTGTCACATCGACTAACAAAATTTTTGCAATCTTTGTGGAGTGTCGGCCACCATAATCCTGACTATTGGATTTTCTTTACAATTGTGTCTACTTGGAAATGTCCTCCTGCCATTCCATAGTGTGCTTCATGCATGATTTGGTCTCATTCATGTTCTAGTACATATCTTCTGAGGATATCATCTAATCCCATTTTGTAAAAAAATCCATTGATGATACTATATGGTGCAACCTTTATAGCTAAGATCTGCTTTTCCTTGGTGCTCATACCTTCTGGTGCATGTCCATCTTCTAAGAATTGAGCTATTTATTCTAGTTCTACTGGGACTTCTTCTATCCAAAATAACTGTGCATCAGGTAAGTCATCGTCTACTCCTGTCAGTTCTTCTCCTGTGTCGATTTGGGATAAATGGTCGGGACGGACATTTAACTTGCCTGGTCGAACAACAACTTCAAACTCAAACTCTTGGAAGAGAAGTAGCCATCGACAAATCCATCCATGATGGAGTGGTTTATTGATGAGATACTTGAGGGCCTAATGGTTGGTATAGAATATAAATGGATTAGCTAATAGATAATGTCTATATTTTTGTAGGGCAAAGACCATTCCTAGGGCTTCTCTTTCTATGGTCGAGTAGTTTCTTTTAGCCTTATTTAACTTCCTGCTACTGTAAACTATAGGATAGTCCATTCCATCATCTCCTGGTTGAGTTAATATTGCGAGGCCTAATGCATCAATATGGACATGGAATTTGATCGACCAGTTTGGAAACTTAAGGATTGGGGCTTCGACTAGTTTTCTTTTTTATTTTTCAAATGATATGTGGCATTCCTCTATCCAGTTAAACTCTTGATCTTCCCTTAATAGTTCTTCAAGAGGATAGGTCATATCTGAATAATATCTTATGAATTTTCTGTAATAGCCTTTGTGGCCAAGTAAAACCCTGACTTGTTTGGGGTTTACTGGTGGTTTCAGGTCGAGGATAATTTTAATCTTTGCAAAGTCAACCTTAATACCTTCCTGTCACACCCCCGATTTTGACCCCGTTTGCATGATGTATATAATGTAATTAATCATGGCGTGGAGCTAAAGGCAAAATCCCCACCATCGATTTGGTTGTGTATGTTTCGGAAATAGGGATAGTTGCTGATGGTATATCATACTATTTGGCACATTATAATTTGGCATCATTTAAACACACACATCAAATAAAACTAAAACCACAACTAGCTACATCAGTGCAACGTTGAATGAAAAGGGCATGATTCCAAAGGATAAGGGTGTGGGGGATGTCAAACCTTGGTTTATGGGGGAAAAACCCATGTGTTTCCACCTTGTTGTTTTGTTACCTTTCTTGTCTCATCCAACCTCTTCCAACTTCTTTATTGTTTTGATTGAGTAGTTGAGGCAGTTATGGCTGCTGTTGGTTGGGGGCATTTATTGCTTTTGGGAGTGGGGTGACAGGACTGTCAGTCCCTTTCCCATGCGCCCACTCCACCCATGACTGCATTCACTCCTCCCTCCCACGACTCCATTCCCCCATTCTTTCAATGGTATGTTCATCTTCCTCACGCACAGAGAAGGTTCGGTTCTTCCTCACGCGGAGGTCAGTTCACTCTCACGTAGGGGCATGCAGAGAGACGGTCTACTCTTTCCTCACGTGGTTGTTCATCTGTGTGCATGAGTGGAGATGTTCACTCTCACATAGGGGCGGAATTCTTGCTCATTATCCGCACGCACAAGAGTTTTGCGCTGGTTTCCTCACGCTCTGGGTTGTCTGCCCATGTGTTTCACACCAGATCGGTGGTAAGTAAATGTTCCCCTGTCGATTATCTATGTGTGTGCTGTCAACTGTGGTCCGTGGTTGTTCTTTCCTTCCGTTCACATTGAGATTATGTTTCTCTCCATTGTTGGACTATGTATTCTTCTGCTATTTCATTGTGGGGCGGGAGCTGTCATCCTCCCTGCCTTTTGTTAGTTGTGGTGTCCAATTACGTTTTGGGCCACTTTGCATTCTTAGTGGAGCTGTGCTCACTAGTTTTCATTTCAGGGCTGTTGCTTCTCCCCCCTATTCGCTGATATGTCTGGGACTATGTAAGGTCGCCATAGTTTCATTGTGTGCTTGGGCTATTGATTCACCTTGGCCTGGGGGTTGCTTCTTGGTTGTTGAGGTTGCAGACATTCTTTGGGTGTTGTTGCTGAGTTGTTTTGGCCATGTTAGGGCCAAGAACAAATCAGAGTTGCCTTGTGGGCTTGAGCTGCGCTCATTAGATGTTTGGGATTATCCCTGGTTGTCCTTTCCTTCTTCACAAGGATGTGAAGGGATTGTTTTGCCACGTGTAAGCAATGGTTGGTCTTCGGACTGTGCTGGCTTGGCCGGTTTGTTGATGGCCTGATAAACCCAGCAGTGTTGGTTGCCGATTGTGTCGCTTGGCTATATGTAAGCCTGCATTGACCCTTATCCTTGGAGGAATCATGCCCAGCTCAGGGGTGGCAGTGTTGCTGAGAGATTGATGAGCACGCTGGCCTATGGTTGGGTGGAACGTTGTAGCGACGTAGCTAGTTGTGGGAATATTCATCAAAAGATAAGTAATCTTGGTTGTTTTGTCTCTACAATTTATATCTATTGTATAAGGAATTATGATGAACATGATTTATGCTAGAAATATATGTGTGTTGCTTCCGCTGAATATGGTTTCATTCTGCATCTGTGTATGCTTGTAAGTTTTAATTCTAGTATTTGATGTTGTTTATGTTCATGGGGCTATTTGCTCAGCTATTCGTGGTGTTCGTCGCGTCCTCTTCAGTGGTTTAAGGGATGGGGACGTGATAGTATGGTATCAGAGCTAAGGTTGCAACAATGGGCCTCTATGGGCCATGAAGGATCCAGTGACAGAAGGTAGAATTACCTTCTATGTCCAGCAGAACAGCAGCAAACTTCAAAAATTTGCCTAAGTATTGAGCAGTCTATTCAGTCGGATCATCGAAGCACTTAGAGGAGTGGACTTCCACCATAGCGGAAGAGTTAGACGAAGGCATGCTGCCAGCAGAAGAAAATAAGAGAGGTTCGGAGGAAATTAGTGGATCAACGTCCGCTGTTGTAGATGTAAAAGCAACTAGGCATCCGACGAGGAATAAAGTGCTTGTGCATCTGCCGTTGCGGAAGCCAAAGAACTAAGCCTCCCTATGTGAAAATCCACCGATCGGAAGAAGACAGCATTTCATGTTTCATCATTGTGGAAGTGGAAAGTGCTAAGTCTTCCGATGAGAACGCCTTCCGACGCCGATCAGAAAGTTGTTCGTGTGTCGCCGTTGTAGCTGCAGATGGAATTGTTCAGCGACGGAGAGAAGTTTAAAAAAATTTCTAAGCAAGAAATCAGTTTACCAATTGGAAGAAATAGTGGTTTGGTGTGCCACCGTTGCGGAAGTCAAAGTCACTACGCGTCCGATGTGAAAAGACCGCCGACGCTGAAAAGTTTAAATTTTTTCTAAGGAAAACAGCAGCCAGTCGGAAGAAATAGTGGTTTGGAATTCTGCCGTTGTAGAAGCCAAAGACACTAGCCAGCCGATCAGAAAGACAGCTGACGCTGTGAAGAAATTTCAAAAGATTGAAATTTTTCTAAGTAACAATTGGCCATCGGAAGAGAAAGTGGTTCATGAGCCACCGTTGCGGAAGTGAAAGCACTAAGTCTTTCGATGTGAAAAGGCTGCCGACGCCGATGCCAGTCAAAATTTAGTTCACCAATCGGAAGAGAAAGTGGTTTGTGCATTGCCATTGTGGAAACGGAAAGCATTGAGTCTTCCTATGAGAAAGACTGCTGACGCCGATCAGGTTGTGCTGCCGATCGGAAGAAAATTAGAGATCGTGTTCCGTCGTTGCGGCTGCCTAAATGACTAAACCACCCGAAGCACAAGAGCTTCCAACAGCTGATTCAGCGGAGGAATTGGTGGTTCTGAGAGCCGATTCTGCGAAAGATTAAGGGAAATGAGACCCGATCTTGTGCAAGGGAAAATTTGAGTTTTTCATGGGATTTTTCCAGCAGAATTTGACTATTTTCCAGTGGGATTTTTGACTATTTCTCAGTGAGATTACAGGGCTGAAAAGGAGAAAAATAGCAGTGATCTAATGCTCCATATTGCCCCCTTGACCCCCGTCGTCCCCTGAGACAGTCGTCCTTGTGAAAAGAAAATTCTATGTTTTTGGAAAATTAGTTAAACCCAAAATTCATGAAAGATGAATGGTGCATCGGAAATGAGGTGGTTGAAGTTAGCATTCTGGACCAAAATACAGTTGTGTGTTTTGCCTGAGATTTGGTGAAAGTATTCACTCTTAGAAGTGTCGTGGTTTTCACATCCAAGGTCGGAATGAAGCATGTGGATAGGCGTTGGAAAGCTTATCCAGTGGGGAACAAGGGTAAGTCACCAGAATATGAGCATGAAGCAGTAAAGTGCTAAAGATTGGCTGCTGCTATCAAATGGACAAATCTGAACAGTTACATGCCCAAAGGTAGCAAGACTATGAAGTCAACCAACTATTGCGTGGAAGAGGAATTCCATGCAAGGATGAGGGATTTGAAAAAGGTAATTTTTCCTTAAAACCGTGTCTTGCTAACTATGTTTCATTTCCTAAGTTTTATGCATGAAATGCATGAGGATATGTATTGCATGCATAGGATATTGCATGTTGGTAAGGATATTGGGAATCATATAATTATAACGGACCACTAATGATAATCATTGTTTGATGTTGGCATTAGTGGAAAAACCAAACGACGACATGGAACTAGCTGAATGTGTGGCTGATGCTGAAAATTGTGATTAGCAACCCTATGGAGAAAGGGATAAGGCAACAAGTCCATAAAAAAAGTTGGTGAGCAAAATTCTGCAATCTCCTACAAAGGACCAATTAAATTGGTCATGTCAAGGGTGTAAGTAAGACCCATGCAGGTAAGAGTTTGCTTATGATAAATCCCATGGATTGGTACAGGTAAGAGACCTCATACCATGTGGATGTTGGAATATAGAAAAATGTCATGCATGTATATATTGATTGAGATTAGTAGCCCAAGGAAAGTAAGTATAGGGCAAATGTTGTGATGTATCGCACGAATGCATTGAGATGAGTGCATGCAATATGCGGACTAACTAATGATTGAAATGATGAATTAATGATAATTCTGGAACTGTTTCAAAGGTTGTTATGAATGCAGGATAGTCATGATCAATTGGCCACCAGAAATGCTCTGTGGAAGAGCAAGGTGGTATGAATGATACGCTTGTGAAGTAAGGAGTATCTGAACATTTCATTTAATTACATGAATGATATGACTATGCCTTGCAATGATTATGATTGCATGCAGTAAATGAGTTTTGGTAATATTGATGTGACTAACAGCTGAAAGTATTTGAATTTTTATAAATTCTGAAAATGTTTCAGTGACGGTTGTAGTAATGAAAAGGTTATATGCATCCGGACTTACCAAGAGTTTGGTTGATTGAAGCTCATGTTTCAAGTAGATTATTTCGGGCATGGTAGTGAGAGGTAAGACCCTGACCAATGCCAGAATCTACCATGTGAAAGAGCTTATTAAATTTGAATTGTGAATTTAAAAATTAAGGAATTGCTGACAACTACTAGTCACTAATGGCTTGCATAAGTTGTGTTTGGATGTTGAAGCTTATGTTTCAGGTAGATTATTTCGAGCATGGAAGTGTGAGGTAAGACCCTGACCAATGCCAGAATCTACCATATAAAAGAGCCAAACTTTATGAGAAGAGTCTCATAGTTGTGAAAATAGGTGATGGGTTGTTAAATTTTGAATTGTGAATTTCGGATTTAAGAAGTGCTAACGACTACTAATCATTGTTGGCTTCTATAAGATTGTGTTAAGAGGGACGCATGGTAAGTGGGTATTCATGTTATGATAGTAAGCATAAAATTATAATGGGCATAGTAGTGTTGCTTACAAGAAACCCACAATTGAGAAAACCAATTTCTGTAATAGATAGAATTGCAAATTCTTATTGAATTGGATTGCTAATGTCATTGCTTGGTTATGGAACGATTAATTGGATTGTATTATTAGGTAATGATTGACTGTTTGGCTATTTGATGAATCTGTCAGGGATACACACTGCAGGAAGATCATGTGTGATGACCTGCAAGATCCAAACTTCATGGGAAGGTTTTCCTTTGGAAATGGGTTTCGGGTGAAACGCCATTGGACATTTTGGAAATGCCTCATCTGCACTGCATGTTCGGTAGTAACATGAGTGAGATGGTATAGATTATGTCGGTGAGACATGCATGTATATGAAACTTAAAATGAAGCAGGGATGGGGGCTTGGTTTGCTTGAACCTGGTGATTGGAAACCACACAGACAGAGCTAGAGGGTTGGCTTTCTTCTCCACAACCCCGGGATAGCACTGGAAGGGAATGCAGGGCCTGAGGGACTGTGTAGTAGAGAAAGGAATGATTCCTTGTGCTGGGTTGGTGTGGGTGTCTTAGAAGTAAGGCTAGTTCTAGTGTAGGTGTTCCTAGCTCTGCAACGAGCTCACCAGCTTGGCATTCAGCCTTTCCCAACTCATTGATGGCTTGATTGTTCCTGATATATATAAAAGGCATGTTGCGACGGAAAATGGATAAGTGTTCTGTAACCCTTGCTAAGAATATGCATGTTTAATTGTTGAATTCCATATGCAGAACATGTTTTGATTTTATTTCCATGTTGACCGATTGGTTGAGTATGAATAGGGCCTACATGGCACACACCGGAAGAGAGTGCACACTTTTTTGATGTTGGATCATGAAAGGGTTTTCAATATTGATTACACTCTAGGGAGTGGACTCACTCCTGGTGTCTCAATACTTGATAGTGAATGATATGAAATGTGATTACAGTTTTAGAGCAATAACGCTGATGAGTTCGCTTGTATTGCTTGTGTTGCTTGTGTTAACAGGCTAAAGGTAAATGGTTGATATAAGTGTATGGTTGGTATGAGTGTATGTGTTATTGTTGATATAAGTGTGTGTTGGTATAAGTGTATGTTGGGCTGTGATATGCCTGAGGATCCATAGTAGATCCTAGACTTGGAAATGGTCGCGACAAAGTTCCAAGCCCAGTTGACATGAGGGTGTACTAGCTGGACATTAATTATTTGTTGTTGAGGAGAAGCTTGCATGCTGACCTAACATCTAAGTCCATAGGAGATCCCAAGGCTTGCAAGGCGAAGCAGGATCCTGTGGACGAACGAGGAAACACACAATACAGATAAGTGTTGGATTACTTTGCTTATGAATATACATGTGTATATGATTTGGTTATGATGTTTTAAGCTCTTGATTTAGAAATAAAACCAATGAGAATAAAATAAACATGTGAATCTATTCAATGTTTGGATATAGGTATCACTGGAAGCAAGGACTATGCGAGCATCCTAGGGGTGCAATTGGACATATGACTGTCCTGGAAAGCTCGGATTGAGTGACAATGAAAAAGGTGCTAGTGAGACTGTGAGGTTCCTAGCAGTTGAGAAAAAAAAAACCATGCGGAGATACTCCATGGTTTCGAGGTCTAGAACGGACCGGAGACACTAAGTGTCATGACCAAGAGAGATTGGTCCAGCATTCACGGTGAAGTGAAAGAGGCTGAGAGCTGAAAAGCCACGGCAGTGGTGTGGGTTCCAGGATGGAACAAAATAAAGAAGGGAAAAACTCTTACTGCTCTCTCTTGCCTTTTGATTATATATATAAATATACATTTATGCATTGTGAAAACAAAGGATTGTTTAATGCATGTATGATTGAAATGAAATGTGTGTATTTGCTTAAAGTAAATTGTGAATGCTGGAATGGTTAATTCCTTTCCCAAGAATGGACATGAATGAGCTTGTGTGCCTGTTGGGAAGGCATGAAAAATATGAAAGTCTCCTTAATGAGGCTTGGACTGTCATGCCAATTGGGTAATTAACTAACTGATTTTAATGTCTATATTATGCTTGGTCTAATAAAATTTCAATGGTGCATTTCACAGGTGAGAAAAGTGAAACCAGGTGGTGCACATTGAATATGGTAGCAGATCAAAAGTTGTTGGACTTAGCTGGAAGTCTCCTTCAAGTGATTGCCAAGACCCAAGAGAATCTTGGGGGGATGCTCAAGATACAGAAGAGGCAGAGTGAAATGAACCACCGGATTTTGCAAGACTCTATTAGTTTGCAAAGGGAGGTGAAAAGCCTTCTCGGAGCAATCGGCAAAGGAAAGGAAGGTGGGTCAGCAATGGGACAATTGTCCAAGCGACTCGATAAGAAACGGTCCAGGCATGAAGACTCAAAGGAAATTGAGCAGGTAAAGATGAAGCAGCCAGTGAGATGCGGAGGACATCATTTACGTCGGGACTACCCAATGAGGGAACATGATGAAGGAAATAGCCACAAAGTTCCTAGACTTTGGGATGAGCTAGAGGCTGAGAACCAGCAGGAGAAGTCCATGGAAACCGAGGGGCTTGGTCTTGAACGTTCAAAGTAAATGATTGGACGTGGGACAGATCTGCAATTTTGAAATTTTGATGTGCAATTGTATATGTATTGTATATATGTAATGGAACACTGAGGACGGTGTTATTCCAAGGGGGAGGGGAATGTCACACCCCCGGTTTTGACCCCCTTTGCATGATGTATATAATGTAAATAATCATGGCGTGGAGCTAAAGGCAAAAGCCCCACCATCGATTTGGTTGTGTATGTTTTGGTAATAGGGATAGTTGTCGATGGTATATCATGCTATTTGGCACATTATAATTCGACATCATGTAAACACGCACATCAAATAAAACTAAAACCACAACCAGCTATGACAGTGCAACATTGAATGAAAAGGGCACGATTCCAAAGGATAAGGGTGTGGGGGATGTCAAACCTTGGTTTATGTGGGAAAAACCCATGTGTTTCCACCTTGTTGTTTTGTGACCTTTCTTGTCTGATCCAACCTCTTCCAACTTCTTTATTATTTTGGTGGAGTAGTTGAGGCAGTTATGGCTGCTAGTGGTTGGGGGCACTTATTGCTTTTGGGAGTGGGGTGACAGGACTGTCAGTCCCTTTCCCATGTGCCCACTCCACCCATGACTGCATTCACTCCTCCCTCCCACGACTCCATTCCCCCGTTCTCTCGATGGTTTTTTCATCTTCCTCATGCACAGAGAAGGTTCAGTTCTTCCTCACGCGGAGGTTGGTTCACTCTCACGCAAGGGCACGCAGAGAGACGGTCTGTTCTTTCCTCACGTGGTTGTTCATCTGCGTGCATGAGTGGAGCTGTTCACTCTCACACAGGGGCGGAAGTCTTGCTCATTCTCCTCACGCACAAGAGTTTTGCATTGGTTTCCTTGCACTCTGGGTTTTCTACCCGTGTGTTTTACACCAGATCGATGGTAAGTAAATGTTCCCCTGTCGATTATGGTTGTGTGTGCTGTCAACTGTGTTCCACGGTTGTTCTTTCCTTCCGTTCACACCGAGAGTCTATTTCTCTCCATTGTCAGACTGTGTATTCGTCCACTATTTCATTGTGGGGTGGGAGTTGTCATCCTCCCTGCCTTTTGTTGGCTATGGTGTCCAATTACGTTTTGGGCCAATGTGCATTCTTAGTGGAGCTATGCTCACTGGTTTTCATTTCAGGGCCGTTGCTTCTCCCCTCTATTCACTGATGTGTTTGGGACTGTGTAAGGTCGCCATAGTTTCATTGTGTGCTTGGGTTGTTGATTCACCTTGGCCTGGGGGTTGCTTCTTGGTTGTTGAGGTTGCAGACATTCTTTGGGTGTTGTTGTTGAGTTGTTTTGGCCACGCTAGGGCCAAGAACAACTTAGAGTTGCCTTGTGGGCTTGAACTGTGCTCATTAAATGTTTAGGATCATCCCTAGTTGTCCTTGCCTTCTTCACAGGGCTGTGAAGGGATTGTTTTGCTGCGTGTAAGCAGCGGTTGGTCTTTGGACTGTGCTGGCTTGACATGTTTGTTGATGGCATGATAAACCCAAAGGTGTTGGTTGCCGATTGTGTCCCTTGGCTATATGTAAGCCTGCATTGACCCTTATTCTTGGAGGAATCATGCCCAGCTCGGGGGTGGCAGTGTTGCTGAGAGATTGATGAGCACGCTGGCCTATGGTTGGGTGGAACGTTGCAGCGACGTAGCTGGTTGTGGGACTCTTCATCAAAAGATAAGTAATCTTGGCTGTTTTGTCTCTGCAATTTATATCTATTGTATAAGGAATTATGATGAACATGATTTATGCTAGAAATATATGTGTGTTGCTTCCACTGAATTTGGTTTCATTCTGCATCTGTGTATGCTTCTAATTTTTAATTCCAGTATTTGATGTTGTTTATGTTCATGGGGTTGTTTGCTCGGCTGTTCATGGTATTTGTCATGTCCTCTTCGGCGGTTTAAGGGATGGGGACGTGACACTTCCTTACAGACAATATACCCTAATAATATCCCTATGGAGGTCACAAATATGCATTTATTGATGTTTAGGGAGAGTTGAATCTATTGGCATCTCTCTAACGTAAGTTGGAGCCATTTGTAATGGTATTTTAGCATAGAGTACATGGTCCAGTCATCAAAATAGACTGCCATGGTCTTATAGATATATTCTTGAAATGTTTTGACAACAATTCGAGAAAACACTGTAGGTGCATTCTTTAATCCAAAAGGCATAACTTTGTAAGCAAATGAACCAAATTCACATACAAAGTTTGTCTTCTTCTGGTCCTCTTTAGCTATTGGTACTTGTTATAGCCTGAGAATCCATCTGTAAATGAATAGCATGCATTTCCTGCAACTTCATTCAAGATTTCCTCTGCATAAGGTGTTGGAAATGTGTTTGTTAGGGTCACTTTGTTTAGTTCCCTGAAGTTGACACAAATTCTTAGTCTGGTCAGCTCATATTTCATAGGTTGCACCACCATTGGACTTGCCCATTCTGATTGGTCGATAGGGTAGATGATTCCTGCTGCCAAAATGTTATCAATTTCCTTTTCGACTATCTCCTTGTATTTTTGAGCTAGTTTATAAGGCCTTTTCTTCACAGGTCGAACATCAAGTTTAGTATCAATTTTCATTTCTCCCATTTCGTGGACTAAGCCTTTTAGGTCTTTGTAATCTCTAGCAAATACATCTTGGAACTCCTTTAGTAAGTTCACTATCTCTGTGGTCTGTTCTTCGCTCCAATAGTCACCAATCTTTGCCATTTTTGGTCGATCATCATTTGAGATGCTGACTTCATTAGTTTTGATTTTAGCGTCTAGCCACTCTGGTGCTTTAGCTTCATTGATTGGTTGACTTCCTTCTTTGAACTATGAGAATGTGGCAAAGAAGTCGGCTGCAGTCATTCTATCGGTATCTGGTTTGTCTGTTGTTTTGACTTTCAGGATGGTGTAAATAGGTTTTGTTGTTTCAACATGGTCGGATTTCCATCTAAAGCTTTTTCCTTCTGTGTTTTCATTTTCTAACTGTAATCTTGTCGACTGTGGCTTTAGTTGTGTTTGTATTTTTTCACATTTCCTTGTCTGTCGATGGTCTTGTAAGGGTTTATTTTCGGTCGGCTGGATAAATTCTTTAATTTGTTTTGTTGTTTCGACCAAATTTTCATTTTGAGGTATAAAGTTGAAATCTTTAATAAAATTTTCCCTGAGTTCATGCCATAAGAAGTTTTCACCTCTAGCTTCTTCCATCTTATACCATTTGTTTGGTAAGTCGGCTAGGGTTGATGGGAACAAGTGTGGCCATGCTCGTTCATCCTTGTATCCAAGTCTTCTCCACACATTTTCACAGGTTTTGATATGATCTTCTGGGAAACAGAACCAATGTTTTAATCTCACAGATCACATAAGGTTACCAATAATACACACTAAAACATATATAAATAAAACAGAGACAAGAGATAAGAACAAATAAGTGAATAACATATTATATTATACAAATGAGTCCATACAACATAGAGAACTAAACTGAGTTCTCATCTAGCTCAATAGCCTAATATATATGATTACAGAATGGTTACAAAATAACTACTTGTCGGTTCAATGAACCGACACAACCTTTAGGTGGTCGACCTAATCTCTAGCTTTAGTCGGTTAACCGACTTAGTCGGTTGATCGACTAAGTCGGCCCATCGACTTAGTCAGCTGATCAACTAAGTTGGATATCATTCAAGTCGACTTATCGACTCACTCCTTCTACATGAACTCATTAAATTTGCAAGAAGGAGACCTGTTTCCCAGTTCGAGATAAAGGACTTGGGTATGATGCACTACTTTCTAGGAATGGAGTTGTGGTAGAATGTAGATGGAATCTCCTTGGTAAAAGGGAAGTATGTAGTAGATATCCTGAAGAGTTTCAGGATGATGGACTGCAAGGCCATGACCACACCTATGGCATCAAACCTAAGGCTATTGAGTGATGCTTCATCAAATTCGGTTGATGCTACGATGTATCGTTAGATGATTGGGTACTTGATATACTTGACAAAAACGAGGCCAGATATTTTCTTTGTTGTGAACACATCAAGGCATGTTCACCTAATTTCTGGAAAACATATTCTGAGGTACTTGAATGGTACAGTTAACTATGGGATCAAGTATGTGGTGAATCAGAAGATTAACCTAGAGGTTTATGTGGATTCATATTGGGCATGCAATGCCATTGATAGGAAGAGCACTTCGGGGTGCTGCTTTAGTATGAGATCAGGTGTGATATCTTGGTTTAGCATGAAGCAATCCTGCATGGTGCTGAGTACAACTGAGAGAGGAGAAGTGAAGCTCCATTTTGTGATCCAGAGCAAGATATCTCAAAAGAGGGAGTTCTAGCATAGCCGGTGAGACATGTTGTCTGAGCATAAAATCTTGGTGAAGCTCGTAGGTGGCTTAGACATAAATGGTCTTGTAGTTTGTCCTCAGATGTAATCAGTCATGGCGAAGCTCATAGGTTATCCTTGGATGTAATCAGCCCTGATGTGATTCTATGCTAGAAATGGACAGAGTTAAGTTTGAGTACTTCAAGGAGAAGTTGGGTGTTCTCCAGATCGAGGTTCCTTCCAAGGGGAAGTGATGAGTTCGTGAACCCTTTTAACATGGTGGTAGGCGAGGCCTCTAATGGTCAGATGTAAGTGTAGAGCCCTTCTAACATGGTGATAGGATTGCTTCCTTTCATGGTCATATGTAAGTGTAAGGCCTTTCCTCGGATGGTAGATGGTGTGTCCTACCATGTCGTAGGATGTAGGTGCTGAGCCTTTCTGACTAGTTCAAATGTAAGTGTTGGTCCTTTCCTTAGATGGTAGATACCATGCCGGAGGATGTAAGTGTTGGGCCTTTCCTCAAATGGTAAATGGTGTGTCCTACCATGCCAGAGGATGTAAGTGCCTGGCCATTCTGACATGGGGGCAGGATGGGCCCTCCCATGATCAGATGTAAGTGTTGGGCCATTTTGACATGGGTCCAGGCTAGGTCCTCCCATGGTCAAATGTAAGGGTTGGGCTATTCTGACATGGGGTCATGTTGGGCCCTCCCATGGTCATATGTAAGTTCTAGTCCATTCTGACATGGGGGGAGGATGGACCCTCCCATGGTCATATGTAAGTCCTGTGCCATTCTGACATGGTGACAAGTTGGGCCCTCCCATGATCATATGTAAGGGCTGGGCCATTCTGACATGGGGGTAGTTTGGGCCCTCCCATGGTCATATGTAAGGGTTGGGCCTTTCTAACATGGTGATATATTGGGCATTCCATGGTTAGATGTGAGTGTTGGGCATGTCTTTCTGACATGGATGTTGGATATGTTCCTCCCATGGTTGGATGTAAGTGCTAGGCGGTCCTTCCTGACATGGATGTTGGATGTGTTCCTCCTATGGTCAGATATAAGTGCTAAAGAATATGAATACCTACATGGAGGCTAGGCCTACAACTATCATGAAAAAGGGCTGGCTCTGTAGAACTTTCTGTGACGAGTAGAATTGAGAGATAGCACCATTTGATCAATATAGAGGAAGTATTGATGATGATGATCGAGTGATGATCCAGCTTTGATAATGATCGAATGATGATCTAGTGATGATCCATATTTGATGATGATCTAGTGATGATCTAGTTTTGATGATGATCCATTGATGATCCAGAAAAGAAGAATTGTGTTAATGAATTGTGTCAAGAGAATACCTTCTTAGTTAGGAGGGAGTGTTAATTTATTTATAACTTAGGAATTTATTCACTTGTATATCTTATATTCTACCCCAATGTTCCTATCAAGACAATCATTTGTATTTAATTGTACCCCAATTTCCTATCAGGAGTGTGATTAATATAATAAAGTCATGTAAAGTCATTGAGGTTAACCCTCCATTGTAAGTTGGGGCAATAGTACCCACAATTGAGTTGAGGTTAAACCTCCTTGTTGATCAGGGGGAAAAATCCCAACAGTTGAGGGGCACTAGGGTTATTAGACTCTCCTAGAGATTTCAGCCCTGGTATGTAATTGTCAAGTCAGAAATTAGTATAAATAGAGAGTGAGACTCTCTATTTTTCACACACACTCACCCAACTATAGCGCATAGGTGAGAGAAGAGGATCTCACACAAGTGAGAGAGAGAACAACTATTGGAGATCATCTTTTATATCTTTGGGTTTTACTGCTGCCATTGGTGCTCATTCTATCTCTGAGGAAGTTGCGGGGTTTTCTCCTTTATGGTTTCCTCAAGGAAAATCTTTGTGTCTTTTGTCTCTTGTGATTATTTTTGTGCATGTTACTCTCTCAGATAAGATCCTAAATCATATTTCTTAAATGATAAAATTCTAACAGACAAGGTATGACATTCAATTGTGGATGACAGTATGGTTTCGCAGGAAACAACACTCTGTTTTTGAGAGTGGTCCTTACTAAGGATGGACCTATAGACATTACTCTCGCATGGAGAGTACCCATATTAATTTTTGGATACCATAAAATAACACTTTCTTAGGGGTGGTCCCCACTTGAGTGGTAAGGCTTCTCTATGATGATTCCTTACAAATGATAGGGTTGACATTCACATGCAATTGAGATCTTCTTTGCAGATATTACTCTTGCATGGAGAATATGCCTACATTTATATGTAGATTCCATAGAATAACACTCACTTGGGAGTGGTCCTAGGCTTAGTGGTAAGCATGCTCTATGATGATTCATCACAGATGCCATAGTATAACACTCACATCGAGTGGTCCTAGATTTAACGCTGAGGATGTTCTATGATTAGGGCCAACATTTACATGCAGTCGAGATATACAACTATAGACAATACTCTTGTATGGACAGTATGCCTACATGTATGTGTAGATGTCTTAGTATAACACTCACTCAGGAGTGGTCCTAGCTTTGAATTTGAGGATGCACTGCGATGGGTCCCTACAGATGACAAGGCCTGCATCTAGGTACGTTCGAGATCTACATTCAATTATAGACGATTCAATTGGATGACACCATGGACCCTCCTCGTTACGGGGGAGTAGGCTGATGGAGAATAACATCATCCTTGGACCTATGTCTTAAAGTGATAGGGATTGATCCTCTTTCAAAGAGATCATGTGTACTGTAGGTAGCGTGGTGGCGATGGATTGAAAATATTGAAGTGCATCTGCAAAGGATCAAGAATATCAAAGTACTACTGCAAAGGATCGAAAGGATCAAAGTGATGCTACTACAAAGGATCGAGAAGATCGAAGTACTACTGCAAATGATCAAGAAGATTGAAGTGTTGTTGCAAAGGATCAAAAAGATTGAATTTTTGCTGCAAAGGATCGAGAAGATCGAAGTGCTACTGCAAAGGATCAAGAAGATCAAATTGTTGCTGCAAAGGATCAATAAGGTTGAAGTACTACTACATATGATCAAAAATATTGAATTGTTTCTATGAAGGATAGAAATATTGAAGTGTTGCTACAAAAGGATCAAGTGATCATGTGATGTAGAAGATGAAGACATTAAAGAGTAACTATTTCAGTTACTGATTGTGAAAATGTTTTATGATGTATAGATGTATTGCCTCGATATTAATGAAGATACTCCCTCTCATTACTATCTATGATAAATTTTTCAGTATAATAACCTTCTCGTTAAGGGGGAGTGTTGAAATATTGTAACTTCAAAGGATATTATAAATGTATTTTACTTTTGTAACCCAAGGGAGATATTATTATTCCTCCGCATGGATGTTACTATTGTAATTGGTCATCATAGAGTCCTGCAGTGAAGCCTCCATTGTAATTTTGGTCATTAGTACCCTAATGAATAATATAAAATATGGTTTTGAGTCTTCCTAGGTGAATTCGACCCAGTCAGTTAAGTGAGGTTGACCTGTCTAGGGTACAAGTGAGTTGACATAATGTGTATAAATAGAGGAGTTGTGTCCCTCATTATAATAGAGACTCACTCACTGGTGTAGCACATAGGAGAGACAGAGAGAGATAGATAGAACAATAAGGAGGAGAATACTTGTTTTGGAGTTATATCTTATACATATTATACAGAGTAATGTTTGTTGGGTTTTCTTCCCCTTGAGGGTGTCCCAGGATAAATACTGTGTATATCTTGTCATTGTGTTTCTGTTGGTGATTCTGCATATGCTATTGTTTTGAATTTGGATTGAACACTAATGATGTCTAGTATAGAATATGAAATATTAACAGAAAGAGGAGCATCTCATCTTATTCATTCTTTCGAATCTAGGCCATGAGTATTCAATGTTTGTCTCCACATTCCACTCAAGAAATATGGCAGTTTGAAATTGGATAATTCCTTCAATGGCAGACTTCATGGAGTCTTTAACTTAGGAAAAAGAAAAATCGGTGCAAATGGGTACCATCAATCCACCAAGGATCAAGCTCTTGTTGCAGGTGTTTCAAATCAATACAAAGGAAAGAATAAATCCAAAGATGATATGCAGCAAGAGAAGAAGAAACAGGACAAGCCCAAATATTCAAATGGGGGTTCGAATGCTAGCAAGGACAAAGAGAAGACAAAATGCATTTATTTTCACAAAGGTTGGCATACATAAAGTGCATGCATGAATAAAACCATTGAAATGATGGTGTAACTCCTTGAGAATAACAACATCCCCTTGGAAGAAGGCCTAAGGAAGAAAGAGGGAGGTCCAAGGTCATAGAACAAGGAATATTCCATGCATTGGTTACTAGATCTTCAAGATATTATTCCTTAATTATAGATTTAGGTGCCTCAATACACATGGATTCCATCTAATACTCCTTCTTATCCCTACATCCTTACAGTGATCCATCCATTCTCATGGGTGATGACTCAAAGATTCCAGCCAAAGGGATTAGCAAGATCAACCTTGAAAATGTGTACTTCAATAATGTGTTGTATATGTATGATCTTGTAGCAAACCTACTCTTTGTCTATCAAATTACACACATAGTCTCATCCAAGAGAGTAACATTTATTCAAAATTATGTCGATATTTCAAAAATGTCTACAGGCCAAGTTGTAGTTGTGGGTTTTGTCTATCATGATTCAATAATGTATAAATTATCTCACTTCCTACCCTAATCCCAAGGAAATGCACTCTTATATCATTCCAATGAGGCCAAAAAAATATGGCATGAGAGGTTTGGACACCTCAATTACAGGTACATGGAAACATGTTGAGCGTAAGTATGGAAAAGGAAAGAAAAGGAGGGAAATCCAAGTGATTAGTATAATCCATTTAGATATGATAGGTCCACTTCCCACAACCTTCTATGGGAACTCAAGGTATTTTTTGACTTGCATAGATGATTTCTCAAGGTACTGTTGGGTGTATTTTCTCAAGAAAAAATATGAAGTTTTTTATTCTTTCAAAGTTTTCAAGGCTTTGGTATAAAACTTGATTGGGAACAAAATCAATATTGTTAGGAATGAAAATGGTGAGGAATATATCAATAAGAACTTGCAGCATCTCTATGAGGAATGTTCCATCTAGATGTAGCATGTTGTGCCCTACACACCACAACAAAATGGTGTTGCAGAGCGTAAGAACAAATCTCTCAAGAAACTGGCTAGATGCATGATGGAGGCTAAGGATTTGTATCCTAAGGTATGGGATGAAGCCATCAATTGTGCTACATGTGTTTAGAATGGATTTCCACACAAAGAAATGGAAGAGAAAACTCCATTTGAGGCTTGGAGTGGTCACAAGCAAAAATTTTCTCATTTCATGGTTTTTGGCTCAAAGGCTTGGGCTAGAATTCCTCCCGAGAAGAGAAAGGCCTTGCAACCTCAAATAAAGGAGTCCATAATGGTTGTATTTAGTGAATAATAAAATTTCTACAATATATTTGATCCCTCATCTCAGAAAACATTCATTGAAAGAAGTGTACAGTTCGAACAAGAGTCCATGCAAGAGATCAAACTAGTCAAGGGGGGTTGCTCACACCCTCCACTCAATGATGATGTAAGTGATGATTATTTCTCTGATTTTTATGATTCTGATATTTAATATTATTTTTATGACATTCATACACATCATAACTCACCCATAAGTCCAAAATGGGCTAAGAAAACCATACAAGCAGTTAGTGATCTTGGTGGAGATCCACTACACCCTAGGAAGACTAAATCTCAGTTTCACAATGCTTTCTCGACTTTAGATTCAAATATTCCTAATATGTGATTTATTATGGTTGGATATGATTCTTAGACATATCAGGAAGCATCACTTGATCTAATATGGAAAACACCCATGGAATAAGAGTTCAAGTCTTTGCAAGACAATGAAACTTGGGAGTTGGTTCCTCTACCTTCCAAGAGGAAGCTAGTGCAATGTAAGTGGGTTAATAGGAAAAAAATGGATTCTGATGGTTATAATATCAATTAAAAGGATATTTTGGCTTCCAGAGGCTCCTCTAAATTCCATGGAGTGTACTATACAAATAAATTTGCACTGGTTGCAAAGATGGACTCTATCAGGCTAGTTTGGGCCATTGTTGCATCTAATGATGAGAGGTGCACCATATGGATGTGAAGAGGTATTTTATTCATGGTGACCTTCATGTTGATATTTATATGCAGAATATTGAAGGTTTCATACATGTTCCTTCACTTTTCTGCAGTTAAAGAAGTCTCTCTATGGCTTCAAGCAAGCCCTCCATGACTTGGTATGCCAAGATGGATAATTTTATGCTATCGCTTGGATTTGAAAGATGAAAATATGATCCTCATGTATATTTTCATCAGTAAGGTGATTCATTGTAGGTAATAGTACTGTATTCTAATGATATTTTGATCACTATAAGTTGCATTGTTGATATAGGTTCAATTAAGTCTCCATTGCATAATGAGTTTTCAATGATTGATCTTGGATTGTTGAAACAACTTCCTAGCTTGAAGATTGAGCAATATGATGAAGGTATCAATGTAAGACAATAAAATTATTTTTTAGACATGTTATTAAACTTAAAAATAGATCAATGTGAGGTATCCAATTTTCCCTTCCTTTCGGGAGTGAAACTAGGTGATTTTGGTTCATCTCCATTGGTGGGCAGCTCATTGTATATGCAAGTAGTTGGGAGCTTGTTGTATCTCACACACTCTCAACCTGATTTGGATTATCTTGTAACTGATGTTTCAAGGTATATGCATGAGCCTCATGAGATCTATTGGAAGGATGAGAAAAGCATATTGCATTATGTGCAATGAACCAAACACTTCAGGATACACTATCTTGCTAGTTCTCCACTAGAACTAGTTGGATTTACTGATTTTGATTGGCCTGGAGATTCCATTGATAGGAAGTCCACTTTAGGTTATGTATTCATTATTTCACATGGTCCCATATGTTGTTCAAGTAAGAAAAAACACACTATATCCCTTTCATCGGCTAAGGTCGAGTACAGAGGAGTAGTGAATGCGGCTACACAATGTGTGTTGTTGCAAGACATTCTTAGAGAACTTGGTTTTTCACTTGATTCACCCGCTATCATTTGGTGTGACAATCAAAGTGAAATCAATATTTCCACCAATTAAGTACAAATACAAAGGACCAAGAACATTGAGATACACATGAAATACATCCAAATCTTGGTGCATGAGCAGGTGATATCGTTCCAGTATTTCCCATCTGTAGAGCGAACTACTGACATCTTCACCAAGAGATTCACAGAGAAGACATTCTTTTATCTGAGGTCACTCCTTGGAGTGGGTGACACATTGTGATGACTAATATTCACTTTCATATTTTTCTCCATGTCCATTTTAGAGGGGAGGTTTTGTTCCAATGTGGTTTTCCTCCTTGCCTCGGTTATCTAGACAAATAAACTTTTTGTAAGAGGTGACTTGAGCCTTAGTTGACAAGGCCTCAATTTTTTTGATATTGTTACACTAAGTTATGCTTAAGGGGGGGTTTTAGAGCATCATACCTCCTATTATCATGGTCACATACACCTAGGACACACTTTCATTTGTTTTGTACTTATGTCATATGGTTCAAACCTTGGTTATGTTGGTCTAACAAGGTATTTGGGGGTTTTGGACTCATTAATGCACCCAATATCCCACATTTGATCATTCAGGAGACACATGCACCCTGATTTATGATTTTCAGCCCTTAGTGCACTCCCACTCCTTAAAATAGGGAACCGGTTTAACCAAAGGAACCCATGCATGGTATTTTGGTGTTTTTGACTCTTTTGGACCATTTATTGCTTCCTAGAGCCACTCCCACTCACCCATGCACTCCATAACACCTATTGTACCCTTTTTTATGTCATATCATGCTTAATCCACGTTCACATGGCCATTCATGACCACCTAGGGGGGTTTGAGGTCCAATCTAAATTTGCCACATCTATGCATCCAATTTTCCTCCAAAGGCTAACTATTTTCTCCTATTGTATTATAATGATGTTAAAAACATATTTACATGTTGGAATTAATAGAGACTTATGTTATCGACACTATTTCTATGTGTTAATTGTTCCATTTTCACTGTTTTTTTGCATAATTTGTGAAATTATTGAGTTGTGAGGATTCCCTTAGCTCCTATATCTTGTTGTGAATCATATTTTCACATGACACAAGACCAAAAGCTACATAAAAATGAGCATGAGGTGGATGAATAAGAAGTCCCATGAAAGACCAAAAGCATAAGGTAAAAAACTAGTTAAAAATTATTAAAACAACAACTAAGTAACCATGCCATCTATTTTACATATTGTGATTAATTTTTATTTTTTTTTGCAATAATTCATTGTGGGAAATCCTTAAAAAAATTGCAATGCCAAAATTTTTAGGGATTTATGATATATGAGCCAACAATGTAAGCTATCCATGAATAACACTTTGCTTGTACTGCAAACCTCATGATCTTGCCCATTTAGAGAACTACAATACAATGAGACTACTTCCTCAACTTAAATAAAAACAAGTGGAATAAGCAACAAAGTCGCTTAGTACCTGCCGCTTAAGAAAAGTTTGGAAAAAGTAATAATAACACTAGATGTAGCAAAGAGGCTTACTGTCAAGTCTTAAGTAAAAATGAGATTGCTTAGTCTCTTCAGAAAAGTTTGAAGAAAATAATAATAGGTTAACATTTTAAATGGTAAAGGGATTACACATTAATGAATATATAATCCAAAATAATTAAAAAACACATTAATAAATATATAATCCAAAATAATTAAAAAAACACATTAATAAATTGACATTAATAAACCATAAATCTAGGAAAAGTAACATTAGATGTATAGAACAGTAAAGAAAATAGAATATTACTAATAACCAAATGAAAGCATTCTATTGTTATGAGAAAAGCATTTTATGAAATCCTTTCTTGAATTTTGCAAGGAGACCATTATATTATAATTTTTTCTAAGAAAAAAGATATTAAAATTAGAATTCATGCTTTTTGGTTGAGGAATTTTCACAAATTGAAGTATTATAAATAGTAAAATATACATAGGATTCACACCATCTACAAACGAGGGGTTTATATATATACTAAAAATAAGTTTATGAAAAAGAATAAGTGATGTTTATATATAAGTTGTTCTTTTAGTAAATACAGTTAATATAGAATTAATTATGTTTTTGTTAAATTAATCTTTTAAAATTTAAAATTAATCAATATACTTAGTATATAATTGTGTTGGTATTTTTAGTAAATATAGTTAGTATAGAATTAATTAAATTTTGAATAATAACTTTTAAAATTAATCTTTTAAAATTTAAAAGTTAAAATTTAAGTCCATAAATTAAATATATAAATTAATCTTGGGAAGTTGATGTTAAATAATTTTGACTAGGTACATTTTACTAGATTACAAAATAATAAATATGTTTTATTACTCAATATCATTCAATTTACTTTTCAAATATGATTTTGTAAGATGAAAATAATGTTTTAAAAAATAAAAATCAATCAATCAATAAATAAACAAATAAATTAGTAAAATTTATAAGTGTTTTAAAGTTTGTAAAATGTTTATGTTGAAATTAGAAAAATATATTATATATCTAAATATATTTAAAGTTGATACCTATAATATTTATTTATCATTTTAATTCAAAACCTTATTTTAAAAAATGTATTTATAAAATAATATTCATAATTGATGTAATTTTGAGATGTTTGTTTTCTAACTTTGATTTCTTTAAATAATCACTCTAAAATCATAACAAATCAAAATTAAGATAAATGCTATTATATAAGAAAACAAATGGAAAAAAAAAACTATTAGAAAAGAAAGAAAGTATTGATAATAAGCTACATAATAAAATAGTAATACTAGTATAACTATATAGGATCTATTTAAAATCTGAGATAAAACACTGCAATCTTAATATCTTCAGAGTTTTAAAATAGCACTTCAAATCTAACCTAAGAGTTGGTGTAGGGTTAAGAAGGGAGGTCAAAGTATCCTTGCAGTTAGATCCATTCTATGCATAATTAAATAAATCCATAATATTTAAATTTGGACTTAAATTATGTAAGGGATTTTTGTTATAGATAAAGCTTTTATCAATAGTTTGTTATTAATATTGTTTGTGTGGTAAATACTCTATATTTCTAAATCCAAATAATCATTAATATTCTCAATATTTTATGTTTTAATTTATCATTTTAAGTCAAATCATTTATAAAAGAAAATATATTCATAATATAAAAAGTAAAATTATTATTGAAAAGATTTTAAATGTGAAAAAAATTTAAACTCTTAAAATGTTTAAATTAGTTTGAAAAAGCGATATTTCTATCATGTTTTAGTGAGAGTTTGAAAAACTTCGGGGAATAACTTGTTGATTGTTGTAAGCTCCGCGAGTTCTTATGTTTCGGAACTCCGAGCGGAAGCATTGTGGGCCCAACCTTTTGTTCGCGGGTTCGCTTGTTCGTGGTTTGCGATTATTTTTTTTCCCTTGTGTCGGGTCTTTGTAAAAGCCCGAGCACGAACTCCGAACAAGTCCATTCGCTTGTTCGCATTTAGGAGTTCGCGATTTGTTTTTTTTGTTATTGTGCGTCGAGTGTTTGTAAAAGCAAGAACGTGAGCTCCGAGCAGCCTCCGATCCTCACAATTATCGCTCGATAATACTTGGATCTATGTTATCATTTTAAGTGAAATCATTTACAAAATAAAATATATTCATAATTAAAAAGTAAAATTATTATTGGAAACATTTTAAATGTGAAAAAAATTTAAACTCTTAAAATGTTTAAATTAGTTTGAAAAAACGATATTTCTATCATGTTTTAGTGAGAGTTCGACAAATGTCACCTCTGGTACAGATGACTCATTCAGAATTCGGATTTTTAGAAAAAGCAACTTGTCATCCAGTTTTCCCGAATAGCGAAAAACAAGTGAGACGTTTGTGGAAAACTACATAAGACCTTTTCGGAAAAGAAAACCCAAATTATAAGTTCGGAATTCGGGAATCCGGGAACAAGAGGAACAACAAAAACAAAAGTCATTTAACGAAACGCTGAACACCAAGAAGATAATTCGGAAAAAGAAAGATAGTGAAAAATAAAAACTTTTCCGAAATGTGAAATGCTGAACAATGCTGCTGGATGACCAAAGGAATAATTCTTTTATTTTCAGACCATTAAATTTAATACAAAATTTAGAAACTATTTTTGTCTCATAATATTTTAACAATGCATTTTCAAATTTGTGGGATAAATAATAGATTCATTGAAAACTTTAAAAAAAAGAAACTCGATAAACACCATCGCATATCACCAATACTATTGACGGTCCAAAATTAGAATTATATTATTTTATTGGTAAATAGGAACATTAGAAAAAAGAGTTTCCAACGATATGATTCAAGCCTAAAAGTTGTTGTTACAAGTGGAATCACACTGATACGGACAGTCAATATACTTCTCAACACTTCTATTGAAAAACCAATCTCCAGATGTTTCTGCAATGGTCTGCACAGAGTGAAAAAAATGTGCATAAGTAATTCAATTTGAAGACTTAGTTGTATGAATAATTTTACTTTGAAAATAACTAATTTAAAACATTGTTTCAAAAGTAATAGAAGGAATGAACCTTTGAATTTAATTTTGGACCTACCCAAGTGACTACTGAATAATTTAACCCAATTAGGGATAGGTGATCATGACCAACTTTATTCTTACCTATTCTACAATTATCTCAAAAGAGAATTCATGGAACATTAGTAGCCACATACAACTCTATCCTTCCAAAATTGTTTTATTAACCACATACTTGAGTGCATAATGATCTATATTAAACTAAAAAATCCCTCCCATAGGTAGTGGTGTATTTTTTATAGATCATAAACCATTTCTAAACCCTCACTCTTCATAGTGATGTAATTGCGTTCAACTTGTTAGAACTTCTTGCTAGAAAAATAGATTGGGTAATAGGCATTTCTTTCTCATGCTACATGAGTAATATTCCCAAATTTGTACCAAAGGAATCCTTATGCACAGGAAAACCAACTCTCCATTTTGGGAACATAGAAGTCCTAGGTATTTATGAGCTTCTCCTTCAAGCTAGGAAAAGAAACATCACACTCAAGGGACCAACAAAATGATTTAGAATTCTTCAATGACTTTTCCAATGGTTAGGTAATTGTGTCATAATTGAACATGAATCTATTATAATTCTAGAAATGTCCCAAAGTGAATTGAAAAATATTTACATTGACTAGGTCCCACAGTTTCACAAATACACCTTTGAAGGGTGAACCAAGAATCCTTCCTAACACATAATGCGTCCCCACACAATACCAAAAGCTATGTAGAAATGTAGTTCTTCAAATCTAGAGTTGTTTGTACCACTCTTAACACCCAAAAATGGTTAACTACCTCATCTACCCCATTACATGGCTCATTTGTCCACTTTCCTACCATATCTCCATCAAAAACCCATAAAACCATCTAAAAGGTCACCGAAAAGCTTAAAATGCCTCCAAAAGGCTATAAAATCCTTTTTTCCTCCAAAAATATCCAAAAGGGAATAAAAAATATAAAATAATGAGGAAAAAAGAAGAAACCCTAAATAGCTGAAACCCTAAACAGCTAAAACCCTAAAAAGCTGACCTAAACCACATGGTTTTATAAATAAGTGATGGAGACCCATTATTCCATATCCATTATCATAAGCATCCTGCCTCTGCCGAAATTATTCTTGAAACCCTAGCTTATCATTAAGCTACTTTCACCATTGAGAATTCTTTTTGGACCATTTTTCCACCACCGGAGAAAGAGAAAAAGCAGCCTGGAGCTCGAAGCCACCAACATCGGACCAGCGCAACGGACTCTATCAACCTCCTCATTGGAGGTAACATCAATAAAGATCATTATTTATTTCTTTACCGTTTCTGCTTTATATTATTTACTTTTCACCGTATTGTTTCATGTTATTTACTTTTTACTGTTTTAGCTTCAAGAACGTATTTAGATTGGTTTTTGTTTCAGTTTATCATTATTTAATTCATATATCATTGAACTGCTACTAAGGAATCCATATTCCTTAGTAGGTGCTCATTCGCACAAGCTAGGGTGAAAACCCTAGCAACAGCTTTGGCGACTCCGCTGTCTTTTTTAATTTAATTTTTCCGTACTGTACTTTCGACTGTCGTTTTCGGCCGCCAGAAACTGCACTTTTTTCTTCCGCAGTCGCGGCCCGACCGCGCATTTCAGGCCATAACCTGCGACCAGCCCACCGCCGTCGACCATTCTCCTGTGTCCTGAACGCGTCTTTAAACTTTCCCAGTTGCGCCCCGACCGCGTTTTTTCAACACACAGTCGCGATCCAACCGCGCCTGTTCATTACACAGTCGCGATCCGACCGCCGCTGTCAGCCAGAACCTCACAACCTAGACCGTTCCTGTTTCCTTTAAACCCGCGATCTGCGCGCGACTATTGCCTTCAAACCCGCGGTCCGACCGCGCGAGTCCGCCCCATACCCGCGGTCCGCAAACTGTTTTTTGCCCTTGTTTCCGCGCCGAAACCCAACCACTTTGCCTCCATTTTTCCTGCACTTGCACAGCCACCTGTTCCACTTGCAGCCCTACAGCCATTTCTGTCCCTTGTTTACAGAATTGTTTAAAAAAAATTTAGCATTATTTATTTCAGAAAAAATTCGCATGTTAAAATTTTTTAAAGTTTTTCCTACATTATTATTGTTATTGAGTAATTATTTTGGATTCATAACCTCACAAGCACACAATCTGTCCCCTAATTCAAGTGAGACCTAAAATCTACTTAACTCAACCAACACTATAACCTCATTTGAGGAACACAAAAGAATTTTGTAGTTAGGTAGGATCGGGGGGATAGGCTTCCAATAACACCCCTCGGTTATTTACACGTGAGACATAGTTGTTGTCCATTAGGGAACCAAAATCCCTTAGTATTTTTTGACACGGTCACAACCGGTTTATCAGAGGGCCTCTCCCTTAGGAGGGTTGAAGTCGTGAGATTGGTTCCGGAAGTCTGAGTGGAATACCGAACTCCATTCAGTAACTGAAGGGCTACCTTTCGCAGTTCTCGGAATATCCCTGTATAGGGAACATTGCGGTTAAAGGACCAAGCGACAGATTTACCTTTCTGGACGTGTCATGAACGGGGTATCTTAGTTGCCATACTTCTAGGTTTGCGTACCCGGTGTCCCTCCCGGTAGGGGGATACTTTAGGCATTTGACTTTCCTATTTATATTGTCTGACTTGGATTTCATCACCTTGCAGAGGATATACTTAGTTGAGTCATAATACTATTAGTTAGGTGTTTGCCTGCTCCCTTACCTCCTCTTGGTCTAGTGAGTCCACCGATTTTTTCTTTTTTAGGAAACCGACTGCTTATTGGTATTATGACCACTTTGTTGACACTCCGCCTATTGTAGCACGCAGTTACACTAGGTGTTTTGAGTTGTTTTTTGGCCTGAGTGCCTTATTTTTCAAGCTCTCCTTCTGCACACACGGTTGCATTAGGGTTTTTGAGTTGTTTTTTCGACACCACAACCCACATATTTGAAAACCACTTGTCACCATTGATTCTCCGAGACATTCTCGTCGCCTCAGAGGCGAGCCCCCACAGCACGGTTCACTTGACACCACCTGTCATCACCGTAGATCTCAAGCCTTGTCACTCGACTCCACTCGTCAGCGGCAGAGGACTCCATCACCAGATTCCAAGAACACTCTTTACACTGCCCCCACTAGCCCCATGGCTGGCGTGAATCCCAATCCCTTCATTATAGGGACCACAGGTGGTACAGCCGCCACTATACCAGTTACTACACCTATCATGGGTATGCCCTCCACAGGAGGCCCGTCTACCATTCCCCTCATCGTACCTATTCCCATGACAGGAATACCCATACCCACTCCATTAGTAACTCCTACCGCCCTTGGTGGCGCAGGACCTTCTCATGCCACCGTCGTTCCCCCACTTGGGGGTAACATCCCTCATATGACCCCTCCACCTGGGGGCATGGGCCCCAACGTGGTCCAACCCACTACCGTGTCACACCCTCCATCCAGTTTGTCATACATGGCTAGCCTCAACCTACCTGACCTAGCCAGGTTAACCAACCACCCCATCCGGCACAACCCTGTGTGGCCCCACATGCCTACCAAACTCCCCTCTGACATCCCTAAGTTTGAGGGTAAGGCAGGTGAGGACCCACAGAACCATATCATGTATTTCCATCTATGGTGTTCCTCCAATTCCATAGTAGACGACTCCATTCACCTCCGTTTATTACAGCGCACTTTCACTGGCTCGGCTGCCAAATGGTATATCGAGCAACCCCACGGAACCCACACCACCTTTACGTCCCTGGCCTCGACCTTCCTCCAGTTCTTCCAGTTACCTGTTCGCTATGATGCAGGCGTCGAGATCCTCCTATCATGCAGACAGAACACGGCCACCCATATCACAGACCACATCCATGAATGGCGATGACGCCGTAGCCTATGCAAAATCAAGCTAGATGACCGGATCTTCCTAGATTGGTTCCTCAAGTCCCTCCTTCCGCTCATTGCTAAGGATGTGGCTGCTGAACGACCCCAGACTAAAGAAGAGGCTATCCTTAAGGCCCAGCAGTTTGATCTCATTTACGCCCAGTCGGGTTATCTTTACACCATCATACCGGATGCCCCTCGAGGCGATCCCCCACATCACGATGCGCTGGGGGCATCCCACGCTGCCGATGGCATCATTGGCCGCCTCTCTTCGCAGCCTCAGCCCTTTTCCATAGCCCGTCCTACTCCTGGACCTGAACTTTCACCGGCTACATCACGGTCCGGAGCAACCAACTCGTATGCTCACATGCCCCATCAACACCATACCCATGGACCCTCATGTCCACCTCAATGTTTCAGGAATATGACTTCCGCTTACCCCTCCCCGGTCGCACCTCAGCCATACTATCACCAGCAGGCTGCACCAGCTCTTGCGCCGCCACAATCCCAACCTCATTATTATCAGCCACAGCCAGCCCCTGCGGCAAACTCACAACCCGCTCCACAGCACTATCAACAACCCCCTCAAGTAGCCGCGCCAGTGCAGCCTCCACCTCCATATTATCCACCGCAGCCTACTCCCGCACCTGCGCAAACTCAGAATCCACCTACTACCCAAGGGCAGGTTTACGCCCAAGAAAACCCGCCGCAAAATCAGAACAACCAACGCAACCAGGGCCAACAAAACCACGGCAGGGGCCGAAATCGTGGGAACAACCAGCAGACCGAGCAAGCTGGTCAACACCCTAATCCCCCTGCTAATAATAATGCGGTCCCTACCAACCAAAACCCCGATCGCCCGCCCAAGCAGGCTAAAAACCCCAACTTGCGAACAAACTTCCCTTGTTCTGTTTGCGGGGTCTATGGCCACTACACACATTTTTGTCCACATATGGAGTGATTTCAACAACTTTTGGCTGCTGATAGACTACGCAAGCACCACTCAATCCCGCACAACCTCAACAGCCACCTTTGGTGCTGCAAAACCCCTTACCAAACCAAGGCTTAGTGAACACTGAACCATTGGCTCCCCCTCAAGCTACTGCGCCTATCCAACAA
>LPNX010168414.1:650975-791595 GCA_001517045.1 Pseudotsuga menziesii
TCTCGGCAGCCCCCCCAATCAAGTCGCCTTTGTTCAGAGTGTTCTGCAATTTCCTACCATTCGACCACAGCATTGAGTCTCCCTCAGCCCAGTCATCCTACAAGATCCCATATAGCTATGATCCCTTTACCACCAGTCAGTTTTAGATGCTGCCCGATCATCCTCGCCATCATACTCTGAACAAAGGAAGTTTGAGTCCATCCACTCTGCTTGCCCAGTTTTTCCCCCCAGTTTATCACCCCTGCCACCAGTATTATCTTAGTCCGGTTCTTCACCTCGTGCTCCTGTCAAGGAAACATCATCGCCTTGATAGTTGCAGGTCTCCTTCTATCGACGACAACCCCTCTATTCCAGAGGATAGACCTAGAGGTCCCTGCGTCTTGGACTCATCACCATCTGTGGTGAGTGCCTACGGACCATCTTGGGAGGAGTCATCATTGCCTCTCCGAATAGTTGTTTCTCACATGCTCGATGTCAGCACCCTAATCGCATCGTTGAGAATCGCGCAGGGTTTATATCACTTCCGTTGTTTGTCGAAGACCCCGGATTTCCCCTGACTCTAGCACATTGGTGAGTCACTTCAGAACGCCCAGTTATATGTTCCCGTGGATGTCCGGGCTGCGTTGGTGATTGTATTCAGAATCCATCCAGTTCCATGCTTCCTCGAGTACCCAGTTCAGTTCCAGCTCAGTGTACCATTGCACGTATGACCGTTGTCACTTTGACCCCGCAGCTCATCAGTTCCTTCGGAACCACATTCCGTAGCACTGCTGTCATTCCAGTGCATCAGTTGTTCAGCTCAGACATGGTCAGCCCAGCAGTATGTTCCAGATTTGTGTCCCCTCTGGACTCTCATGATATACACAGTTATTTTTATGTATCTTGATACGAGCATGGGAATGCCCGCCTCGTCCATATATTGAGATTTTTCCTCATCCAGTCTTTGAGGACCATTTATATTGCTATGTTATATTCTGAAGCGAGCATGGGAATGCCCACCTCGTCCATATTATCAGATGATCCCTCATCCATTATTGAGGTTATGTACTTTTCAGTCCTTGCAGGTGGTTCGATATCGGTGTCCCGAACTTCAGTTGCTTCCTTCTCTTCTCCACACCCCAAGAAAAAACCAAATATGACTCATGATGTCCATCGGCCATACGATGTGCTCCTTCCCTCACACATCAGGGGGCAATCTGTTAACACCCAAAAATGGTTAACTACCTCATCTACCCCATTACATGGCTCATTTGTCCACTTTCCTACCATATCTCCATCAAAAAACCATAAAACCATCTAAAAGGTCACTGAAAAGCTTAAAATGCCTCCAAAAGGCTATAAAATCCTTTTTTCCTCCAAAAATATCCAAAAAGGAATAAAAAATATAAAATAATGAGGAAAAAAGAAGAAACCCTAAATAGCTGAAACCCTAAACAGCTAAAACCCTAAAAATCTGACCTAAACCACATGGTTTTATAAATAAGTGATGGAGACCCATTATTCCATATCCATTATCATAAGCATCGTGCCTCTGCCGAAATTATTCTTGAAACCCTAGCTTATCATTAAGCTACTTTCACCATTGAGAATTCTTTTTGGCCCATTTTTCCACCACCGGAGAAAGAGAAGAAGCAGCCTGGAGCTCGAAGCCACCGACATCAGACCAGCGCAACGGACTCTATCAACCTCCTCATTGGAGGTAACATCAATAAAGATCATTATTTATTTCTTTACCGTTTCTGCTTTATATTATTTACTTTTCACCGTATTGTTTCATGTTATTTACTTTTTACTGTTTTAGCTTCAAGAACGTATTTAGATTGGTTTTTGTTTCAGTTTATCATTATTTAATTCATATATCATTGAACTGCTACTAAGGAATCCATATTCCTTAGTAGGTGCTCATTCGCACAAGCTAGGGTGAAAACTCTAGCAACAACCACTCAAACATTAACTACTACATGGGCATATGTTCCTTAAATAGGCTATAAATTGTCCACTAATTTAAGTAAATCTTGAGGAACTTGTGGATATATTCCTTGAAAGCAACAATCTCAATGCACAAGAAAACTATACTATAGGGACATTCTTTAACCCAAATAAAACTACATTATTTGTGAAATATCCCCTTTTTATGGAAAAGTGGTCATCTTTTTTCATCTTCAATAATCTTGGCCTTGTGATATCCAAAGAATCCATATGTAAATGAATAGAACTCCCTCCCTACAACATGATCTAGCATCTATTTGTAAATAGAATTGCCATTCACATAATCCACATAATCTAAATTAAGGCTATGGTAATCCACACAAACTTGATATCTTTTGTGCCTTTCTTACCATTGTCATCCATTGGAAAATCAAGCATGCTTCCAACATCTCATTAATTTCCTTCATTCTCCTTGACTCGTGGATTTAATAAATAGGGCTAATGTTTCATAGGTTTAGCATTCTTTCCCAATTTAATATTCTTTCACCCAAATCTCCTTTATGCCTTTCATTTTTATGAAGTTTTCCAGAAATATATATCTATAATCTCATAAGAGACGAGTAATATCAAACATGGTTTGCTCATCTCAATAGTCTCTTATTAAGAAATTTTTAGCTTATGTTATTGAAGAAATTTTTAGCTTCTCTTCGCTCCCTTAATTAAATTTGTGTAGTTTCAAAGGTTGATAATGATTTTTTCTTTGTTATAGATATTATAAATTTTAACTTCTTGGGACCTTTAGACTCCTGAAATTGAAGGTGTAACAATTCGTTTGGATCTCCCATTTCCTTGTTGTAACAATTCGTTTGGATCTCTCCAATTGGTTAAGTGGAGCCAATTTGTGGTGTTTTGCACAAACCATACTTGGGACTGATTTTATAACTGATGTTCATACTCTCTTCATTGATTTGATGGTTGGAATGATCCCAGGAGTTTTTCTCGTGTAGGAGGTGATTGTCAGGTCTTTAGTTTTGTTATTTTTCCTTAGATAAATATGAAGAAAGATTTGAACCCAGAATTTAGGGGGCATATACCTGAATACAATTTTCCACACGCAGGATGGAAGGATATGTGTTTCCCTCATAAAATATTAGAAATGTAATACTCTATCCTTGAGTCGATGATAAATATTCACATTGAAATCTAAGGGGAGGATCAAACTTGTGTATCATTACTAGCTGAATTGCATCCCAGGTCTTCAAATCTTATTTATGTGTATCCCACCAATAAACAATGAAATAAATAAAATTTAAAGAGGTTAAGTGAAAATTTTATAAAAGATTTATAGTATCAAATGGAATTAATGTAGAACCAAATAACTTGCAATCGAAAATATACTCTCTCTATACTTATAAGCAAAGATTAAACATATATGAATGGACAACAACCACTCCATTTATTAAATTACCCTTGTGGCTCTGTTTTCTTTCATTTTCTCTTGTGGCTCAGTTTTCTTTCATTTGATCTTGGAGGTGGTGACTGGAGCCCTTCTCTGACGTGGCAGTCCCGATTTGCACGATTCACACTTAAATTATGCACGCCATAGCAATATCAATGCCATGCTATTGAAAAAAGAGTGAAAATCGAAACAATTGATAGCTATAGAATTTAGCAAATTTATTTGTCTATTCAATGAACATGAACCAGACATTTTACACATGACATCCTCGCAATATGGGCTACTGTCACCCTGCCGATATAGTCTACTCTCACCCTGATGCTGATCATAACAAATGACGAAGCTGAAGGAAGCTAGAGGATTGACGTTATGATTTTATTTTTGAATTCGGCTTTGCACTTTTATTATCAACTCTAATGAATTCAAGAGTAACAGTAGTAATCAAAATGGTTGGAGATCGCATTGAGTTGCAATCTCAAATGCAGGTTCGAAGTATTTGCCACTGAGAATCGCTTTGGTGATCACATTTTTGGCTTGATCTGTCCAGTGAACTCCATCCCATATCACATATGACCCTGGATCACTGCAAGATTCCTCCTTCACAGCCTCTCCATTCAGAATCCCTGAGCTTCCGCACCATATATTGGTGTCGTAGTTATACTTTCCTCCAACTCCACAACAAGCTCGAGTGGTTTGGTTGAACCCTACATGCATTCACACTGGCTATTAGATCAATTAGAAATTTAAGGGAATAAAACAAAATAATCTACAATAAATTATACGCAACCAAATGGTCTCTTGATCAAATTTGCAGTGCGCAGTACCATAGTTGGAAGGGTTAGTCATTAATTCAGAGACGATGTCGTAATTGTTGACATAGATGATGTTTGCGTCCTTGAGCTCATTTCGGAGGTTTGAAAGTTTTCGTCTTAGTAGAAAGTTATAGTAACGGACTGCTTTGTTGAAGGAAATAGAGCAGCCGTACTTGTCCAAATCATTGGCGGGGGCAAGAGAAAGCCAGGAGGGTTGGCAGCCTTGAGGCGCAACATTCTTCACCAAAATTGTTCTTGCACATTCATTGTATAGCTCCCGCAGGATGATCCATCACACAAACACCATGGATACGATCATGAGTTTAAATTACAATATCTCATAATTACATATTTACTAGATCTAAAATCAATGTTCAGATGGATCGTGGCTGGCTGATTCAAAAGAATTTGTAAATCGAAATGGAGATCATAGCTGATAATACCTGGACAGCATCTGCAATAGACGTGGCCACGTTGGGAAGAACGCTCTATGGGATCTAGTTTGGGGTCATATTGAGGTTCTTGTATGCATAGCTGAAGTCATTGCCTCCAATTTCTAGCAGGTAAATTCCCTTCTCAAATGCATCTGCTCTTGGAAGATAGCTTTGAGAACCTAGTGCACCCACAAAACAAAATTGAATGTTTCCATCTACATTAGCTTCCAACATGACCATCGCTTGGCATTTATAATAAATTAGCCACGAAAACGCATGCCTTAATTACCTTGTGCACTGATGGTGGCCATGACCTGTTGTTTGAAGATCTTGAACTCATTGATCTGTGAACAGGGAGAGAAACTGGAGATATGAAGGAATTAGTGTCAATCGCAATTACATCGGAGGCTGCAAAGTTGGCTCCTGACCCATAATTAGAGCCCACGGGCTGCAAGTATGCACTCAGAAATGACAATCCCAGCACCTTTGCTGTATCAAAATCAAACAACATTATCATAAAATTATAGATATTATCTTATGTACTTGTATGTGCACAGAAAATATGGAAACTATAGTCAACAACATACCGAAGAAATCAATAGACAGGCGTCCATCACTGTAGCGATATACAGGTTTACCAAAGTAGGTTTGTCCATACGGAGGATTCTCTGCAGCCTCATGATACAGGAAAGCAAAGTGAATAGCACCGGTATCAGAGGTCGAGTCCCCGAAATTAAATACTACAGGAAAGTTGCAGGCACAGTGACAAGGTATCGACAGCAATGCCGCCATCATAATTATGATGTCATTGTTACTAGGTGTCGACTCAAATCCAGATAACAAACTTTGAGGATGACATCATCCCTACTTAACCAATAGCAACACAAATAAATACAATTTTAAGAAATTTAAAAATTGCTATTTTTCATATTCCATAGTTTAACTTTGTAATAGAGATTTTAATCTTTTTCATATGGACCAACTAATACAAAGTCAACGCAGCTTGACTTGTGATCGATTACAATATACACTGCCTGTGGTAGGTATAAAAATGAATGCACTACTTGACAATTTTCAATGACGGTAGGAGATGTGAAACCAATGGGGATATGTAGAAATATCATCATGTACTATAAAATTAAAATATAAAACTAAACCAGAAGTATGAAGAAAACTACGGAATATAAGAGAGATGCATTTCTTGTACCTAACTCCATTGCATTGGTTCATAAGAATACTACTTCATAAGTCAAGAAGAGGGAAGCATATTGTTTTCCTTTGAGATTAAATTTAATGAACCTAACAAAGAGGTTAATGTTTTGGAAAACATTCTTGATTTTGTATTTAATGTTGAAGAGCATAAAGATGAAGCAGATTTTGTACAAGATGTAAAAACACATAAGGTGAAGAAGAAATTATACACATGGTGAAGCTAAAATTGAAGTTAAGGTAAGGTATGGTGAAGAAGAATTCATTGGTGAACATTAAATGGTAAATATCTACAAAGATATGAAATTAATTCAGAAGTTGGTGAATGGAGAAGACAACTCTCTCATGTTCTCAAGAAATAAAGATGATCAGTTTATTGGTGCATCAATAGAAGATAAAGAATATGTAATAATAATGAAATTCGTAACATGTTATTAAACTATAATTAATTATCATTTCTAAGTATATATTAATACTAATGCTTAATTTAACACTACTTGTCAATAATTCACAAGAAAAATTGGTCATTAAAGAACACCCATCCACTATCCACTCGGAGCTGATAGTGATAAGCATTGGATGGGACTTTACTAATAATTATTGACAATAATCAATAAAGAGGTAACAATTCATAATCAACAATGAATAAAAAGGTCTAATCAATAATATACACCTAGTGATACATGCACATCCAAATTTTTCCTTACATATGCAATTTTAAAGTAAACATGATACATCTCTTATAAACATAAGAAAAGAAATTATATGTATATTAACCAC
Organism: Pseudotsuga menziesii; assembly: GCA_001517045.1. Lineage (NCBI taxonomy): Eukaryota > Viridiplantae > Streptophyta > Pinopsida > Pinales > Pinaceae > Pseudotsuga > Pseudotsuga menziesii. The sequence goes on from LPNX010168414.1 coordinate 657,599, forward strand.
ATAATTTATGTTATATTTCTATAGTTCAATAAAGTTAAAATAAATTATTTTAACCGATTCCATTAAATTTTAATAGATGTGAAGTTCCATTAAAGTTTCATGAAGCAGTTATTTTAACAAGAACCACGAGATGACAATGTCCATGTAGATAGCTAACATCTCTTGCTTCATATATCTAAGATAGCATATCTTAGTTTATGCCATTAAGATTGTTGCTTGAGAGCATAAAGAATGGCATAAACAAGTGTGCATCGTAAGATATTATTGTCTTTGTTTATGCTCATTCTTAATTCCCCATCTTCCATATTAAGTTAAACCTCATAGACTTCACATTCAATTGATTACAAACATCTAGCTATAGAGGGCTTCACTAAACCAGTCTTTACATTAAAAAGATGCTTATAAATGTAAACAAGGTGATTGAGTAGATAAGGTATCCTTTTATTAATAAAACCTTTATCCAACAATGAACATTACAAGTCTAATTTGTTTTTATTTGGTGATTTTTAAATTTTCAAAATCATAATTATAATATAAAGTTTTGTAAATGTTTTTAAGGAAAAGAAAATAATATTAAAATTAAATATTAAAAAAAATTGCATAACTTGTTTAAGTTATATATATAATTTTTTTGAATTTGAATATCTAGTTTTTAAATAGCATTTATTTTTAATTATTAAACTTAATCCAATTATTATTATTATTAAATATCCCACTTAAAAATTACACATGCCATTTTAAATCTTTTATAAAAATACTTAATACTAAATTTATTATACCTAATATTTATAAATCTTAAAATTGTTTCCAACATATAAACAATATTTATATAAAAACAATCATCTTATTCATAAATTCTACCTAATGTGTCAAAGCAGTGCTAATAAAGACAATTCTATACTACTCAATAAATTATATTTATAAATCCTAAAATTGTTTCCAACATAACAACGTAGATCCAAATCCTAGGCTCTATCAAGCACCGAGATGGATCAAATCTCTGGAGGTGCAAACCTCTTCTTAGGTATCCATTGATTTGATTCAAACCAAAAGACACATCTTTCTATTTAAGGTCCACATATAATTTTATTATTATTAATATTTAATATTATTAATGGCCGACATATAATATGTTTTATTATTTTTTATTTTGTTAGGAGCGAACATTGCATCATTTCCCCACACATGGTTTAAAACCATATGCAAGGCCCTCCTACAATCATGGGTTGTTTAGGAGGCCTTGCACATGGTCTTAAAACCATTTGCAAGGCCTTGCACATGGTTTTAAAACCATGGTAATTCAATTTTGTGTTTTTTTCTTGACGCACATATTTTTTTTACAGATAATTAAATTTTTACTTTTTTATTGTTTTGTTAGGTAAGAAGATTACAACATCTCCCCCATGTTAGATTTTTTGTGGCCGACATTTATTTTGGTCTATTAGAAAATTTATTTTTTATTAATAAAAATAATGTTACGAAAGTGATAGTATTTTTTTATTTTGTGTTACAAAATCTCTCCCATAATATTCACTATCACTATATTTTTTGCGGACATGTTACAAACGTTAGATCACGTTACAAGATCTCTCCCATAAATATTCACTATCACTATTATTTTTTGCCGACATGTTACAAACGTTACATCACTTTACAAGATCTCTCCCATAATATTCACTATCACTATTATTTTTTGCCGACATGTTACAAATGTTACTAACGTTACATCATGTTACAAGATCTCCCCCATACTGGGATGTAGAGTGCCTCTCGGCGCAATAAACAATATTTATATAAAAACAATCATCTAATTCATAAATTCTACCTCATGTGTCAGAGCAGTGCTAATAAAGACACTTTTTACAGTGTGCCAATTAAATCAAGAAAAATAAAAAAAAATTGTATGCAAAAACAAATATTCCTTATATCTCAAGTGTGGATGCAAATTTCAAATATATAAATAAGTTACAAATACTTTGGCAGCTTTGTCATTAAATCAAGAAAATGAAAAATATTTGTATGCAAAAACACACTAATAAAAAAAACAATATTCCTTATATCTCAACTGTGGATACACATTTCAAATATATAACTAAGTTACAAATACTTTGGGAGCTTCGCCATTAACTAAAATGGAGAATGCAAGATAAGAAATAGGCTATTTCTATTTATTTATTTGTATGAAAAAAATACACTAATGAAAAAACAAAGCAAAGATTCATTTTATCTCAAAAATAAGTTCCAAATACTTTGGCAGCTTCGCCATTAACTAAAACAGAGAATCAAGCTGAGAAATAGGCTTAAATATTAATAATGTGATTCCAGGCACTATACCTTTGTAGGATGAACCCTTGTTGGACAAATTTTCTAAGTATAGCCAACTACAAAGAACTAGCCCACACAAGGTGCTTAACATAGTCCTCGGTGTGTTTGGTATAACTAATTTTCACAAGGTTATGGTCCTACTACCATCTAAATTTTTCTCTCTTAAGGAGAGTCTTCCTTTTTAATTTCTAAAATATTCTCAATTAAAAAAAATGTCTAATGAAGGGTGAGTTATCTAACTTCTAAAAAATACAACTAGTTATTTAACGGTGAGTTGTTCGAATTGAAAAGGAGATGACCTGGCAATGGACTCCTTTATTTGGGTTTCCATGGATTTATTAATCTCCATGCTCTACTTGTGGCAATCACCATCATGATCCAATTCATGAATCGAGGAGAGATCTTCATCCTCAATCACAATCTCCAAAAAAGGGGGTTCATTTGGCTGCTACATCGTTATAGGAATTGAGATTGTAACCATACTACGGGTGAACCTGTGGGTATTAAAAGAGACGAACTCTTTATTTTTAGGTCCAGATTCATTGTGAAGAGAAAGGTATTTGTTTTGACAATTTTCTAACACCGAATTTTGCGCAGGTGTATCATGGGGTTTAATAGGCTGCAAGAGGTTGATTATGTTATTTTTTCTTTAGATATGATTAGTTTATATAGGATATTTATTTGAAAGAATAACAAGTATAGAAAGATGCACAAGATATAAAATATATACAAGACATAAATATTTTCACATGGGAAACCATAAAGGAGAAAACCCCGTAAACTTCTTCAGAATAGTAAGATGACCAAAAGCAGTAATAAGAAGTATTCAACAACTATATATCTCTCCTCCCTTTTGTCTCTCTCTCTCTCACATGTGAACTTGAGAGTGCGAGGTGTGTATAAATGAGGGAGAGCTCCTCTCTATTTATACCCTTTCAATTCACTGATCAAACATAAGCCTGGGGCCCACATGTCCTCCCTAATAGGGATGACTTCTCCTAGAGAGGCTCCAAATACACATTCCATGATGTTACACTTGGTATTATTTCCCTAACTTACAACGAAGGTTGTACCTCAAGGTATAGACATGATTAAGACATCCTGCAAGGGGGTAAACGCATCCCCAATGGTGGTACAAAAACATAAAATGATAATACACATCAGAATATATTCCAAAGTTATAAATACATCAACACTTCCTCTTAACTAGGAAGGCATTATTTCTCTTTACAGTCATCAACACATCTGATCAAGTCTTCATCGTAGATTCATCATCACAAAGTCACAGAGTCATCATCATAGTTGTTGTCATCGGCATCTTATTGTTTGATCATCGTACCATACTATCTGTCATCAAAAGTTTCTATAGAGCCATCTCTTTTTCATGTTGGATGTAGGCCTAGTCGTCTTCCAGGTCTTCATCACATCTCAAGCAAGCCATCACGTAGGAACTTTCCAGGACCTTCCTTACATTGCCATGAAAATAACCTATGTCTTTTACCTTCTTCTCGTCATATCCATGTCATCTCTTTTGTCCTGCACAAGCCAAAACAAAACAAACAAAGCATCCATGATCAACCTGCATTCTATCAGAGAACCTCTTAGTTGAACCTATCGTTCTTCGTGACTTTATCATCTCAACATGGGAACACACATATATGGATATGTGTGTGTGTGTGTGTGTGTGTGTGTAAAGATTAATTACAAACCAACAACCTATTGCATCAGGATCTTTAACGTTCTAGTTCAACCTCAAGGGATTACATCTGAACAAAGGTTGCATCCAGGATTTTTTTCCTTTAGATAACCTTTGGGGTGTATTACATCTGAGTAACATATGTACCACACTAGGTATCATTATTACACTCTGACAACCCACAGGGCGTATTACATCTGAAAAACATGTTTACCACACCAGGCCTCATTTTTACATTTAGATAACCCATCATAGGATTGACTGCATCCAAGGATAACCTATGAGATTCACCAGGACTGATTACATATGAGGAAAACTTACATGACTAATTATGTCCGAGTGGAATACTGCACCATGATTTATCCCGCTTGAACAACCTGTCTCATTTCTCATGTGAGGTGTTATGCTTCTATAACATATCAAGACTGATTACATCCAAGGATAATCTGTGAGCTTTGACAGGACTAATTACATCCAAGGACAACCTACGTGGCTTATTACGTCTAAGAAATCTATTAGCCTCATTGGGATTTTATTCTCATACAACATGTCTCTCTAGCTATGCTAGAACACATCACTCCCTCTTTCAAGGAATCCCAATCTTGATCACACCAAGTATTTCTCTGAAGTACTTAAACTTAACTCTCGCAAGAGGCTTGGTTAACACATCAGCTATATTCTCCTTTATTTCCATGTATTGTTTCTTCACTACTCCTATATGCACCACATCCCTAATATAGTGGAACTTGATATCAATGTGCTTTGACTTATTGTATAACACAATATTTTCTGACAACATTACGCAACTCAGGTTGTCATAGAAAATACAATTCACATCCAACTAGTTATCAAACAAGTCACGCAGTATCTTTCGAATCCAAACTACCTCGCAACTAATCGAGAAAGCAGCAACATACTCTGCCTCAGTTTTACTCAATGCCACACATGATTACTTCCTGTTGATATAGGAGATCAGGCTAGATCCCAAACTAAAGTAGAAACCATAGGTGCTCTTCCTGTCAGTGGAGCTACCTTCCCAATATGAATCAACATAACCTTGTAGGTTAATCCTATGATTCACATCATATTTGAGCCCATAATCCATTGTACCTTTTAGGTACCTTAGTATATGCTTTGCAGTTATTAGGTGAATATGTCTTGGATCTGTCAGGAACTGGCTCAGGGTTTTCACCACAAATCATATGTTTGGTCTCATATTCATCAGATACATCAATAAGCCAATCATCTGATGATACATCATGGCATCGACCTTCTCGGATGAAGCATCACTCAGAAGCTTCAAGTTAGATTCCATAGGTGTGTCCATTTCCTTGAATCTCTTCAGAATATTCATTGCATATTTTCCTTGACCAAGGAATATCCCATCTGCACTTTTCCACACCTCCATGCCTAAGAAGTAGTGCACATACCTAGGTATTTCATCTTGAAATCTATAGCAAGTCTCCCCTTTGCATATGTAAATATTTCCTCTTCTCATGTTAGAAATAAGTCATCGACATATAGCAGGAGCACCACTAGTATTTTGTCTTCCACCTTTAAGTAGAGGTTGGCATGTTCTTTACTCTTGGTAAATCCCAAGCTCAGGAAGCTATCCATCCTTCCATACCATGTCCTTGGTTATTGCTTCAATCCATACAATTCCTTATTCAATTTACACACGTGGATGTTCTTATCATATGTCTTTAATCCCAGTGATTGTTCCACATACACTTCCTCATCGAATACACCATTCAAGAAATATGTATTGACATCCATCTAGTGTATTTTCCATCTCATAACTACTGCCAAAGAAAGTATGGTCCTAATGGAAGTATACATTTCCATAAGTGCAAATGTCTCTTCGTAGTCTATGCCTTCTTGGTGTGAGAAGCCTCATGCTACAAATATCACCTTGTATTTCTTGATGTTTCCATCTGCAACATGATTGGTATTGTAGATCCACTTCGAAGTCATGACAGACTTCTTCTCTATCTTAGAAAAATATCCCTAACATAATTCTTCATTATCGACTGATATTCCTCGATCATCGCATCGTTCCATTATTTATTTTCTATAGACTCTTCATAGGTGGAAGGTTCTCTATGAATGATGTTACACAACAGAGCCACATAGCTATTGTATGGTTTTGTCATTTTTATCTCTCTATGTATTCCCTCTGGAGTGCCATACCTTTAAGCTTCTCGTATGAGCTCTCGTTCCCATACTGGTTTCCTCTTGTGGGAGTCCTTCTCAAGAAATGTCTCTATTGGATCTTATGGTTATGTCATTTCATGATATTCATGGTCCTATGGAATTTATTCTCCAATTTCCATATCTAGGAATTTCATCTCTTCAAGTTCCTTGACCTCCTAAGTGGGTGTCCTCCTGGATCTAAAGTATACCAAGTATTCATCAAAGGTTACATCTCTATTGATGTCTATATTATTGAATCATGGGAAGTATATTCGATAGGCCTTTGATGTATCAATGTATCCTATGAACATACCCTTCCTCCCAGAAGGATTGAGCTTCGTCCTTTTCTCCTTTGGGATATCTTTGTACACTAGGAAGCCAAATATTGTTAGATGGATCACTTATGGTTTCTTTCCTGAGAAAGCATATTCAAGAGTCTTATTGTCAAGTACTCGATGAGGAGTACGGTTCTATACATACACAGTTGTTCTTATTACCACCGCCCAAAGGTGCATAGGAATATCCTAATCATGCAACATAGCTTTTGTTGCCTCCCTGATGGTTCGGTTCTTTCATTCTACAACCCCATTCTGTTGAGGATTGTATGGAGTGCTCAACTCACTCTTAATCCTAGACTCTATAGAGTTTCTTGAATTCTTGCAAAGTGAACTCTCTTCTATTATCTGACCATAGAGTCTTGATCTTCCTATCTGTTTGGTTCTTGACCAAGGCTATATATTCCTTGAACTTGCTGAAAACTTCACTTTTCCATTTTAAGAAATATATCCAAGTCTTACATTAGAAATCATCTATAAAGGAAACACAGTACACATACCTGCTTAATGAAATAGAGTACATAGGTCCACATACATTCGAGTGTACTATCTATAGTATTCCTTTATCCTTGCTCTTATTGCTGGGAAATATCTTCTTTGCATTCTTTCCTTGTGCACATCCTTTGCAAATGCCTTCATGTTTTTCTTGGATATCTAGCAGTCTTGAGACTTCTTTTCTTTCCATTGGTAGTGCCCTGTAGTGCACATATGAAAGCCTTATGTTCCATAGTTCACTTGGTTCAATGGACTAATAAACCAGCTCTTTTTTAGGATGTCCCTTCAGCTTGTACAATCCTCCATCTTCTTCTCCAATCATTGTTGCATCCTCTATTTTATTTCCTCTAGGCCACATCAAAACTTCACCATCGACATATAAATCCCTAATCCCTTTTTCATCTAGTGTAGAAATGGAGAGAAGATTCTTCTTCAATCCTGGAACATATAGCACAAGGGGTATTGATAGTCATCCCCAAGTTTCACCTCGTGAGGTGATTCATGCTCGAACATATTCACGAATGATTCATTGTATCCCGTCATATTTTTAGAAGCTCCACTATCCACAAGCCAATCATTTATTCTGTGTGAGTTAGTGCGATTAAGTGATGAGATTAGCACATACTCTTCATCTGAATCATCCTTCTTCCATATTCATATTTTTATTTTTTGGTTCAGAATATTTGGAAACATGAGCATGGTGTCTTCTTTTCTTGATGGGACAATCTCTTTCAAATTGTCCCTTTTCATCACAAGTATAGCATCAAACATTTGAAGTGTCTCTTTTGTTCTTCTTCGCTTTCTTATCCTTCTTCTTCTTGTGATGAAAGTTCTCCTTCTTCTCATTCTTCTTGAAGTTCTTGTTGGTGTGGATTGTGAGAGATTGATCATCAGTTGCTCCCATATTTTCTTCTCTTGACACAAGTTTAGCTTCTTCTTGTGCACATTCTTCTCGAAGTTTACTGAAAGAGATCAGCTTCCTTATTGCACAAATTCCTTGAATGAATGAGTCCCATGATCTAGGAATACCATTCAAGGTAGTAATTACAGTTTCTCCTTATTCAGCTGCTTCAAGTTGTTCTTTGATCTGAGCAACCATTGTGAAGTAAGATTATATAGTCTCAGAGTTATGTATCTTCACATTCTTCAATTGGTTCCTCAAAGTCATCTTTCGGTTGATGTTTTTTCCTTCGAACATGTTTGTCAAAGAATCATACACTTTTTTTGGCATATTAAATGAAGACACATGAGGAATGAGGTAATCCTTAATAGAATATGAAATGATTCTTTTAGCCTTAGCCATGCTTCTCTTATTATCATCCTTAGCCTCATCTCCCTTTGGTTCTAGAACCTCCTTAGTGATGTACTGAACCAAGTCATTCTCTTCAAGGAACAAGGAGATTCTATACTTCCATGCTCAGAATTTATCAACCCCTCCAAGATTCTCCTCAAGCTTAGTATCATGATTCATCTTATCAAATGAGAAAATCAAATGGAAATAGAAAATATTTAGATCTTACCGATTTGAGGTGTCCAACCTAGTCCTAGAGCTGGATGACCTAGGTTTTGTTAGAGAAACCCTTATTTTCCAAAATTGGATTTTGGGATTTCTATTTGGATAGAAATATGTGCCTCCTTGAGGCCCATTGCTCAGCTAGGTCACTTTTTAAAAACTGAGGTGGTAATCCTCCAAAATTCGATTCCCTAGTTCCTCCCAGCACTAGTGACAGGGTCAAAAATGAAACTTCTTCAATTCAGAAACTGTCTCCACCAAAATATGCACCCTAGTGAGGTGATTTATCCTATATCTCTTTTCTTAATGATCTTTGGAGATAAAACCTTGAACTAGGAAACCCTAGTTTCCGCAGCTGCATAGTGCCTTCTTTCAAAGAGGCTCTCATACCATGTTAGTTTTTCTTTAGATCTTATTGGTTTATCTAGGATCTTTATCTGAAATAATAACAAGTACAGCAATATGAACATGATATAAAATATATATGAGACACAAATATTTTTACCAGGGAACCATAAAGGAGAAAACCCTGCAAACTTCGTCAAAATAGTAAGATTATCAAAAGTAGCAATAAGAAGTATTCAACAGCTACATGTCTCTCCTCCATTGTGTCTCTCTCTCTCTCCCATGTGAACTTGAGAGTGTGAGGTCCATATAAATGAGGGAGATCACCTCCCTATCTATACCCTTTCAAATCATTGACCAAACATAAGACTCGGGCCCACATGTGTTCCCTAACAGGTTCGACTTCTCATAGAGAGGCTCCAAATATGCACTAGATGATGTTACAATGGGGACTACTTCCCTGAATTACAATAGAGTTTGTACCTTAAGGTATAGACACAATTAATACATCCCTAAAGGGGGTAAACACATCCCCAATGGGGATACAACAACATACAATTATAATACAAATCAGAATATCTTCGAAAGTTACAAATACATCAACAGATTAAAGCCTCAACAACTAGAATACAACCATCCTCTACCATGTCACCTTTCAAATAATTTCACAATATAGCATTATTGGTTTCAGTATCCTTAGGGTTCGATGTCTATTCTAATTTAGAAAACTCATGAAAAGAGGCTTTCCTCACCTTTTGTCAAAATTTAGGTAAAGGAGAAGGCTAGTACTGGGTTTCCATGAAGATATTTTTACGTAAAAAAGTCCTACCCACATAAGACAACTAATACTGAAATAAAATTTTAAGAAAATGATGATGAAACAAACTCCTATCTTGATCACCGAAATCATGTTGAACTGCATAGGACATTTTATCAAGACTATTAAACAAAAAATAGTGAAAATTCAACTTTGAACCTTTAAACGCCATGAGAAGTCGAAGTTGGTCTGTAAATGGACATGATAAAACCTACCATCACAAGTAATATACCTGATCATTAGTTGCAGGAGAGGACACCACAGGGGTTTGAGAAATTTCACTTGGTAGCCACATTTTTCATCAAAATCATCATGAAGAGGGAGGAGAAGATGTTTCCACTTATTCTTATTGATTAGGAATCTTGGTGTCCTTTTCTATGAGAGCCTCTATTATAACCAAATGAAGGTCACCAATATGAACCATGTTATCCTTAAGAAGTAAAGCGAACTGTCATGTAACTTTTGTATGATGTCCATTGAAAATATGAAAGAAATAATCCCTACCAATATTTTCGAGTAGTTGAGTTGCTTTTGGTTCGATATCTAACAGCTCACTCCCAACGGGTTCAAATCGACAAAGTGGAGCCATCTCCATTATCAAACTGGTAGACAGAGTGCATTTGGAAAGATTTTGTGAATATGGAGGGAATAGGAATCCAAATCATTCCAATCATTTGCAACTACTTTTACCCACCATCGTTGTTGAAACCCTATAGACTTCTTCGTAACAGCTAACAGATCGAGATTAATGATAACAAATGTGTGAAATAAATGTTATGTACTACACTCGTAAATGGAAATGGTATTGACAAATAAACAAAATTTCCCGACGCTATGATGAATCGATACCAATGAGACAAGTGTATCATAGAAAATGTGTTGCATACAATTCATTGATAGAGAATTTGCATAGTTTTCATTGTAGCTAGGGTAAAAAGATATGTTTCGATTCATGGTTAAAATTGTCACTTAAATGTACCCTTAAGATAGTATTTAGGTTATGTAATGGATAAATATTATGAATCATAAACCTAATAATCATTTAAGATATAAAATTTGTTTTCCCATATACTTGTGTTACCTTGTAGATTACTCAAAATGATAAACAAAACATGAGGTCTTAAATAACTTGAGAAGAGTATATGGGAGAATGAGATTATAAGAGTCAAAATCATATAAGTGAATGACCAATTAGCTCAATCTCGAAGAGTATATCGTCGATCTGATAGAAGTATCAACGTCATACATTGATATATAGTCAAGTATTTTAATGTACAATTATATAAGAAAAAATGACTATATAGGATGGAGGCTTAGCAGTTGCAAAAATTAATCATTAATGATTCCTTCACAAAATAAGATTGACAACATAAAACTGATTTCACGTCAAATTTTTAGTTTTCCCAAATTAGGAGTACCTTTAGAATCATAGATTCTAAAAAAGCTCCTTAATAATTTTCTCAGGAATTATAAAGGTCAAAATTGATATTATATTTTATTAACTAGAAATAAAAAGAAAAAAGAGAGAAGGTTGTTGGTTTCCAACAAATGGCGATATATCTGGGCAAACTAGTTATCTTTATTCAATTTTTTCCAAAGAATTAAGTAAAACACGGTCTACTATTTACCCTAAAAAAAACCAGATAATCACAATCTAAAACAAATCAATGCTTGATCAAATTACTTTATCATTGCAGACACATTTAGATCATTTCCAACACCGGTCATAAATATTTTTTCTTTGTAGATGAGTTGGATAAGATTACTTCATCAGAACTTAGTACCCAAAATTTGAAGATAATCAAAATCATCAGTATAAATATAAATCATTTATTTTTTTGAAAAATATCCAAAACATGTTCCATTCATCAAGATTATTCGTCCATATTATTTATTTTTTCTTTTTTTAACTTAAAACTCTATAAAAGCAGGAATCGTTTCCATATCCTAGTAACCAAATAACAACATCACTCACAAACATCATCAAAAATGAGTAAGATGGCTCATTATTGAGACCCCTTATCTCTTGATCAGAAGATCAAGAGGCACTACCATAACTTGGTAACTGGATTTTAGTAATGTCATACCGATGATGCCCATTATCCTAAGTAGACAAGCTCATTACTGAGACCTTTCATTCCCAATTTTAGAGAAGTAAAAAATGATAAATGGAATAGGTCAAGAAACTTTCCAGATGATAAATGAGCTTGAAAATATGACTGACAATTCATGTTTGTAAATATTTTTAAAGTACAAGGTTCTGAAGAAGTAACTTTATTGGCTATCTTTGCTATAATGGAAAGACGACTGATAAGAGATAAATTTAATCATGCTTGCATATATTCAACGTTTTATAACTGGTTAGTTTCATATTTAAGAAAATCTGAGTTAAATGGGTGTACTAAAGATCATCTTGTATCATAATTACTTTGAATAAATGAACGAACTTAAATTTATTTATTTACAAATACCTTCTGTGACAATAAGAAACTTATATATATACACATGTATATTCGTGGTTTAAAAATCACAAAGATTTAATGATTTTTTATTATGATCAAAATGGTCTATTCTAAATAGTTGATCTGGATTGATATTGAAATGACTATTACAACCAGTGGAATTACTTACAAATGAAATGAGTATGAGTAAAGACAAAGAACAATCCAAGCTATCCATTATAGGATACCCAAATTATGATGAAGATAAACACACCAAACCAAAGAAAAGGGAACTTTTCAATTATTAACAAAAATAAAATAAAAGAAACTATGTACAAGTTAATGATATGATTTTAATTAGTGAAAATATTTCTTAAGAATCCGTCCATTCATCGGAAAGGTTTCATATTGACCCTCCAAATTCTGAAGTCTAAAAGTGCTCAAACCCATTTTCTCTATTATGACATAAGGTCCTAGCCAGAGACGTTGAAACTTAGTATGCTCGCCCTTTTCCTCATGTGCTTTATCCCATTTTAAAACAAGGTCACCTACTTGAAAATATTTTATAGTGACTGAGGACTGATCAAACCAATATTTTATGATCTTCTGGTGTTTCAAAAAATGTTGTTTGGCTTTATCCATATGTTCTTCTAAGTTAATCAAAGTATTAATTATTTTTTTCCAGAACGGAACATTTTACATCCTAAACGGATTGTGCCAATTGTAGAGAGGGTAAGAAAAGATTGGAAGGTAAAATGGCTTTAGTACCATAGATTAGAAAGAAAGGTGGGTTTCCTATCACATAATTTGGGGTTACTCTATCTACCCAAAGTGCATTATACAAGGCAATATGCCAATTTCAGTGATGCATTTAAATAGTTTTTTTCAAAATCTTCATCAAATTCTTGTTGGTGGACTCTGCTAAGCCATTACCATGTGGGTAATAACTTGCATAATATCCAACTTTGATAACATTCTCTAAGTCAAATTTTGTTAATTTGATGGAAGAAAAATACGAAGCATTATCAAAGACTAAAGAATCGGGTACACCAAAACTAGTAATAATAGAAGATTCTATAAAAATGACAACTTGATTGGTGTTTACTACATGTAACGGTGCTTCTTCTACCCACCAGGTAAAATAACTGGTGGTTGTGATATTATACTTATGTTTCATGGATGAGGGTGGATTTTTTGTTCCATCTATATTAAGACCCCACTGCTGAAACGACCTTTAAACTAAAACTAGTTGTAGTGGAAAAGCAGGTTTCTTAACTCTCCCCGTAGTTGTTTGATAGTCTTCACATTTTCTTACATATCCATAAAAATATCTAAATAAGGTGGGACAATAGTAACCATCCCTAATTATTTTATGTGTAGCGGTTTCACCTCCAAAATGACCACCAGCTGAACCAGAGTGTAACTCTTTTAAAATTGTTTCAGTCTCTCCTTTCTCAAGACAATGAAGGAATACACCATCTGAATTATTCCTAAAAAGAATGTTATTTATTAACTGATAAGGATCTTATTTTAATCTGAGTGATCTTATTTTTTAATGTTCAAGGTTATCTGGAGAATTCCCTATTTCCAGAAAAATTATTATGTATGAATACCAAGAATCTTGGGAGGAGGGAAGAAATAGATTTCCTTTTTTCAATAAAGATTCATCTATGTTCATATCAGAACTATCCACCGGAAAATGAATTGATTCAGCAGTAATTTTACAAATACCTTGCCCTTTTACTACCGTGGAATGCTTGATTTCAAGATCATATTCTTGAAAAGTTGTCATCCAAGGAGCTCTTTTATCACCCAATTATTTTGTACTAAAATACTCTTCACAACAGGGTATGGAACAATGACCTTAGTTTTAGACTTCAAGAGGTGAGGGAGAAAATGTTTAACTACTTTAAAGATAGAAAAATTGTGTTTGTCAACTTCATGATAATTTAATTATGTTCCTTTAAAATTGGAACTCGCGAATGATATAGGGACTTCACGGTTTTGTTGGTTGCATTGAGTCAGAACAACAACATATGAGATATCTGAAGCAAATGTATAAATTATGAAATATTTATTAAAATCAGGACTTAAAAGAGTAGGAGCAGCAGATATTGATTCAATAATTTTTTTAAATTCCTCCTTTTCATTATTTCCCCAATTGAAATTAAAATCATTTTTAATCATGTTTTGCAAAGGACGATCAATTTCAAAAAAGCTAGGGAGAAATATTCTGGAAAAAATATTTTTTCCTAAGAATTCCTGCATTGCCTTCTTAATTGAGAGATAATTGATCTTAGATATGGATTGGGTTCTCTTAGGGTCAATCATAATTCCATATTTAGAAACTACACAACCTAATAGAATTCCATGGACCATAGAAAATATTGCCTTCTCAGGGTTGAGTGATATCCCAAATTTCCTACCACTTTCCAAAACTTTTATAAGATGAAGAATATGGCCAGATCAAGTTTTTGAAAAAACAGTAACATCATTGAGATAGACAACCGCAACATGGTTAATGATACCCCTAGAAGTTATATCCATAGCTCATTGGAAAGTATCCCTGACATTGATCAAGTCGAAGGACATGTTTCTATATGCATAATTTCCCCATGAAGCTATGAATTCAATTTTAAAATGGTCATCATGAGAGATGAAGATTTAGCTATAACCTGAGTAACTGTCAAAAAGTGACAGCATCTCGAAACTAGAAACCTTTTGGATAATTTTATCCATAGGTGGGACTGGATAATTATCTTTTTTCAGATGCCCTGTTAAGGTTATGAAAATCGACACAAAGTTGAATGTCACATATTGGTACTAGGGACAGTAGAGAAAAATTCATGAAAAATTATGCCAAAGTATGGAGAAGAGTCAAAAGAGAAGAGAAAGGAGTTGCGACTGAGGAAGAAGCATAAAGGAGAAGGGGAAGGACGTTGTGATTGAGGAAGTAAAAGAGAAGAAGAAGAGGAAGATGCGCCAGATAAGTAAGCCACAATAAAAATATAGAATGTGACACGACATAATATCAGTATAAGAAGGCGTGCAAATAGCATAATAGTCGAAAAATGATAGTAAGGCGTAATAATGAGAAAGAAACATGACTTAACGATCATGGGTATGAGCTCAGCTGGAGCCAGCGAAAACCACATGCATGAAGTAATCTTTGTAATTCAGGATGATAGTGCCTCCCATTATGTGTTGCTAGAATAGGAAAGATACCCTACTAGCTAGATATAGTAAGTCGATTGAGATAGAGACAAAAAAGGAGTATGTAATGAGTCTGTATAGAGTCTGTATCGAGTCTGTATTGAGTTTGTATCAATTATGTATGGGATCTGTATCGATTCTGTAATAGCGCTATAAAATAAGGAACCCAAGTTGTATGTGGGTTAGAATATTCGTAATACTCTTGATCTAGACTTGAATTCGATGTTCATTATTAGACATCGACGTATTAGGATCTCTATCTAGACTCAGTAGGATTTCTTAGTTAATGGTTTTGTATCACTGAGTGCATCAAAGTGAAGTATCTACAGTTGAGTGCGCAGATGCATAGGGAAGGTTGATTCGATCTAGGTTGTGTGTGGATCGCTAGTAGAAGTAGAGTATAAAGAGAAAAGAGATAATATCAAAGAGAATGAGAGGGAGGAAGAGTCTGTAAAATTAGAGAAGAATATCTTGAGAAGATTTTGTGGCTTAGTGCGCAAATGAAAGGTGCATCTATTTCTTCATGCCAAATGAAGAGCACCTTGTGGTTTTCACCCGGATGGGTTTCCACATTATATTATGTGTATTTGTGTGAATGTTG
This sequence comes from Pseudotsuga menziesii, assembly GCA_001517045.1. Taxonomy (NCBI): domain Eukaryota; kingdom Viridiplantae; phylum Streptophyta; class Pinopsida; order Pinales; family Pinaceae; genus Pseudotsuga; species Pseudotsuga menziesii. The sequence continues at coordinate 673,573 of LPNX010168414.1, forward strand.
AAAGTAGCTTAGATATATTTGTGATTATTGTAGTGAATGAATGACTCTATATTTGTTTACAAAATAATATATGTATGATGGTCACATTGTATTACTAGATATGATTATGTTGCATGTCTTTTGTTTATTTACTAAAGTTGCATAAAGAAAGGTTGGGTTGCAGTTTAGCTATTGGAGCACAGTGAAGACAAGTAATCCACCCCTAGAATTCATTGGAAGCATTGGAGTAGATACAAGGTACTAAAAAACCCTCCCACACAACTACAAAAACATGGTTCTAGAAGTTACCCATCAAGAGAGATATCTCAAGTGATACAAAACCTGTGTCACAGGTGCTGTCGGCTGACCTCTAGCTCTGTCGGGTTGATATCTTGGGATTTTTTGTGCTAAGCAGAAGGGAATGAACCTGGTTCAGGATCCCTGGGGAAAGGAATAGAGAGATACAACAACACTAAAATCCAACAAATTGTTTATACAAAATTTTGCTCACATCATGGTCACCAAACTAATGTACTATAGGAGCAGTAAAGCTGGTTGCACTCTATGCAGAAGGAGTTCAAATCAATTGGTCACAATTTTTGGTTAATGAATTGTTATAGGATGCAAGTTCAATGTAGGAAGAAAGTATGACTTTCCATTATTCTTGGTTATTGATTTTAATCTCATTTATTGTTTTGTCTGAGCCGGCAGACTACCAGCTGGTAGACCTACCTATTACTTGCATAGGTGCAAGATACCAGAACCTTTAGTTCTCACTAGACAAAATCTAACAAACAAATAGTAAGAGTGAATTCTTTGTCCATATTGAAGCCTTAAAGAACCTAGTGAAGAATCAAGTAACATTGAGTGCAACCACTATTTCTAGGTTTATCATATTATTAAGTTTCAAATTGGTCCACACTATGTTTCCATCCAATCATGGAGAGGCCCACATAGTAATGGTTGGAAACACAATATGTACAAATGAGAGAATATGTAGAAACCTTTATCAATGACTGGCTAGAAGAATGGAGACAGGAAGTGCCACCAATCAAAGGAAGGACAAAGAAGTCAATCAAGATAAATACTGCAGGCAAATCACAAAAGGGGCAGAACCAGAAAAAACTCAACCCAAATTTCCTCATCAGGAACCACCTCTAGAACAACAACAACAATAGGAAGGGAAAGGTGACGAATAAAAAAGGGAACCTAAGCATAGGAAACGGAAAGCTAACAAATAATCCAATACCTTCTGTATTGATGAGGAGGAAGTATCAACATTAGCATAATCACTACAAGAATCCTCCCAGGGAAGTCGCCACAACCTAGGCAGACAATAGATTCAATTTACTACTATTATCACATATAGGCTCAATGAACTTGGAAGGACAATCGAAGAATTCAAAATTGTCGTGGAGCATGTGCCCCAAGAACCATAGTCACATAATTCACCTAGCCCATTAGAAGCACTTGAACACCAGAGACTAAGAGGAGACTACCCCATTATAGTACAACTCCAAATAGCACTCTTGGATCTAGAGACTCCAAAATCCATCGAGGTTGACATAAGTGATATCCATATATTCTTAGATTTCTCAAAGATGCAACTGAAGGATGTGCATTCCTTACAAAAAGAGGTTGTTATAGAGATCAAAGTAAGAGGAAGTACCCTCTCTAAGCATACGACGCAAACTGAGAAGTATATCATTAGAATCAATAAAAATATGCAAAGGAACAATCAAAAAGTAAGAGAGGAAGAAGAAAGTAATCAGAAACTCAAAAATATCATAAATCTTTCTTGTTTGAATATTGAATATGTTGAAAACTTACAAGAAATGCCACCAGAAGAAAAGGTCCTTAGGCTAGGAAAGATAATGGTTGATCTTAGGAGAAAAGTTACAAAACTAGAAGAGAAAAGGAGACCCAACACACCTACAGAAGTGTTGGAGAGTAGAAGAGACTCAAGAACTCAGGATACAAAGAGAATAGAAGAAGCAGAAGAAACATGTGTTGAGGTTGTCGACCAAGTCTGTCAGAATTGGGAAGCACTAATGGATGACGAGCAATCACATAATATTGCAAATGAGATTACTACATTTGAAAGAAACGTCATGTAGATAATAAAGGATATCAAGAAGCTACCCTTTGCACAGAAAATGGATAAGGAAATGAAGATGAGAAAACTACAACAACAAATTACTATGTTATGCACACGACAACAACAACGCGAGGAAAAGGTAGAATAGTTGCAGGGTGAAGATGAGAGAGTTACATTCATAATTCATATTGTACATTAGCAGGTGTGTGAGGTAGCAGCATCAGTACAAAAAATCATGACGAAACACGTCAGTTCCAACCTGGTGGAGCAAATGCAGAAAACGGAGGAAGAAGTGCGCACAGAGGCAGAGAAAGTGGTGAAAATCATAGTATATTTTCAAAACAAAACCAAGGGAAGTAAGTACACCGAGAAATAGTTTTGTGTACCTTGGGATGAGCCATGGGTGAGCATTAGGGGCCTATTGGGCCTAGGGACAGTAGAGCAAAATTCTTCCTAAGTATGGAGAAGAGTCAAAAGAGAAGAGGAAGGAGCTACGACTGACGAAGCAGCATAAAGGAGAAGGGGAACCAATCTGCAACAAAGGAAGTAAAAGAGAAGATGAATAAGAGGAGAAGGTGTTGAAAGAGGAATATGCACCATATAAGTAAGTCGCGACAGAAGGATAGAATGTGACACGAGATAGTACGATAGAATATCAGCAAAAGAAGGTGCACAAATAGAATAACGGCTAGAAAACGACATTAAGGCATAATGTTGAGAAAGAGATAGGCCTTGACAATTGTGGGTACGATATCAGTTGGAGCCCATGAAAACAAAATTCATGAAGGAATCTTTGTCATTTAGGCCGATAGTGCCTCCCATTATGCGTTGCTAGAATAGGAAAGACATCCTTTTGGCTGGATATAGTAAGTCAGCTAAGATAGTGATAGAAAAGGAGTCTGTAATGAGTCTATATCGAGTAGGTATTGATTTTGTATCAAGTACATATGGTATCTGTATCGATTCCATAATAGGTAAATAAAAGAAGGAACCCAAGTTGTATGTGGGTTAGATAGACTCTTGGTAAGACTCTTGAGCTAGAATTGAATTAGATGTTCATGATTAGACATCGACGAATTATGATCTCAAACTAGACTTAGTATAAATTCTTGGCTAATGGCTCTATATCGAAGAGTGCATCAGAGTGAAGGATCTGCAGATGAGTGCACAAATGAGTAGAAAAGGTTGAGTCAATCCAGGTTATGTGTGGATCACTAGTAGAAGTAGAGTATAAAGAGAAAAGAGAGAATATCAAAGAGCATGAGAGGGAGGAAGAGTCTATAAAGTTAGAGAAGAATATATTGAGCATCTTCTACACCTTAGTACGTAGATGAAAGGTGCATATATTTCCTCATTCCAGATGAAGAGCTTCTCCCGGATGGGTTTCCACGTTATATCCTGTGTATATGTGTGAATGTTGAAAGTAGCTTAGATATATGTGTGATTATTGTAGTGAATGAATGACTATAGATTTTTTTCAAATGAATAGATGTATGATGGCCGCATTGTATTACTAGATATTATTATGCAACATGTTTGTTTTTTATTTACTAAATTTGCATAAAGAAAGGTTGGGTCACAATTTAGCTATTGGATCATAGAAAATACAAGTAATCCACCCTCGGACTTCATTCGAAGCCTTGACGCAAATCCAAGGTACTAAAACACCCTCCCACACAACTACGGAAACATGGTTCTGGAAGTTACCCATTAAAAGAGATATCTTGGGTGAGACAACATCTATGTCGGAGGTGCTGTCAGTTGAGCTCTCCTCGGTCGAGCTGATATCTCAGGCTTGTTTGTGCTGAGCAGAAGGGACTGAACCTAGGTTGGGATTGCTTGGGAAAGGAAAAGAGAGATACAACAACACTAAAATCCAGCATCATCATTCTTCTTCTAACCGGAACCAACTTATCATCCCACTGAGTATGGAGAACCAGAAAAATGATTTTGCAGCTAGAAGTTTATTTAGATCTGTTTTAACTATTTGTTCAAGCGTTGGGTGCATTTTTTGGATTTTTTTTTGAAAAGTTTTCGAGGCTTGCTTCATTGGGATTACATGTTGCATGATATGTGGGTTAAAAGTTTTAATATCATCATAGTTCCATGCAAATACATCCTTAGACTCTCTAAACAATTTTATGAAGGTGATTTTTCTAATGGAGTACAATCAGTTCCTAGGCTAACATTATGAGGACTACAATTTGTCCCTGAATTGATAGTTTAATACTATAAGCATGTGCTCTTTTTTTTGCAATTTGGCACAGCTTTAAACTTATCATGGATATCATAAAACATTTCTAACCTTAAAACAGGAGTGGGGATAGATTTTACCGTATCAAGAGATTTGTTTATTGAGCAGTGAGGGTTTATTACAGAAACGTTATGTAGGTCTTCATCATGGGTTATATCGTCAATAGTGGAATATTTAAAGGTACCTTCATTCATCAAGAAATTTAAAACCTGCACATCATCATCAAAGAAACACCATTTAGTGATGTTACTCGGTATTGATGGCCTAAAAATTAATTCAAGTTAAAAAGTATCCGAAGAGAAATCTTCAGATGGGATTAACTCGTAAGCTACGTTGGCTAATAAATAAACCTCTTAATTTTGAAACCTTGGTATATATTTTATATTAAAAGCTTCAAATTCAAAAATAATATTCCATACCTCCTTTTGGTAATCTCGAATATTTTTAGAAACACAACGAATTGAATTGTGTACCTGATGGACAATGATTTTGAAATCACCATAGAATACCAAGACTTTTACGTTCAAGTCAAAATATTTTTTTTAAAGCCTGGATAAGAGCCTCGTATTATGCCATATTGTTACTACAGTTAAATTCTAATATGCATGCTATACATGTTTTATTTCGTTGGGGATCAATCAGAAGGAAACTTGCTCCAGATCCCTCCTTAGACTTTGATCCATCGAAATATAATGTCCATGGTAAACTATTTACAATTACTTTATTGTCAATACTATGTACATAGTGTTTATTATTTACAGTATTTAGATCACTCTTAGATATAAAACCAGGTTGAATATAAGTAAAATTAGAAATTTCATAATGTTGTTTTACACCTCCAAATAGAGAACTTTCAACCTTAAATTTTCCAAAATCAACTTCAGAAGTATAATTTCCCATAATGGCATTAGAAAAAAACACTAGTTCATTAAGGTCATGCAATTTTGTTACAATATGTTTCAAATACCTTTCTCTAGCAATTTTAATATTATTAGATTTACCATTTTTAGGAAGCCATATACTAGACCAATTAGTTGAGAAGAAACAATTTAAATTATGAGACCAATCACAGCTTAAAAATAGTCTATAGGCATCAGGAATATCAATGATTTGATAAATTGATGGATTAACTATGAGTCTAATTAAAATATATTTTTATCTCCCCTAACACTCTTACATTTGACATGTCAAGTTGAGTGATTTGTGTCTCACGTGGAGTATATTTTGCATTCAAATTTTTACAAACTGGCAATGGAATTACATTAGATGATTCTCCAGAATCTACCATACAATTATGTACGTTTCGGTTATAGATCTCAAATGTGAGAATAAATGGGGGAGTATTAGATGTTGAAATTTTACCTATCAGTGAGCTTTTATCAACTATTGATTTTCCTTTAACCTTTGTATCAATCAATTCATTATTTAAGGGAGTATTTTATTTTTTTGAAATACTAGCACCTGCATTATTTTAGTTGTTAAGAGTAACTGGATTTATTATAGGGGCTATGATGGGACCACCAGTCATAGGAAATGTTAGGATATTTAGACACTTAGGAGTTAGTTAAGATCAACTTGTGTAATATATCCATTAGGTAAAAGTGTGTTTCTTTAGTATGCATTAGTATGCNAACGGTCACGATATGTTCTAGACATAGAGTGATCTTACGGTTCAACTTCTCTTAGATCATACCTACCATTGATCCATGGCTGAACACCTGATTGGTCTATGATCTCTATTTAAAGAGCATAAAGGGTCCTTGGGTAGTTGATCGATTATAAGAAACTCATGTAACTTTCTTTCTTTTGCATAATAAATTGCTCCAAGTAGTTATTTGGCTAGGGTCGTGGACTGTTTCCCTCTAGAGGGTTTTAACCATGTGACAAACATCAGTGTTTTGATCTGTGATCTATTTGTGTGAAGTAGTTGTTGAAGGTTTTTAGTCTTTTGGGAGTACCCTGTGTACCCGAACATGGTATCAGAGCATTTATTAAGAGCCGCTTTCGGTTTTGATATAGATCTGGAACCGGTGTTGCCGAAACTTTCAAAGGGTTTTTGTTTCTGGATTTTATGTGCATTTTTTGCCTAAGGGATTTATTCCATTGTGTTCGGAGCACTGTTTCCATTGAGAAATAGTTTTTGTTTCACGAAAAACCATTTCCATTTGCTCCAGAAACACGCATTTCAGTAAATCTGAAGGTATAATGTTACAGTGACGGATTTGTTTTTTTTAATTCTCTCATATTTTATCAGTTTATTATTAGATATTTTATATTTTAGTCTCGAACTATTGTTTTTCCTGACTGCATATGCTCTTTTCCATGCACCTTGCATGATCGCGGCGAATCAGAAACAGTAAGGGAAAGTTTTTTTTTCTTGTCTTCTCGGCTACGTATACTCTTTGTCGTGCACCTTGTGCGATCACGACAAATCAGAAACAGCAAGAAAACTTAAAAACGTAGACTTTCCGGGTAAGCTAACCAAGATCTAACCCTATTGTGTGGAAAAAAAAAATTAGTTTTGTTTTTCGTTTTTTTTTGTGATTTGCAGGAAAAGAAAGAAAGCACAAAAAACGAGAGAGAAGAGTAAAAAAAAAAAAAACCTTCCTCTTTCCATACTTTTACGTACCTTTTAAACTTAGCTCACTTGGTCCAAAGTTACTTTACACCTTGATAAGTCTTGAGTTCAAGTTTTATCAAGCTACTTTTTAGTGCATGCAATTTCTATTTTCAAGTTACTTTATTGTAAAAGTGCATCTCACATAAATAAAACAAAATAAAAGTGAGTCACTTAAGTCTTTTAATTTATTACCGCACTATTTAAAAGTCGCATTATTGTAAAAGTGAACATCACTTATTCTACAAAAGTGATTCACTTCAAAGCAACTTTATTGTAAAAGTGATTGTCAAAGGTTGATCTTGAGAAGAGGGGGATTCTTTTTTTAGTTGGTCAAGTTAATATCTGCCACGTCACTATTGGGGACATCTTCAACATTTTCTTTGATCAAGCATAACTTCATCATCCGGAATCAGTTTTAAGTGCCATTTTTTTTTTAAACGCATATTTTTTTGAGTTCTTTGCATCCAGATAGTTAGTTTCTATTCTTTCAACCATTATTTTATAGTATGACCACCCCTTGTGATATTATACTTACAAGTTATAACTATTTCTCAAGGAAATCTCGTATGGAGGATGTTCTGCGAAGTAGGGGACTTTTCAGAATAACCTCAGGGAATGAAACAAAATCCACTGATGATGATAAGAAAATTAAATGGTCAAATCAATGTGATGAATCTCATGGATTGATTGGGATGTCAATCTCTACTGATTTACGATTCCACATATCTGGAATTGATGAACCTAATCTCACTTGGGAAAAGTTGGAATCTGTGTTTGGTAAACACAATGAAATCTGGGGTCATCAACTTTAGAACGAGTTGATTTCCTTGAATCCAAATGATTTTTCATGCATTCAAGATTATTTATCTAAGTATAAAACTCTTAGACTATTATGTGCCGAATGTAAGATTAAGAAAGAAGCCAAACAATGTATTTATCATATTCTCTCAAAACTTGGACCTACATATTCTGTTTTTGTATCTACATTCTACTCCATGAAAGAATCCTTGACTGCAGCTAGCTATTAAGAGCCTAGCCTTGAATCATTTTGTGATTCCTTAATTAGAGAGCAAGATAAGCTCATTCATCTAACAATGCAGATACATCTGGGAAATCCTTATTGTCCCAACAGAAAGAAAATTCCAAGCCTCCCAAGAGACAAAATTTTCGCAATAATAAGCCAAACAACAAGGGTCCCAAACCCTCTCAGTCAGCTCCTCCTTCAAAAAATGACAAAGGATCCAAGCAAAAAAGAAAGAAGACTGAGCGTCATTGCAATTTTTGTGGGAAAGATAATCATGATGAATCTAAATGTTTTAAAAAGATGGCAACCTTGGAAGCAACAATGAAGAAGCGCCACATCAGCCTAGATTTGTCTTAAGAATATAACTCTCATGGACATGCACTTTGTGCTTCTGGTTACTCTTATACTGCATCTTCTTCTTCTACTTCAAATGAATGGCTCATTGATTCCGGAGAATCTTATCATATGGCTAAGGATCAAGCCATCTTTTCTACTATGCATAAATGTAACACCAAACAAATATTTATTGGTGATGATAGATCTCTAAGTGTTGTAGGATCTGGAATAGTTCTAGTATAAAATGGTCATTTCAGTGATGTACTATGTGTTCCAAAAATTTCCTGCAATTTGTTATCAGTCTATCAAATCACTCATTCAGGTGAAGGTAAAATTGTTATGTTTACACCTCACCAAGTTGTAATCAAGGATTTTTAAAATCCTCAAAATATCCTTGCTACTAGAACTATTGATGATATTACTAGGTTGTACAAATTTAACAACTTTGGGTTGTCACCTTTTCCTTCAATTTTTGTTGCTCATAGTGATAACTTGAGCAAACTTTGGCATGAGCAATTTGGTCACTTAAATTATCGCTCATTGCAACAACTATGTAAAGAGAATATGGTGACTGGTATTCCAATGGTATCTTTCAAGGATGGTGTTTGTTTCGGTTGTGTACTCGAAAAACATCATCGGGACAGTTTTGACAAATGTGCCTCTTGGCACACCTTGGTTCCCTTGGAGCTTGTGCATAGTGACTTGTGTGGCCCTCTTCCATCTGCTTCCTTTTCTGGTTTCAAATATTTCTTAACTTTCATTGATGACTACTCTAGATGCACTTGGGTTTACTTCCTAAAAATTAAAAGTGAATTCTTTAACATGTTCTTGGCCTACAAGGCCCTTGTTGAAAAACAATCTGGTCATCAAATTATTAAGTTAAGATCTAACAATGGAGGAGAATATGTTAACAAGTTCACTACTTTTTGCACTGAACAAGGAATCCAACAACAGCACACTATTCCATATACACCTCAACAAAATGGTGTAGCTAAATGAAATAATTGCACTTTAAAAGAAATGGCTAATTGTATGATCCAATCTAAGGGTCTAAGTCTTCAATATTTGGCTGAGGCCATAAATTGTGCAAATTACATAGTTAATCGCACACCCACTAAAGTTTTACAAGGTATAACACCGGAAGAAGCATGGAGTAAAATTAAACCAAATCTAAGTCACTTTTGTGTGTTTGGTTGTGACGCATGGGCTCACATTCTGGATGAAAAACAGAAAGCATTGCAGCCTAAAAGTGAAAAGTGTATATTTGTTGGATATTCTGAAGATGTAAAAGGTTATAGACTTCTTCAGCCACATTCTCATGATATAATCATTAGAAGAGATGTTAAATTTGATGAAAATCTCTTGGCCTGTGAGCCTAACTTGGTGGGTGTGCCATCTTTGGCCTGCGAGCTTGATTCGGCAATTGTGCCTTCTTCTTATTCTTCCAACTTCCTTGATAGGTTTCCAACTCCTGTTTCTGATGATGACAGTGAGGATGAAAATCCACCTTCTCCTGCTCATGTTCCTCCAATTGCACCAGCACCAATACTTCCTCGATGGGTCCGTTCAACATGTGAAGCAGTTGGTGATCTTGCTGGTGATCCTAGAGATCAACGTCGAACACATTCTCAGTTTCAGTGAGCCTCTTCTCTTTTGGCTCAAGTTTTCAAGAATCATGATCCAGAAACTTTTGTAGAAGCTTCAGGAAATCCAAATTGGGATGTAGCTATGGATGAAGAATATCGTTCCTTAATGGCGAACGATACTTGGGATCTTGTTCCTCTTCCAAAAGGAAGAAAACTTGTCAGATGTAAATGGGTCTACAGAACTAAGTATGCATCAGATGGAAGTGTTGAAAGACTTAAGGAAAGGTTAGTTGCCAAAGGTTTTTCCCAATTTTAAGGGATTGATTACAATGAAACCTTTGCCCCTGTAGCAAAAATGAATTCCATCCACCTTGTTCTTTCCCTTGCAACCTTACATAACTGGGAATTCCCTCAAATGGATGTCAAGTCTTCCTTTTTACATGGTGATTTACAGGAGGAAATTTACATGGAACAAACTCTTGGATATGTTCAGGATAACTCTAGCCTTGTCTTTCTCCTTAAGAAATCATTATATGGCCTTAAGGAAGCTCTTAGAGCTTGGTATGCCAAAATGGATAGCTTTCTCCTTGACACTGGTTGTTCTAGATGCCATTCTAACCCCAATGTCTATACCATGAAAGTAGGAAACCATCTCATCATACTTGTTCTTTATGTTGATGATCTTATCCTTACTAGTAGTGACCCTAACCTTATAACCCATGTGAAATCTAGTCTTAAGCAAAATTTTGAAATGTCAAACTTAGGAAATTTGCATTATTTTCTTGGTCTCCAAGTCTTGCAAACCAAAGAAGGAATCTTTCTTTCCCGGTCTAAGTATGCTTGTGACCTTCTTCGTCGCTTCCATGTGGAAGATTGTAAACCAGCCCCTTCTCCCTTCTAGTCGAAAGTCAAACTTTCTACCACTTGTACTTCCCCCAAAGTAGATGCCACCTTGCATTGTCAGCTTGTTGGTAGTCTTTTATACTTGACTCATTCCTGTCCTAACCTTTTCTTTGTCGTTGGTCGTGTTTCCCGTTATATGCAAACTCCTCATGAAAGTCACTGAAAAGAAGCAAAAAGAATACTTCGATATATTTGAGGTACAATTCAGTTTGGGATTCATTACAGTACAGGGGGGAACCTTTGTTGGTTGGTTTCACTGATTCAGATTGGGCCAGTGATCCTAATGATCGAAAGTCTACTGCAGGTTATGTTTTCAGTCTGGGATCTGGACCTATCACTTGGGCTTGTAAGAAACAACAAGCTCTTGCTCTTTCTTCAGCAGAAGCAGAATATCGAGTCGTAGTTAATGCCAGTCATGAAGATTTATGGCTTCGATATATCCTTTCATAGTTTGGATTTGAGCAGCAACATCCTACCCCACTTTGGTGCTACAATCAAAGTGCCATCAAGCTTGCCAAAGATCCAATTCTACATCAGTGCAACAAACACATTGAGCTACACATGCACTTCATCAGAAATATTGTTCATGATCGTGTTATTGAAGTGCTCTATTACCCAACAAATGATCAAGTTGCGGACATCTTCACCAAGTCTCTTATAGAAGTGAAGTTTTCTAAACTTCGGTCTATGTTAGGAGCTTAGGAATGTGTCCTTAAGGGAGGATAGGCTCTAATGCCTCCTTCCTTCTCCTAATAGTGTCACTTTTGTAAATCCTTCAATCCTATACTAAGTTGTTCTTAAGGGGGGATGTTACGATATTTAGACACTTAGGAGTTAGTTAAGATCAACTTGTGTAATATATCTGTTAGGTAAAAGTGTGTTTCTTTCGTATGCATTAGTATGCATTTGTAAATATTATAATCCGATGGTCACGATATGTTCTAGACATAGAGTGATCCGATGGTTCAACTTCTCTTAGATCATACCTACCATTGATCTATGGCTTAACACCCGATTGGTCTATGATATCTATTTAAAGAGCATAGAGGTTCCTTGGCTAGTTGATTGATTATGAGAAGCTCATGTAACTTTCTTTCTTTTGCATAATAAATTACTCCAAGTAGCTATTTGGCTGGGGCCATGGATTGTTTCCCTCTCAAGGGTTTTAACCACGTGACAAACATCGGTGTGTTGATCTATGTTCTATTTATGTGAAGCGGTTGCTAAAGGTGTTCGGTCTTTTGGGAGTACCCTGTGTACCCGAACAGGAAATATTTGAAGTAAGTCATACATGTTGATATTTGCACATTGTTTTTTTATATATTCAATAATATCATACTGTAGATCCAATTTCTATGGATTTTGAATGGGGTATGACTGTTTGGTAGGTTGAGGATTATTATTCCCTTTAACTTGATTTGAGATTGATGCATCCAAATTTCCTACTAAGCCGATTAATACGAGTATTATAATCATGTTGTCCTGGGAGAACAAATTTACTCTTGATCTCTTTAGTTAAACTATCCTAGAAATGTCTAAGTAAGTGTCCTTGTTCTCCATGAGGTTCGTCCTTACATTTTGAATTTTCTTCCTCTTCTTGACCAACAAGTTATTGATAAGAGGAATATTTAGGCATAGACAAAACTCCTCTAATGGTGTTAAATATTTCTTCATTTAATTCTACATTAGGTGGAGGGTTTTCTTTATTAGTAGCGGGGTTTTATCTAAATTGTTTCCTAAAGTATCCTCTAAAAGAAGAGATTTCCATGTTGGTTTTCTTTAATCCTATAACTAATTCATTTTTTGAGGCCCTAATAGCATTATAAAGTTTCCACATAAAATTCTTTGGAGTCCTTATCTGAACTTGACTTGGATGAGGTTTTAGTTCTTCTACGCATTACATTGCCAATTTTCCCCCTCCTTTCAGGTTCATAAGTCAAAGATTTTTTCAACCTTAATTTCTTCCTCAAAGGTTTCAACTAGGGTATCCTTATTGTCCTTCTTAACATACATACCTAAATATTTAGCTAATGTAGAAGCATAATTTTCAATAATAATGTCTTCTGGAGGTTGAGAGGCAACCGGTATTTTTTTTCAAGGTTAGGAATCATTGATTAAAATCCTTGATCCGTTCCTTACTATGTATTCTAATACGAGACAATTCAAGGGACAAAGAAGCTAGTGTTTTATCTTCCCCAAACTTATCCAATAAATCCTAATTAAATTATGTGTAATTGGTTATGGATACTTGGACCATGGAGAAGTACCATGATGATGCCTTTCCTTCAATGTTAAAGGGAAAATATGACAAACAACATCTTCATGTTGCACATTCATAGTTTGAACTGCAAGGATAATTTTTTCTATATGATTTTTAGCTAGTTATTTATTATCCGATTCGAACTTAGGGAGAAGCTTGTATGGGTGTTTAGGTAATGGATGTTGCATGCCAAGTACTGCAACAGCACTTCTTCTCAACCAAGGTAAAGGAGGATTTGTAGGATTGGATGGATTACCCCCTTTTACTCCTTCCATATTATCTTCCTATGAATATGAAGAGCTACTACGATTACTAGGTGTAGGATTACCACAGGGAGAATATGGAGTTGAAGGTGGTTAACCAGAACTATTAGAGGGAATAAGTATTCTTGAAGTGTTAGTTTCAGTAATCTCTCTAAACAAAGGATTGGACTGGTAGTTTGGGGTACCAAACCCGAAATCCTGATTCTCTAATGGTGTTTGAGCAGCTGCAGAAGATGAAGTGTTATTCCTATTTCGATGGGGTAAACCAAAATCAATGGCAGGTATACCAATTTGTTGAGAGTAAACCATAGTAAAGACTCATCTAGATTCCCTTAGAGCTTGTTCAATCTGATGAGGTGTATAGGGAGAAGTGGCATGGTCTCGTTCTAATATTTCCCTAATAACACTTGCAAATGGTGAATCACTAATTTTGAGTTGTGGATGAACTGATGTATCTGAAATAACATTGTTATCAGATGCATCAATCAGTCAAGGATTTAGACTAATTACAGGATCATTTTGAACATTTTCATCCATTAATATTTTCATGCCCCCCTTCTAGTGCCATTTCTTGGCCATATTTTCTAACATTGGCCAACTATGGAGAACTATCCCACACAAGGCACTTAACGCATCCCCCGGTGTGTTTGATATAACTAATTCTCACATGGTTAAGGTCCTGCTACCATCTAAATTTTTCTCTCTTAAGGAAAGTATTCCTTTTTAAGTTCTAAGAGTTTCTCAATAAATAAAAATATTGTCTAATGAATGGTGAGTTATCTAACTTCTAAAAAATACAACTCATTATTTAACAACTTCTAAACTAATACTAACTATTTTATCTATGAACTATGTTAACCTATCTTGGCCTAGAGTACTTCTAATGATTGTTATCACTTGTTGCACTTTAAAAAAAAGGTCTTGAAAATATTATATACTACAAGAGAAAACCTCATATAACATACCATAATCCCAATCATAAGAAGTAAATTACAGACATATGGTTAAAAAAAAATCATTATTACAAAAAATACATGTATTGTTACAAAACAACAAGTTATATCATGCTTATGATATGAAAATTTTATAATAATGATTATTGTCATAATATCTATGCAAATAGATAATAGGAAGGGTAAAACATTTAAATGATGGTATAAAAGTTAAATTAGATTATTAAAATTTCTCTAAAGATAACACAAAACATCATCAGTCAAAGGCTAAACATGGTGTATTCGAAAGCATAAAAATTATCAATACATCACAATAAAATGTGTTTGCACATCAAAACATGAAAGAAAATTGTAGTAAGAGTTTATATTTATATAAATGTATCTAAAAAACAACATCAAAATAATACCAGTTTCTCAATATGTATCTTAGAGTAGTATGCCAAAACAAGTATAATCATGACACATGATTCTACTCCAAAATTAAAAAATGCGCAAATCTACAGGACAACCTTTTGTCTCTATTTGAATCCCCTTCCTTCAGTCACCCTGGTGACTTCTATATTAAAAACAAACTAACTACCTAGAGGATTCTATGGACCTACTTCTTAAAATAGAATTTTTATTTAACGACTTGTTACATATCAGTTTGGCAGTTCTTAAAAACAAACAAACAATCAACATGAGTGTATTGTCGATGAGATAACAAGGCATTTTAAGATAGTTAATACCATATCCTAAACAAAAGGTACCTGGGATTGAAGCTTCCTTAAATCTAGGAGCATAATAAGAGACAAAATGCGTCCAAGATAAATGTGAAGGCCACCTATGACAACATTTTAAACAGGATGTTAAGTTCTCATTTAAATTCATATTTAATTAATGAAATATCAAATAAATGATTCATGAGAACAAATAAAATCAGACACTTACCTATCAAAAATGGTAAATATGCCAACTATAAATAAAAATGAAACAAAAACGGTCTACGTAGAAATATGGAGTTTAGCTTCTCGTCGAGCTTCGGCTAATCTCAGTTCAAAGTTTCAGAACTTTAACTTCCTATTGTTTATCCTATTTACCAGTCTTTCATAACATGTTCATTTGACTAGGATTCTTCAATTTTGGTTTCTAATTGAGTAATTTTCTTCCTAAACACCCTTTTCATGGACTTATAAGGGTTATTCTCACCATGAGCAGGAAATGAATCACCCGTGCATGAGGGTTTTTGTTCAAATAAAAAAAGATATGACCTTTCAATGTACTCCTTCACAAGATTTTCCTTGGAGTTATTAATATCCACGCTTTTCTCGTGGAAATCACCATCATGAGGAAATTCATGAATCAAGGAAAGATCTTCGTCCTCACTCACAATCTCCACCAAAGTGGGTTCCTTTTTTTGTTGCATCATTATAGGTATTGCTTATGTATCCATGATATGGGAAAACCTACGGGTATTAACAAATACAAACTCTTTATGTTTAGGTCTAGCTTCTTTGTGAAGAGAAGAGTCTTTGTTTTGAAAATTTTATAACCACTTTGACTTTTGTGCAGGTATATCATGGGGTTTAATAGGCTGTAAGAGGTTGATTAAAACCTCAAAAACAGGAATACAACCATCCTCTATCGTGTCACCTTTCAAATCATTTCGCAAGATAGGGTTATTGGTTTCAGTGTCCTTAGGGTTCGATGTCGATTCTAATTTGGAAGAGTCATGCAAAGAGGCTCACCTCCTTTTTTGTCAAACTTTAGGTAAAGGAGAAGGCCAGTATTGGGTTTCCCTAATGCTATTTTCATTTAAAAAATCATCCCAAGTCCTACCCAAGGAAGACAACTAATACTGAGTTACAATTTTAAGCAAAACATGTTGAAACAAACTCGTATCTTGATCACCGACAATATTTTGAACTGCATAGGCCATTTTCTCAAGACTATTAAACAAAAAATATGGAAAATTCAAGTTCGAACCTTTAAACTCCATGAGAAACTGAAGGTGGTATAAATGTACATGGGAAAACCTTCCATCACAAGTAATATACCTGATAATTAGTTGTAGGAGAGGACAACACTAGGGTTTGATAAATTTCTCTAGGTAGCCATGTTTTTCATCGAAATCATTTGGAAGAGGGAGGAGAAAATGTTTCCACTTATTCTTATTGATTTCCCTTTGTTTAAACCGTCTCTCCCCTTTTTGAGGCATCTTGGTGGCCTTTTCTATGATATCCTATGTTATAACCAGAAGAAGGTCACCAATATGAGCCACGTTAACCAAAAGAGACCAAGCGAATTGTCAAGTAACTTTTGTATGATGTCCATTAAAACTCCAAAAGAAGTAACCCCAACCAATATTTTTGATAAATTGAGTTGCTTTTGGTTCAACCTATAACATATCACTCCCAACAGGTTCATATTGATGAAGCGGAGCCATCTCTCCACTCTCAAACTGGTAGACAAAGTGTGTTTGGAAAGAGGTCATGAATATGGAGGGAATAGGAATCCAAGTCATGCCGATAATTTTCAACATATATAAGTTTACCCACCATCGTTGTTGAAACCCTACAGACTTATTCATAAGAGATAACATATCAAGGTTAATGATAATATGCGATGTGAAATAAATGTTATGTACTGCACTCATAAATGGAAATGATATTAACAATTAAACCAAATATCCCTATGCTATGATGGATGGATACCAATGAGACAAGTGTATCATAGAAACATGTGTTTCATACAATTCATTGATAGAGAATTCACATAGTTTCAATTGTAGCTAGGGTAAAAATATATGTTTTGATACATGGTTAAAATAGTCACTTACATGTACCCTTAAGATATTATTTAGGTTATGTAATGGATAAATATTATGAATCATAAACCTAATAATAATTTAAGGTATAAAATGAATTTTCCCATATACTTCTGTTACCTTGTAGATTACTCAAAATGACAAAAAAACATGAGGTCTTAAATAAATTGAGAAGAGTATATAGGAGAATGAGATTATAAGATTCAAAATCATAGAAGTGAATGACCAATTAACTCAATATCGAAGAGTATATCATCGATCTGATAGAAGTATCATCGGCGTACATTGATATAAGTCAAGAATTTTAATGTACAATTATAAAATAAAAATGATTGTATAGGATGTAGGTTTAGCTGCTGCAAAATTTAATCATCAGTGATACCTTCATGAAATGGGATTGACAACATAAAATTGACTTTTTGCTTCAAGTTTTTAGTTTCCCCAAATTAGGAGTACCTTCAGAATCACAGATTCTAAAGGAACTCCTTAATAATTTTCTCAAGAATTATTAAGGTCAAAACTGGCATCATCTTTTATTAACTAGAAATAAAAAGAAAAAGAGAGAAGGTTATTGGTTGCCAACAACCTTGCAAAAAAATTGCATGATTTTGGGGGATCGAAGGCTATAGAGGATTATTTTCTCAGGTAATTACATACACAGTATTCAATGGTTTCTACTGATATTCTTGTTATTAGAGAGTTGATCAGAGACCATAAGTGGGCTTTTACCTATCAAACCGACCGAAATTAAGGGATTGGAGAAAGGGTAGGGAAGAGTTTACACAATGCCATGGTTAAGATATGCATATGTAGAATATGTATGTAAATGTTGGGTATTGCAGACAGCTAGTTATGAATATAAATGTTGTAACTAATTTGTAGTAGTTTGTGACATGTTCTGGATTCTAACCTATTAGACATTGATGGCACCATGGAAACTTTGACAAACTAGAAACACATCTGCAAGTCGATTTATGCATTATTAATCTGAATTATATCTATAATTCAAAATCATTTGCATTCAAAGTTTCCTATCTCCACAGAATTTTTTCAGGATGATTTCATTTCATCTCTTTGGGTTTACATTGTTGAAAAGCACATACGGTGTTGAATGTTTTTTATTACGTTGATTCCCCATTTGTTGTTGGAAGTAGTCTCAATATTGATGGCGATAGAATTAGATTTGACCCACTCCTTAATAAATATTGTGGGACATAGGGGCATGGAAGATATCCTTGGAAGGAAAAATCAAAGGACAAAACAAATTTATGTCATGTCGAAGCCTAAATGTGAAGTCAGCCAATACTAAAAACAATTTTCTTGTAGAACCAATCCAAGAAGGGTGGTATCAAGAATGGTTTCTTGAAATGGATGGATTTATCACCCTGCACAAAGATACAATATTTAATATAAATGTGGGAATCAAAAATTGATCACCGTTGATAGAAGCAAAACAGAAAGAAATCATAATCACAATGGTTAATGGAGCATAGACTTTACCCAATTCAATCCATGTGTATCAACCAAGTAAAAAGTTGTTGTACATGAAATCACTAATACCTTCAGACAGTAATGCAAGGAAAGTATATTCTCATAGGATTAACCTCTAAAAATACCTATGAAGCCTTGTACTAGGTGAAGGGTACAACATTCCCCTTGAACACAGAGAACTTGCATAGGAGAGATTAATAATTCATAATGGAAATGCTAGAATGTTCGATAGTGTAGTGTACATATGTAAGTCATCCCAAGGGCCGAGATACATTAAAACCATGCTACTGAAACCACCAGTCGGCCACCACCTAACCACTCATTAACAATATTGTTTAGACCTTCATAATTTCCCGCATGTTTACAAAGATCGTAAATACAGTTATTAATGGCACATATCTATGTGATCGAGTCATTTTGTACAAATATATGTGCATATATTCGGTGCCTTGAAATTAAGTAGGTTAGGCCATGTTCCACTGAGCATATACCAAATAACACTCAGCACATTGAATTTAAAACAATGCTGCAAAACCGTGACATAAATAGGACGTCGAGGGGTGGGAAACAATCCCCGAAAAAGACTTCATCGCGTACTGTTGAAAGCTAGGCTTTCACATCATTCAAGCATAATTTAAGTTCATACACAGCCATCAAAGACAAGTACTTTGGGAAGGGACGTCCAATCCACTGTTGTATTATCTTTGGTAATTATTTATACATTATGAGATAGGTTGGAGCGGTTGTACCCGCTCCAACTACTCATTTGTTAATATCTATTTATCCTTTAAACTATATAATTACATGATGACATTTAGGAGGTAAGTGGCCCCCTCTACATCTCCCCCACAAACAAAATGTTTCTTCTTCCCGAAGAGAACAAAGAAATATGCATCAAAATCCTGGGTCTCTGCTACTGCTGAGTAGTCCTCACTGTGCATCAACCATGCATACCGGTCTGCATAGGTAACTCAGCCGCAATAGCCGCTAGCTCGATAGGAAAACACATGTGTACAAGGCTCTACTGTGATTGGTTACTCTTCAACCTCCGTCTTCAATATGACAGTAGTCCATCGAAGTCTCATCCTCTCACAACAGCGGGAAATATTCTTTCACAACTAGGTCTTTTGGTTTAAAGCCTCACCCTGGCTCATTTGACCGGCATCTCCATCGGTTCAGGCATGCGGGGCCTTTTGGCTCTTCGACTTTCTATGTCATTTCTCTGTCTTCTGGCTTTCCATGGTCACAACCTAGGAACAGTTTCATCATTTTGATAATGAGGGGTACATTGTCATCATGTCTCATTGAAGCGCTTTGTTGTGTAGGTTAATGATATTTGCTTGAATTCCATCGTCGTCATCTTCTTCTATCGTGAGAGTTTGAATTTCCTGCAAAATTGTATGTTTCCTACTCATGTGCATGGTCTTGGTCATGATTGACTACTTTAGAATGACTCGGACTTATCTTATAATAGTCGACTAGATACTGGCTTCATTACATAAGTGAGGAGATCACCTGCCTTTAAGAAAGATCCACGTTTAATCTCCTCGACTCGATTCACACAAAACATTTAAACTCAGTGCACAATGTTTGGGAAGAAACCAACTTAATTTACATACACTGGAGGGGATCGCCTGCCTCTATTGAGACTCATGTTTAACCCCCTCTTGAATTCAAAATATTTAAAGACGAGTCACATCACTATAATGACTATACAAGACAAGTAGTTGACTTCGACTAGAATGAGCATATCGACCAACTGAAGACACTGACCAACCCGACATACTTTTCATTTTACACAACCGACCTGCTTGTTAAAGACTCAACCGACATGCTCCAACCGACATGACTCAATCGATAGAGTGCAAAACTGTTTCTTTTTACAATTTTAAGATTTTGAGTAGACTTTACAAGTGACATATCGATCCAACTGAGTGCCAATGTCAACTGACTTTGATCTTGACTGTATCGACCACTTGAAATACTGACCAAAGTGAGATTGGACCCACAAAAGAATTGACCAGATTTTTACAACTTAATCAATGCTCAACCAACAAGGAGGCAAGGTATTCAACACAAAATAAACAACTCAATAATGTTACCTCTCATCAAGTTACACATTTGTTCACACATGATGCATCAAAATTTTTTATCCGAAGTCGGGACAAGGTCGACGAAATGGTGGTCGACGAAGTGGGGAACAAGATCAGTCGGGTCGATGGCCAAGTGTGCTAGTCGGTGGCTTGGTCGATACAATGAGCAGTCGATGGTATCCATCAGTTGGCAGTATTTTGCTACCCCGACGTTCCATAGTCAACAAGTTGTGCAAATAGACCGATCGTATTCATTTACAGCAGCATGGGTCGATCATATTCATGCGCAAACATGTCGATCTTCGATAAGTAGAAGTTGGTGTCAGGTAGAAGCCGATATGTTAGCAGTTGGTGTCGCTGCATTCACTCCTTTGGAAACAGCTTCAGCCCATTTCCTACCGAGGCATCATGACCTCAACGCATGATCTTGGAGGAGGAGCCCTGCTCATTGGTTTACAGCCCGATTGACGCAGCATTCAAACTCCAATTTCTACGCTTCGGGGGCATAATATTTATTCGACGGCTGACTGAAGTAGTTCCTTATTGGAATCTTTCAAACAGTGGCTTCTCATCAATAAATGATCCTCCAACACAATTTCAAGTGAACAGTCTCGTGATCCCTTTCGACGTGAACTATGCCGCGTGACGATATGTCTTTAAATTGCAACTGACTAGCATGTCATTCTGAACAGTCATCAGGTCTTTGAAAAGTCGATTGACATACCTCAACAACAGGAAATTTATTCTAACGACCGATCTTCAGCTAAGGAACATGTGGCTGAAGGATATAATCCACAATGCAGTCGACAACCATAGTATAGATGCCGGAGATGATAGTATGTTCTTTAGTCAAAAATGGACATACAACCTCTCTAGATTCGACGCCAGTCGGTGTTAAGCTGACTGCCATAGTCGGTACTGAAGCTTTTGGTTGGCCTTCGACAGTTATAGACTTTGAATTGATTCGGATTGCTTGGGAGGAATAATGTTTGGTCGGATGCTGTAGAATGGGGAAACTCTTCTGATCAACTCTTGCAGTTGGTATTTGCAGGATTATAAGACAGATGTCACGCTGCTGAACACAATGATACTTCAACCTTCCAACATAGAATTTCTTTATCCATGCACAAACAAACTTTCTTGCAAGCTATTCCATCCTCATTATACATTGATCACGACTCATGCATCACTATACAATTTATTTCAAGCAACTAACAGTTAAATTTAAATAAATAAAAGTAATAATAATAAGATCGTATCTTCCTTTTGGCAGGAGCATCAATACGCGACCAGCTTATCTCCCATAATATTTCTTCATCCACGCACATGCAGTCTCTTTAAGCTTCTCCTTTCAGATTCACGAATGCACGAGCAGTATTTTCATCTTCACGACATCTTCTCCTTTAGGTTCGACCACCTCCATCCGCTGCTGCTGTCACCCAGACCGGATAGAGGCGGCAACGACGCCAATGTTGAAAGCTAGGCTTTCACATCATTCAAGCATACATTAAGTTCATACACAGCCATCAAAGACAAGTACTTTGGGAAGGGACGTCCAATCCACTGTTGTATTATCTTTGGTAATTATTTATACATTATGAGATAGGTTGGAGCGGTTGTACCCGCTCCAACTACTCATTTGTTAATATCTATTTATCCTTTAAACTATATAATTACATGGTGACATTTAGGAGGTAAGTGGCCCCCTCTACACGTACCACCAATGAAATGCCAAAAAATTGATTCTATTAAAATTACATTTAATAAAAAAATTGGTTTTACAAAGTTGAACTATACAAGACGTAAAAAATTGTTATTGTACGGTCAAAATAATATTGTTGCATGAAAACAATATATCCCCTGCAAGGACATAATAATATTGTAGGTTTTCATGCAAGTATATGGTGAAACCACACAGTCCTATCGGAATGCACTTATTACTAAAATTACTGAAAATTAATGAAATACTATGTTCTGACCACACAGTCCTTGAGGAATGTACTTATTCCCGTAAAAAAAAAATTATTAATGTCTTAGCAATTTTTTTTTGTAAACAAGGTCTAGTGTTATGCAACCAAGTCCAAGAAATAACATAAAAATTGCAAAAATAGACCAAAAGAGAGTAATCCATGCATTAATAATGAATAACAGAGATAAATAATAGTCCTCTTCGATGGAGGAACCTTCTTACACAATGTACTTGGTGTTACGGAGAGAAATTCCTATGGCTTGGGGTACTACAACAAACAGCTTGACTCCAGAAATCAATCCTTTTCAATATGCAAGACAAATAAAATATCTAACACTAAAGGATCAGACCTCGTACCTTATTCCAGACGGTTGAAGTATATCCCCATTGAGATTTCCAACTTCAGCTTGAATTGATGAATCACTTCCTCAACAATAAGTAAACAAGACAAGCATACTATATATATTGGTGTTAGATCTACTCTAGAATATATAATCACCAACGTATAAACATTTGAAATCATC
This sequence comes from Pseudotsuga menziesii, assembly GCA_001517045.1. Lineage (NCBI taxonomy): Eukaryota > Viridiplantae > Streptophyta > Pinopsida > Pinales > Pinaceae > Pseudotsuga > Pseudotsuga menziesii. The sequence continues at coordinate 696,732 of LPNX010168414.1, forward strand.
CATGGATAAAATATTCATTCAAACATACATTATTGGATAGGAAAAAATATTTCTATTAATATAAAATCAGAGATCACAATGAATACAACCTCTGTCGACATGTCTGCGAATCAGAGAAATTGAATCCCCCACTTGGGCCTCCACCACCTCAATCCTCCATCTCTTGATTGCAAGCTCACAAGAAAAAGGCAATCTTGGGAAGAACACCAAAGTGCTCCAAGGGACAAAGGGATGCAGACTCAAGCACAAGTTCTGACAACAATGGACTATAGTTTCTTTTCTCTCAATTCTCTTATGCCTTCAATGTATCCAAAGGGTTCCTTATATATCTTTTGAATGGGGTAATGAAAGGTCAAATCCGAGCGATCTCAAGCCATATGGAAGGCTAGGAGACAAGTGAGTCGGATCCATGTCAAGGAAAACTCCAAAAGGACTTGGATTTTGTACACATCCCGATGTATGCGGTTTTAGAGGTGAAACCCACGTATATACGTGATAAAAGGTTTAAAAGTCGCGTATAGAAAGTTTCACATGTTTTTAGGGATGGTCTAGGAAACATCAAAGGACAAAAAATGGTCCAAGGGGTTTAATAAGTTTGCAGAGGGACATGGGAAGGCCATACAAGTGTGATTCACCTGGTGTGGTAAAATCAGCTATAACAGATGCCCCCTAATGTGTGAGGTCAAAGGGGTCATACGATGGCCGAAATACATTATAAGTCCATCCCAGAAGTGGAGTGATGAAGAATCCAAAATGGAAGACCAACCACTTAATTAGCATAGTACAATGATACAACTCTACACATAACTGCAAATACATATAGCAGTCCCAGATACATAAGAGTACAATGGCCATGAATAGGCATGATACAAAATATGACATAAGTGGTCATCGCCATGTACAATATACATAGATCAAAATCTCCATGACGAAGATATACAAAGGATCATGATATCCATAATGGCTAAAGATATACAATGGATCAAGATCTCCATAATAGCTGGAAATATCTGACATATACTCGAATCAAGTCATGAGAGTTGAAATCTCATGAACACTGGCACGATCAAGGAGGTAGCATATAAGAGATGCCACCAATCTGGAAGGTCTTCTACACAAACTGCTACGAGTACAAGTCCTACTATGTTAATATAGGTGTCGAGGTCAAACATAGTAGTCCATTGTCTGATTACTGGTCATTGATGTATACCATTAACAGACATGAGATCACCCACCAATAATGATAATGGGAATCAAGGTACTAGAGTGAAAACTAACAAGTGTGAATAAATTTGTTGAGCTTGAACACTTGAGAGGATCCATCAATCAGGGGACATTGATGTATTCCCAAAAACTGTCGATGGCGAGAGAACCTGCCACTGATGACTACAAGTCTCAAGGCACTCAAAAATGACTCTAGATTCCAATCCCATATTAAATGATCTAAAGTCGATGGGATGAAATCTATTAGAAGAAGGGCATTAAGGCATCCCCCATCATACAACATGAGGTACTCAGCAAAGCTGTATAATGTGGAAGGACTCGATCATAAGGTGCATGAACCAGTAATTGTACTGGGAATGGCCGACATGCAAAGTCAAGATAACTGAGGAATGGCCAACTCAAGTTTCAACTTCCTTCGAACAAGAGCATAACGCTGAATGGTGACTGAATGTAGGTAGCATAGAATCGATATACAAAACTGGGACATCTCTGTGACACAGAAGGCATTGACAGAGGCTCCATAGGGACTGGAAGCTTAACCAGTCAGTGGAGATAAACTCAGATAAATGAGTACAGCTCCTAAATTCAAACTATAAACCCAACCAATGAATGTGATATACAGTGCTCTGTTCGAAGGCGACACATCTCGACAGCTGCCAAAGATAACATCTTTTCTTGTCCAGCTTTTTGGTTTTTTAATTTTTTTTGGACTTTTTCAAATATTTAAAAAGATTGAAAAAGAATAAAACCAATTTATAGTTACAGAATAGGAGGAGACGAGTGTCATAATGGGCAAACAAACTAGTTCCAAGCAGTGGAACATACCTATGCTCAATGCAAGGAGACATGTGTAGGATAGTGACACTTGGGGGAAAGTTCCTTCCCAGTAGAATAGGGAATCAAGCTGCAAAGGATATAAAATATCGCTCTGCATGGCTAGACATGAGGCAAGCTTGGGATATATGGTTGATACTCAAAGTCAGGGAAGCCAGCATAAGGCTCAATAAGGCAGGAAAAGCTCATGATAATGCAATTACAACTTGACATATACAAGGGAGTCCTAGGGAAATGGCTAGCATAAAGTTCAATAGCAGTATGAAGCTCTTGCTCAAAGACATGGCGGGACTAAAAGGGGCTCCTGGACCCAAGAGAGGACTTACAGCATGGGTACCAAATGCAAAAGGGAGCTAACTAGGACACCCATGTATAGGAAAATTCTACCATTCATATAGTACCACTTCTAACAACAGCATGAAGGTTATGTGATACCATGGAATGGGTTCATACCTAAGGTTAAAATGAAACAGTCATAAGGTCATGCAAAATGCAAGCAGATGTGAAATCCTAACCTATATGTCAGTTTAGACATGATACCTGTGATAGGCATCAACGGGTCGAAAACTCAGAGAGAGTGTACAAAAAATGGACCCTACATGAAAACCATATTAGTCCAAAACAACCCAAAATATTCAATAAGGAATCCAAACTATAGGGAATAGGGAGGAATGATCATGACAATAGCACCCAAAGGAAACAATGCGGTGAACGATGGGACATAAAAAGGAAAGTAAAGTGTAGACCCAACATTCACGCATCCACTACCACCTCCATGAGGGTGACCACTGGTGTAAAGACTGAGAGAAGGGAGTCAACATCCTCCACAAATGGAGTAGAGGGAGAAATGTGACCACTCCCAAATCTATGAGCACGGTAAGGGGCTGTGATGCCCCCAAGTCTGACACTAGGGTCCATACTAGGACCAAGGATGGGTGATAAGATACTAGGCATGCTGAAAATAAAAGGACCTGAACTCAATAGAGCATAAATATACTCAAGTAACCATGATCCCAAAGGCCAACTAGCGCATAAAGAGCACACTCCTAAGAAAATCTACATCCAAAATACAAGCAAACCAAGGGGAGGATATGTGAGCTCCTAAATGCAGCAGGTATGTCTCCCCTAGGAGAGGCTCAAAACTCCCATACACTATAAGCAAAGGTTCATAACCAATTATAGTGGCCCTCAGCTTCAACACATAACTCGATTGTGTTGTCCAACCTCTACCTGGCCGAGACACCTGCAAAATAACCTCTGTTAAGTACCCCCTCGATAACCTAGGTAAGGAAACTAAGGTCACCTCAATATAATCAATGCTCAGGCGGGATTGAGCGTATGGACAGGGTAGCAAAGCCCAAAAATCTCGAAAGAGCCCCTAGATACGAATACAATCCTATAAATATCTCCAGTGCTACTCAGTCATGAATAGGGGTCATCCCAATCAATAACTGCTCACACTGCCTCGTGCTTTACTCCCTTGTAAGAGGAGGATCCTGAGAAACACTAAATATACCAAGGAATTTCACACTCTCACCTGGACAGACACATACATGTTTTTGTTTAGTGGTTTTGGAGAATTTACTCACAATGAACTATTCCAAGACCCTAAAACCTAATCTTGTTGGTGTACCCTATCAAAGAAAAATGTGTAGTTCATTTTATTATGCGTTGATTTTAATGGGCTGTAATTATTTAAAGGGAAATGATCGTGCAACTAATGAAGTTATAAAGACTCAGCAGTGAAATAAAAGTGCACACCATAACAAACAATGCTAAGTGCAATCTTTGTCAAATGAAAAATAGGGTATGCCACTACATGATATGCATAAATATATATTCCTTTCCAAATGCCAATGCAATCCTTCCTATATGAAAGCCTAAACACAACTCTCATCCAAGCAATCCAATGCAAGTACCTCCTCAAATCCATATCTAAGATGCAACTAAGAGTGCAACTACTTTGTATTTTTTGATATAAAAGAATGAAAAATGCAATAAAATTCATCTAAAACTCTCAGTCTCCGCAGCAAGTATAAAACACAAGCCCGGCAAGACACTGAGACCAAAAAGAGTAATGCACTAATGGAAAAACAAAAAGGATAAATGACTAAAAGTAATTTCAAAGAAAAATCAATGAAAAAGTGGTCTCTGGTCACAAAAGAAGCATCGAACAGACAAAATCACACCCAAGGAAGACCCAAACACACTCACAACCCACCCAAGAACTTCCCACAACATCAAACTCACCAAAAGGGAGGATGTACGCAACTGTTTAAAGAACATGTGTGTATATACGTGACTTTTGGCCAAAAATTTGCATGTATACGTGGATTTTGGCCAAAAACATGTGTGTATACATGACTGTTGGCCAAAAATTCGCGTATGTATGCAAATTTTGGCCAAAAACCTGCGTATACAGAGAAGACAATGGTAAAAAGCAGGACAAGGGTCAAACCAATAAAGGGGAGTGTCAATGGATGAACATACTATAAAATGCAACACAGAAACAAGGAGAAACAAAGAGCAAGTCAATAATATCAAGCACATTGTGCCCCCAAACCCCAAATAAAAACAAAGAATCTCCCCAGCGGAGTCGTTGATTCTGTTATGGAGAGAAATTCCTATGGCTTGGGGTACCACAACAGACAGCTTGACTCCAGAAATCAATCATTTCCAATATGCAAGAGAAATCAAATATCTAACACTAAAGGATCAGACCTCGTACCTTATTCCGGACGATTGAAGTAAATCCCCGTTGAGCTTTCCAACTTCATCTTGAATTGATGAATCACTTCCTCAACAATAAGTAAACAAGATAAGCATACTATATATATTGGTGTTAGATCTACTCTAGCATATATAATCACCAACATATAAGCATTTGAAATCATCCATGGATAAAATATTCATTCAAACATACATTATTGGACAGGAAAAGATATTTCTATTAATATAAAATCAGAGATCACAATGAATACAACCTCTGTCGGCATGTCTGCGAATCAGAGAAACTGAATCCCCCACTTGGGCCTCCACCACCTCAATCCTCCATCTCTCGGTAGCAAACTCACAAGCAAAAGGCAAGCTTGGGAAGAACACCAAAGTGCTCCAAGGGACAAAGGGATGCAGACCCAAGCACAAGTTCTGGCAATAATGGACTATAGTTTCTTTGCTCTCAATTCTCTTATGCCTTCAATGTATCCAAAGGGTTCCTTATATAGCTTTTCAATGGGGTAATGAAAGGTCGAATCCGACCGATCTCAAGGCATATGGAAGGCCACGAGACAAGTGATTCAGATCCATGTCAAGGAAAACTCCAAAAGGATTTGGATTTTGTATACATCCTGATGTACGCGGTTTTAGAGGTCAAACCCGCGTATATACGCGATAAAAGGTTCAAAAGTCGCGTATAGCAATTTTCACATGTTTTTAGGGATGGTCTAGGAAACATCAAAGGACAAAAAATAGTCCAAGGGGTTTAAGGAGTCTGTAGAGGGACAGGAGAAGGCCATACAACTATGATTCACCTAGTGTGGTAAAATCAGCTATAACACTTGGGTAACCAAGATAAGCCAATATACAATTATGAATAAAATGAGCATATATCCTTCCTATATATAGGAAACAAAGGTGTGCAATAACAACTAATAGACCCAATCCGACATAAATAATATGTAATGCACCACAATATAGGGCTAATAGCTACACTATATGGGGTAATGTGCCATTATTAAGGGATTAGCATTCCCCTCCCCTTCAAAAAGTGGTGTCCTCAATGTTGAAGTAGTTTTGGATGTTGATGTATAAAGCACTCATCTTCCCATGTTGAATTTTTTATGGGTAAGTTATTCCATTTAATGAGATACTATGGAATTGATCGATTTTGAAGATGTCTATTTCTCATTTTAGTTATTTCCTCAGGATCCAAAATTATTTTTCTTTCCTCGTCAAGTTTTGGTAGTATGTTTTGAACTGGTAGCTTGTCACTGATTTCCTTCTTCAAACAAGAAACATGGAAAACTAGATGGACTCATGAAGATGTAGGTAGTTCCAATTCGTAGGTCATCCTACCAATCCTTTGTAACACCTTGTAGGGACCGTAGTATTTAGCTGATATTTTATTATCCTTCTTGGTTTTCTTTAGGGACTTACTTTTGTATTGTTCTAGTCTTAAAATCACCCAATCCCTCACATTAAATCTTTCTTCACTACGATGTTGATTTGCTTGTTGTTTCATTCAATTTTTTGCTAGATTCAAGTTGTCCTTTAAGAGTTGAAGAACTTGTTTTTGATGCCTCATGTGGTCTTCCACTACTTGAAACTTAGAGGAGTCTCTTACTGAAGATGTGATGGATGGTGGATGATAGCCATAAAGTTCCATAAATGGGGTCATTTTTTATGTTGTATGGAAGGAAGTGTTATACCACCATTCTGCCAAGGGTAACCACTTGACCCATTGTGTTTGTTTATCAGTTGTAAAACATCGAAGATACCCTTCCAAACATTTTTTTATGATCTTTGTTTTTCCATCAGATTGAGGATGATAAGATGAGATATGAGTCAGTTGAGTACCCAAATAAGAAAGTAATTCGATCCAAATGTTGCCGGTGAAAATGGGATTCCTGTCACTTACTATAATATTTGGAGTACCATGTAGTTTTTTTATTGTCTCCATAAAATAATTGGAGATCGTGATTGCTTTCAAGGGGTGAGCTAGTGCACATAAGTGTGCATATTTCGTAAGTCTATCAACAACCACCATGATGACACTCTTTCCTTCTAACTTTGGTAAACCTGTGATAACATACATCGAGACCTTTGTCCACCTTTGGCTTGGAATGGAAAGTGGTTCTAAGAGACCTGGGGTCTTAATTGTTTCCACTTTATTTCGTTGGAAAACCAAAGATTCTGTCACAATTTTTTTAACATCAGCTTTAAGACCATCCCAAAAAAAATTGTTTCTTTACCTTGTGGTAGTTTTTTAAGAATCCTATGTTCCCTCCTATCGGTGAGGAGTGAAATTCAAAAGGTAAATTTTTATTGAGATGGGAACTCTTACCAAGATATAGGTGATCCTTGTACCATAGCAAGTCATCTTTCCACCTAAATGTATTGGAAGCATTGGGATCCCGGTGCATATTTTGAATGAATGTCCATATTTCTTTGTCATTTTCCCATTCATTCGTTCCTTTGGATATCCAATCTAGTTGGATGATCGATATAGAATAGATTAATGCTTCAACATCCTCATATTTCCTAGAGAGTGCATCTATGACAACATTTTGCTTCCCCTTTTGTAGATGATTTCAAATTCATATCCCAACATCTTTGTCACGCATTTTTGTTTCTATTCTGAAGATAGGATTTGTACCAAGAAGTATATAAGGCTATCATGATTAGTTTTAACCTTGAAATATCTCCCCATAAGTTAGGGGTACAATTGCTTCAATGAATGTAGCATTTCCAACATTTCCTTCTTGTAAATGGGTTTTTTGAAGTTCTTTCCCTTGATTGGATGAATTGTGAAGCAAAGAGGGCGTCCTTCTTTCATTGGTATAACTCCAATTCCATTTCCTAAAGCATCAAATTCCACAATAAAGGTTTTTGTGAAGTCTAGTGTTGCCAAAACAAGACCTTTACACATTGCCACTTTGAGTTGTTGAAAATATTGAGTTGCCTTTGGAGACCAAGAAAATGTATCTTTCTTCAGTAATTTTGCTAGAGGATATGCTATTCTTCCATAGTTTCAAGCAAACTTGTGGTAATACCCTTTTAGACCTAAGAATCCTTGAATATTCTTCATGGTTTTCGGAATCGACCAGTCCATCATGGCTTTAATTTTGTGAGGGTCTAACTTCAACAACTTCATGAGACAAAATATGACCCAAATACTCTACCTCCTTTAACCTAAAGAAACATTTTGAGGATTTTGCATACATTTATTTATCCTTTAGTAGTTGTAGTGCCTTGTCAACATGTTGAAGATGCTCTTCCCTAGACTTGCTATAGATTAGTATATTATCAAAGAATACCAGCACAAACTTTCTAAGGAAAGGCTTGAAAATATAATTCATCAAACCTTGAAATGTGGAAGGCACATTTGTGAGACCAAATGACATGAAAAAAAATTCATAGTGACCTTCATGAGTTTTGAATGTTGTTTCAGGGGATTTCTTCATCCTTCATTCGAATCTGATGATACTTGGAATGAAGATCCAACTTTCTAAATACAACTACTCCATGTAATTCATCTAACAACTCTTCAATGATAGGAATGAGAAACTTATATTTAATTGTGACCTGGTTGAGCTCTCTATAATCAGAACACATAAGACATGATCCATCTAGCTTGTGTACCATTACCACTGGTGCAGAATAAGAACTTTGGCTAGGCCTAATAATGGCATCCTCTAACATTTCATCAACCATATTCTCAATTTCACTCTTCTAGCTATAGGGATATCGGTAAGGCCTAATGTTATGAGGAACACTGCCTGGAATTAAGTGGATAGCATGATCAAAGTCTCGAATAGTTGGAATACCTTTGGGAATATCTTCAAATACCTCAGAATGCTTATTAATGACCCTTTGGAGATCTAGGGAGATATGGAACTTTGAGTTTTGAACATCTAATGAGCATAATTGTGCAGCTACAACTTGATGTTCCTTTTTCAACAAATTTTTCATATCATTAGAGCTTATCACCTTGCTTTGTTTTATTGTGATACCATTTAAATCATATTCTTTTCCTTCCCATGAAAATTTTTTTAAAATTAAAATACATTGTTCCCAATGATTGTAACCGTTGGATACCTAAGACAACATAATCCCCACCCATTGGGATAGAAATCATTGGACTATTCAATACATATCCCCTCATAGAAATATTTATATTATGGAATTTCCCTGAGCAATTTATAGTTCCTCCATCTCCAATCATAACTTGAAACTCTGGTGTTGGATCTACAAAGCAATTAAGAACTTTGTCTAATTTAGAGTGAATGAAATTATGAGTACTACCGGAATCAATTAACATTGTTACCTTCTTATTTTTTTATGTATCCTTCGATATTGAGAGTTTGAGGAGTGATAATTCCATCCAATGCATGACAATATATGGTGGGAGTAATTTCTTCTAAAGTATCCTCTTCTATTTCTTCTGAATTCGCCTCTTCTTGAGACGCTTCCTCTTCTATTTTTTTGTTCTTCCTCCTCACAATCTATGTAGAATAATTTCTTCTCAGCACACTTATATCCCTTACTATACTTGTTATCATAATTAAAGCATAATCATTTTCCTATTCTTTCATCTAGTTGTTGGGGTGTCAACCTTTGTGGTGGTTTAGAAGAAGGAACATTATTTCTTTGTATGTGTTGGAGAAGACATTTCTAGTAGTCATTGCCATATTTTTACTTTCAACCTTCCTTGCCATCATGAAATCCTTCTCTAGGGATGATGTTTCAAAGAGACATGCCTCATGTTGAATGTTATCTTTCAAGGTTCCAATAAGGAGATCTAATAAATTATCTTTTGAAATATTCTTCACTTTGATACTTAGCTGTTGAAATTGTTTGATGTGCTTCGTAACTTAACCTTTTTGCTTGAGATTTACCAATTGGCTAAGAAGGTGTTGTTATTTATATCCCCATAATCTAAAATCAATTATTCTATGAATATAAACCAAGAGATAATAGAGTCCTTTTTACAGTCACAAATCCATTGGTACCATACAAATTGATCAGGTTCTAAATACAAGGATGCAATAGTTACCTTTTGCAAAGTGGGAACCTCGTGTAGATCAAAGAATTGCTCCATCTGAAAACCCCACGTGATTACATCCTTTCCATCAAAATTTCTCATGTCAATCTTGGGGATAAAATAGTTCCTTGGACCTGAATTGTGTTGATTAAGTTGTCATTGATGCCAATAGTGTTTGGTCATTAGTGCCAACTATTGAGTCCTTGCTGCCCATTGTGGAGCCCTTGAGGGTTAGTGTTTAGTTTGTGGTTGTCTGTGTCAGAGGATCCCTTTGACCTTGTCAAATTCCAAGGTTGAAGCCCTTGGAGGCCTTGGAACAATGGGAAAATACTTGGTTACCCATTGACTTTGTCAGGTGCCCCTAAGTTGTATCATGGTCCTATTTTAGTCCATTGTCGAGTTCCTTTCTCCTAGTTGATCTTTGGTTATTGGTATATGTGTTGTTTGTTATGATTGTACTTATTTTTGTCTCTTGATTGGTTTTTGGATGGATGATGTGGCTCATGTGTGTAAATCCCTAGATGAGTATGTCGTGGTGTTAGCACTTGGAATCGTACCCAAGACTGCAGAAAGGTGGACCCTGAGGTAACAGCAAAACCACTTTAAGAAAGGGAGTTGGCTTCTCTGTTTCTAGAGAGGGATCTCTCGCAAGATATTTATCAAAGCCAGATATTTTTCACAGAATGGTATTTTATATATTGGTGGTTGAAACAAGGTAAGGATGTATTGGGATATGGAGTCATAATGGCCAAGAAATGCAAAGAAGTCTACAATGGAAATGTTTGCAAGGGAAAGGTAGTATTTCAGTTACGGTCAATATGTCTTGGGTCTGGAGGAAAGGGAAGAAAGATGAAAGTCCATCAATGCAAAGCACCAAAAATTCTACATCAACTTTGGAAGAAGCATTTGTTGAATGACCAAAACAATGGACAGAGCATAAAAGTATGAATTAGGAACCATTATACACTCATTAAAGACATGAATAAAACCTAGCAGAAATAATAACAGGAAAAACATACACATAGAGAAAGGATGTTACAGATTATAATGGAGAAACACGCATGAATTATTGCATTCCAAAACAGGCACTCGGATTTGTAACTTGTATTAAAACCGATCAATATTTACATAAGGACCAAAATATTTACGGGTTCCAACCCTTTCTCTCTATGTAGAGAGTATATTTATATTGTTCCTAGTCCCCGAGACTAACATCGAAACAGGACCAGAAACCAATTACAAATCATATTCAGAATTCTAACAAACTCGGATGTGGCCTATCCACCATGATTGATACATACAAAACAAAAAATATGAGGCAACGCACATGATATATTAAATGGTAATGCAACATCTTTAGTTTCAGGCTTGATTGTCTTTGAAAATGACAGCTCAGGACAACTTTGGCGATTCCATGTTGATGAGGCTTGAGTTGTTCCTCCTTCCATTGGGCATGTAGAACGTATTTTTTGTTCTGGGTCACTTTTTCATTCTATGTTCGATGACTTGTTCGGCCCGCTTTCACAGCTGGCATGAAGTTTTTTGTTCCTTCTGTGTTCAGCTCTCCGCCTAGCCCCTTGTTTTCCTGGTAACACTGTTATAAGCAGAGGCTTATGGAAATACCTATTAAATTGAGCACATAGATCTGTGGAAAAACACAGAACTCACAAGATAGATCACACAATTTACTCAGCATTTGAAGAATGAAACAGTGCAAAAATGGCTTGCAATTGTGAATGCTTTCATTAATCAAAAAAGTAATTAGATAGTAATTACAATGAAGTACAATGGCTTAAATAGCCACATGCAATTCCAATCCACATGAGGAAATTCGAATTGATTAGAATCTACTTGACTGTAGGTAACTAAGACCTTGTCTAAATCACTGTCAGAGGATTCAATAGTTAATCGACCTTGTCTAAACCATTACGGGAGTTCAACAGAGTTCTAAAACACAAATCAAGTGTCTACTTCAGTGTTGACTGAGGCTAACTGACTGTGGTAGGTGAGCAATGCACCTCTACTACATGTAGCCATGCAAACCTAGTGCTAAATGAATGTATAGGACTAGAACTGAATGTAACTGACTCCTAACTCATCTTTACTAATCACTAACTGAACTCAACTGATGAAGGTTGGTATCGACACTCCTAGCGGATCCTAAATTGTAGGAATTAATCTATGAGGCTCCTAAAGTGATGCATGCAAGTGCAATCGGTGGCATTAGTCCTCAATTAGTGTTCCCTACACTTTAGTAACTAGAACATGTGCCCCAATTAGGCCAAGTGGAGCCAATGGTTCTAGTGACTAAAAATAGACAAGATGGACTATTGATTTAGACATGACTCCTGATTTAGACATATGACCAAATTAGACAAGGGAGGATTAATAATCCTAAAACCCCCCCTGAATGCTAACTTGGAAAATATGTGGGCCTTGGTAACTAATACCATAGGTCACCTATTACATCAAGTAAATTAAATTAGGTGCTCAATACAAGGATCTAGGGAAAAAACCACATGAGAAAAAATCCCCCCCCCCTCTAATTAAGCAGGTAGAATCGGGATCAATCTAGTTCTTTTGTGCACAGGTATCCTGGGGCCTGGCATGTGAACCTATCCATAATTATGTCTGTAGGAATATTCCTCTTTGGAAGAATAATGATATGCTTAACTAAATCATAAATATAGACAGTTGTCGAATGAAGACTGGACCCATGTAGAGCAACTGAAATCAACTGATAAGTGAGAAAAGGTTCTTGAGGATTCATATCATTTGAGGAACACTCAAGAAAATGATATGTTTCAGGCATGAACAGAAAACCATGAGTGGTAAAATCATCCGCAAGTTCTAGGAGCAAGTGTTCAGGCGAATGCAGAATGTCTTCATCTTTACTAGTTTTGTGATGAGATGAGCATGTGATCAATGGTGGAGAAGCACTCGGACTATGGAGAGTGAATTATTGAGCTCCATAGTCTGATATAGCTTCAAAAATATATAATTATTCACAAAATAAAATATCATCAACCTCATAAGAGGAAACTAAAACCAACACCCCAGCAACAGTTTTGAAGAGAAATTGCGGTACTTGATTTTCCACACCAGAATTGGTGAGAGCAGCTACAAGCATGAATGGAAGCTATTGGATTTTAAAATATGAACCAAATAATATCATATCAGAAATTAAATCAGATATAAATAATTTCAAAACAAATACAAAATTGTGAAATGAGATCAAATCCCCAACAACAGTTTTGTAGGGGAATTGTGGCACTTGTTTCTTCACACCGTTGATGAGAACAGCTACAAGAAGTACTAAAAGATTATGAATTTGAAATATTAAACCAATAAATATCAGATCATATCTAAATGATATCATATCAAATCCAAGAGTATGGTCCACCGAGACAGTAGATGCACAGTTTTCTTCTTCTTCAAAATTTTGAATTTTGGTGCATGCAATCCTGCAGGAATTTGTTGGAAGAAATAGATCATGGGAAGCCAATGGATCACTCTGGTAATCTGATATTTCTTCCAAAATATCCAATTTATTACATATTTTCACACCAGTGGCAACATTAGAGGGATAAAAAACAAATTTCTTCACTTTCAGAAGCAATTACTGGCAAATTTTGCATAGAATTCAAAGGAAAATCACTGGAGGAGGACTTTGCTTCTTTTTTATTTTGAAAAAAATCAGCATAGAGAGTATAGGCTGAGAATTTTGTATCAGGAACTCTTATGGTGTTGTATGTTCTCTCTAGAGTTGTATTGTGATCCTCATCAATCTTTCCAAAGGTTCTGTCCAATCTTGTCCATAGTTCCTTTGGGTCTTCAATAGATCTACTGAGGTAGTGAAAGCTTGGAGAAAGAGTGAGTGTCATTGTTCCAAAATATGCATCACATTAATTCAACCAATCATTCTCACTAAAATACTCTTCACCGAGTCCAACAAACACCCCATAGAGACCTCGTCTCATCATAGATGCAAGCATCTTCTTCTTCCATTCTGGATAGTTTGTGAATAGGGTGAGAAGAGGAACTCAAGAATCCATTCGAATTTGTACCTGCAATTACAAAAAAATATAAAGTAAGGTTAGACAGACTACACATTTCATGTTTTCATCACACCCAGCATGATTGATCAAGCAATCTTGATCAACAATTCCTTAACTTGGGGTATTAAGTGGTAAACCTTCTGCTTCTGGTGCAGAGCTGGAAGGAGCAATTTTGCTAAAAAATGATCCAATAGGAGATCTGGGAAGGAGAAGTGCCTTGTCCACCGAGGCTCTGATACCATATTAAATTGAGCAGATATATCTATGGAAAAACACACAACTCACAAGATAGATCACACAATTAACTCAGTAATTGAAGAATGAAATAGTGCCAAAATGGCTTGCAACTCTGAATGATTTCATTAATCAAAAAAGTAATTAGATAGTAATTACAATGAAGTACAATGGCTTAAATAGCCACATGCAATTCGAATCCACATGAGGAAATTTGAATTGATTAGACTCTACTTGACTGTAGGTAACTAAGACCTTATCTAAATCACTATCAAAGGACTCAATAGTTAACTGACCTTGTCTAAACCATTACCGTAGTTCAACGGAGTTCTAAAACACAACTCAAGTGTCTAGTTCAGTGTTGACTGAGGGTAACTAACTGTGGTAGGTGAGAAATGCACCTCTCCTACATGCAGCCATGCAAACCTAGCGCTAACTGAATGTAGAGGACTAGAACTGAATGTAACTGACTCCTAACTCAGCTTGACTAGTCACTAACTGAACTCAACTGATGAAGGTTGGTATTGGCACTCCTATTGGCTCCTAAATTGTAGGAATTGATCTAGGAGGCTCCTAAACTGATGCATGCAATTTGAATCAGTGGAAATAGGCCTCAATTAGTGTTCCCCACACTTTAGTAACTAGAAGATGTGCCCCAATTAGGCCAAGTGGACCCAATGGTGCTAGTGACTAAAAATAAACTGGATAGACTCTCGATTTAGACATGACTCTTGATTTAGACATATGACCAAATTGGAAAAGGGAGGATTAATAATCCTAACAAGACCACACTATATTTGAAAGTGACATGCCCTTGAGGAGGCTTGTCATTCTTGTGCTTCTCTTCTCCTAGGAGGAGGGTCCTCCTACAGGTCATACAGCGTGGCACCTTCTTTGATTCATCATCACCCCAGATAAAGTTGGAAAGTGGAATTCACAAAGATGATGATGAAGGCCTTCGACATCCTCCGTATCCATTCGAGCATTTGCTCTAACAGGTTTCCTCTAGTAATGGTTCCCATGTGCTAATATTATAGAGACAGCGACCATGTCTAGAGGTTTTGGAGGGATACCCATTGGACAGGATATTCCAGGCACTACCTCCACAGGGGTGTTGCATTTTATTATGACCGTGATGCACTCACCAGCCTTATAAGTTCCATCTAATTTGATGAACATCCTTGCGTCGACCTTATTGGGAGCATAAATCCTCACTAGTGTAGTGAACATCCCTACCATGATGGTTGGAGTCCTCCTGGCATAAAATCCAAGGAATTGCAGGAATTCGTAGTGATTCTCACCAACCAATAGAACACCCTGAGAAATAATTTTCTCTAACCAGATAGCCATTACATACCTCCTTTAAGACTTTCAGGATTCTTGGTAGACTAATACTCAACCATCTTAGCCACTTTTCAACATTTCCCAATATATATATTAAAATGACTCTGTAAGTGGTGTTTATAAAGAGCTGGGAAGTCGAACTCGATGATGACTATGTTAGCACCTTTAGACGATGACTACATCAGCACCTTTACACATGCCATCATCAAGTAGCATGATGACATCACACACAGTCACGTGGGTTCATGATATGGTATTTGTGTAGATATACCCGTCAAACCTCCCTTTCTGTTATGGAGCCATATTATTGATTGAGAAAGTGACCTCTAGTCTCGATCCTCGTCAGCTCCCTTTTGGCCCATGGCCCCTGGACTATACATTTCACATCCATTTTCCCCTCCTGAAGACGACATCTGAAAATCCCTGCTCTCTATAATCTGATCCTTCTTCAACTTTATTCATGTGAAGACCATAATTACCTTTCTCTGTATTAACCCTTTAGACGCTCTTCATATCATCACATGCATGGTGCAGTGAATTATTGGATTCCTGGGAGTGATCTACATAGTGGAGTTGATTTTCTAGTTGTAGATCTGCTCAAATGGAATCTAGACCCTTGATGACCTGTCACTTTTACTCCTATCACACTTGCCCTCAAAACGTCGCTTATCGGTATTCAAGGTGAGAAAGATAGTAGTCCTGACAGTAGCTCTTTGAAATGTGTGGGCCCTACATAGATCTATAGCTTTCTTCTTTGACTCTATTTTACGTGACTCTCACTAGGAAGAATCATTTCCAACCTTCCAATCAAAAATGTCATCAATCTTTATCATCCCCATAATGGGTGTGTCGTATTTCCAAAATCTCGATGGCAATTTACTCTGTGCGTGTTTGATCAGCAGAAACACTTCCAACCGTGGATATTTCCCCAACTCAATCCATGTCATTGAAACTTGCCTCTATTTAACCCATTTTGTGGATTAACGAACTAGAATCTTCGCAAATGCTTTGATTTAGATGAATTAACCCTCTCTGTTGATCTAGCCCTTGGTCGATCTCGATCCTTAAGAGTTGTAGTCATTTTAACTTGTTCCATAAAAATACAAAAGCAACTTTGACCATGTATGTCATATTTGCGAAACTCACTATATTTGTTGATCTGGCTCCCCTCCAGATTGCCATTGTTGAAATACTATCTCCTTTCCTGTGGCTTTGACAGATCTGCATATACTCTTTCTTACGCAATTTAGGACCTAATTACCCTATCTTCACATATTTTCAAGGCTTAAAAGGTCAAGTATTTTTTGCCATCTTGCAGCATAATATTTAGAGACGGACTTAGGGGAAGTTTACTAAAATTTTCGGTATTCTCCAAATTCGTTCACTACAAAGTATTGCATGCCTTCTCCCTCCAATCATTTAGTGCGGAACAAAAATAGTGTTAACAGGTGGATCCCTCCTCCTTGTTGATGTGAAGTCTATGGAGGTGAATATCATTGAATCCCTCATTCCATTGATGATGTCCATTGAATCCTTTGACCTTAGATCTTATCCATCAGGTAACATGGTCTTTGGCACCCTTATGTGTGGGGTCTTTGACATCCTCTACAAATTGAATATTTTAAGGGTAATGGACCAAGTATTTGCAAGTAATCCCTCCATAATATGATGGTCCTCATCAATTTATTTATATTGATATGTGGAGTGTCTCCTAAATCCTCTCAGTTGAATAGATTTTAATTTTTAAATTTTTCAAGACAAATTTACCTCATCTTTTGGGTCAGCCAACCAAACAAAAGAGAATTTAATTATTTGTAATTTTGAATTGCATGCCAGCCCAGTTTGAGGTACTAAATTTCCTCTATCAGCTATATAAATAGAATATCAAACATTTCATTTGTTCATCAATCAAGTCTCTCTTTGGTATTTCTCAACTCTTGGATAAAAGTGTGAAACTTTGTGGAGGAGAAATTTTTGGGAATCTTTGAGGATTGAAGAGATTCACTAAAATTGACATAACTTTCTCATATGGAATTAGAATTAAAAATTCTTAGCTAGTTGGAAATCATGTTGCAAGGGCCATGTGATGACATGATCTAGAGTTTCTTTTGGTTTGTCTATTGTTTCTTCATCTTGTGATCTTCAAAAAGGTAGGATTCATGCTTCTTTGTTTCTCTTGTGATGGCACATGTCTCTCATGGATAGAGTTCAGATTTGATATTAGTATGTGAGACTATATATTGGCATATATATTTGAATTCATTGAATATATTATGGAGGTTATGGTGATGGTTATTGTAATGTACCCATTCAAATAATTGCATAGTAGGAAAATTCTATCAATCCTACTACTTCCCTAGGTTGGGTGGAAACATTGGGAAGTTAATAAGGGAGATAATAGATGGTGTTTAGACATTAGAAGAAATAAATATTTATTTAATTGATTTAATTAAATTAATACAAGTGAAAAATTAAATGTCTATGGATAATGGAGACACATGGAGAGTTGAGACTATGGGGCCCACTCAAGCTAGAATTCCTATGTTAAATGGAATCCTCCTCTTGTAGTCTCGAATCTATGGGAAACCTAATGTTTTTGGATGGATTATAAGGTTAATATAATTTTCCATACACTTCATAGGTCGAATTTGGGATGAATTGTAACTTACACGGGGAGAGGAAGAGCCAAATGGGAGTTTCATGAACACTTGGCTATATTCCCCTTACATTTATGACATCTATGACACCAATGATGGAGATTCTATGACATTTATGACACATGTCATATCTGACTGCTGACATCTGACATATCTAACATGTCAGGTTTGAATAGAGCATCTTATAGGGTGATCATGGGAGTTGGAGAAGGCCAAGAGGCTCGTACTCGAATTTGGGAGAAGAGGGAAGGTGAAGAGAGAGGCCACATGGCATAGCATGAGAAGCCACACCAATTTGAATTTGATTTGTTTTATGGATGGACTTAGAACCTTAGAATACCAATAGTTTTTATAAAATTCAGGAATCATCCATGATAAGGCCCTTTTGACCATTTGTGAAAATTGTTATTGTGAAGAGAGAGAGCTAGTGGATGAGTAGTTCATGCCTTAGCCAATTTCGAGGGTGAAAGATTCACATCCTAGCTAGGGTTTGGAGAGGCCACTCAGGTATTTCAAGGAGCTTAATTAATGGAATCATAATTTATAGGTGCAAGCTACTACAGATCGTGGACATATCAGGTTCAGCTTGTTCTTCCTTTCATCTCAAGTTTTCTTACCATATTTCAGCTCTATGGAGTGAGGCGCACTTGGTGAGCTATTCGTCTCTTTGAGGGAGATTCTATTGCTCCAGTATTTTGTATTATGATTTAAATTCTATTATATTTAATTTCATAAATATGTGAGGTCGAAAGGCCAATAAATATCATGTATTATTTCTCAATAATGAATAAACGGTGCCCTTTCCCCACTATCTTGTTGTAAACTTTTGTAATCTTGATTGATTCAAATGGATGCATAAAATATTGATGATTTATGAATTAATGGACTGTAATTAAAGTTTATTATGGTTTTAATGTTCATTTACTGAGGATTTGTGGCCATTGGGTCGAATTTCATAGCAATTGGAGCAAACTACACCTCATTTCCCCAAGGTTCCAAAACTAGTTTTTTTTATATTTGATTGAAAGAAGTGATAAAAGCCATAGGAGGTAGATTTGTTATGAATATGAGTCTGTGATAATGTTTTATACACATCCCCTAATTCAATTTTATTATTCAAGTGGCTTTCTGCACATTTGGGAAGCCATTTCTACCACTTACCCCGCAGGGGATTTGAGCCCAAAATTGCTAGTAAAATCCTTTATATTGTTTAGAATTTGGTACATACTTGCAGAAGTGATTGGAGGGCCATAATACATCCCTGAACATAATAATTAAGTTATTATATCATTCATACACCTTATATGAATATTTAGGAGCAATTGGGCTGATTTGGAGACCAAGACACTAAAACTAGTCAAGAGCCAAAATTGTGAAAATTTTGGAAAATTGGGCATTTTGGTAAAAATTAAAAAAAGGACATTAAAGTTATCTTGGAATATATCTTGATGTGATCTTGATATAGATCATGATTATTATCTTGGATATTGTCGGCATATATTTTGGTGATTATCTTGATTGTTGTATAGTGTAGTATTGAATGAGAAGTTGACATGTAAGTAATAGATCTTGTGAGTGATTTCTTCGATCAACCTAAGTGTTTTCATTGAAAACTAGTTTGACAAGTGTTGATCATTGTGTCTTTGAATTCTAATGGAAATATTTGACAATATTGAATGCTAATGGAAATATTTGACAGTATTGTAAGTGACTATGTGCTTGATATTTTTTTGATTTGTTGACTTCATTTGAGTGGAGTGAAAAAACCTTTCGTGTCTAAGAGTTTATGATATTGAATTAGTTTGACATAGTTGGTTAAGTATTTTATATTCTTGGTTGAGGTATATTATATTTAACTATCAATTATTCATTTACTGTGATTTAGAATGGTTGTGGTGTCATTGAGTTGTGTGTGATTGGACAAAGTTTGGTTGACTGTATGTGAAGTCTCTTGGTTGCTCAAATGTGGCTCTTGATGAACTAGGCCAAGTAAGAAGGATTGGTTGACTATTAGAGAACTTTATTATATTAACACAAGTATATGATTTATTTGGAACAAGTACACAAGTATCTTGGCACAAGTTGGTTTAATTGAACAGGATTGGCACAAGTTTCCTTATGTACAGTTGGTCTGACTTAGACTGTCTAAGTTGCTTGAGTAGTTGGTTTGACTCAGGTGGACTGAGTTTGGTGTGCAGTGTTAGGATTAATTAATCATCCTTTGTCCAATATAGTCTATTTGGTTATTTTTCCTAACTTATGGGGTAATTATAATTATACTAGAGTGCGGGGGGAACACCTAGACGTTATCTGCCACTTATTGCATGTGCATGGATGCCTTTATGTGCCTCTGGCATCAATCCCTACATTATAGGACCCCACTCTGAGTGCCACCAGAAGCCTCTATCATTTGGTTATGGTAGGTAAGAATCTATGATGAATTAACCACCAGTTACAATCATTTAGATCACTTTCAGTTAGCCTAGCTCTAGTTTTGCATGCATGCAAGGAGAGTGGTACCTTTTTCCCACATACCTAATCATTTAACTGATGGTAGAGTGATTTAGACATCTAGAGTTAGACTAGTGAGCTCCAGCAATGATTTAGACACATTTATTTAGCTAATCAGTTAGTTAGAACTGATAGATTCGAATCCTATATTTAGCATTTGAATTCTATTTATTGTATAATCATTGTATTATTGATTAATGAATTAATATTATTGTTTTGATTATCTAATCAATTATTGTCCGATTTATTTGAAATTTGTGACATGAATTTCATGTTCAGTGTACATTCTTTTTTATTATTCCTCTGCATAATTTTCTTCCTATAGCTTTCATATGTTCCTATAGATCAATGGTTCACAAATTTAACATGGCATCGGGCCGTTGTTCAGGATAGCATCAAAACTTGTTTGACCTCCATTGTTCACCAGAAGAAACTGAGTTTCCACATAATTCCTAGAATCATCGCATTGCTCCCTCTAGATTATGTCCAGAGCAGTCTATCCAGGTGTGATGGACTCTAAAAAAGTGCACATGTCAAGGTGGAAAGGCTTGAACTGACATATGATTGTGAATTGGTTTGTTTTGTAGTGATATTTTGTAGGTACAAATTCATTATGGATTCAATATTATCATTTCCTCTTCTTACTCCATTCACAAGATATTCAGAGTGGCAATTGAAGATTATTTAATCTCTAAAGAGACAAGGTCTCTATGAGGTATCTATTAGACTTGGTAAAGAGTCTTATGAATATGAGAATGGATGGATAAATGATGCAGATAGAGATTTTGGAACGATACGTATGGCCTTTTCTCCAATATTTTTCTACCTTATTGATCTTGTTGAATACCCAAAGGATCTTTGGACAGAATTGGATATAACATTTATCAAGCACAATGAGGATCATTCTAGCAATTTGGAGAGCGCACCCAACACCACAAGAGTTATTTTTTCAAAATTATTTTCCTCTATTATTTTTTATGAATTTTTTCAATATGAAGAAGAAGTAGAATCTTCAACATAGCCTCAAATCGAATTGAAGAAAGACTCCTTGGAGTGACTCCTTCTCCTTCTACTCTGAAATTTTATGAGATATATGATATCTCATATTCTCTTATACTTTATCAAGAAGAAGACATTCAAATCTCAATTATTGAAGAGAAATTCTCCTTCCACTCTACTCAGACATTCTCTAGTGATTCTTCTATTTAAAATTTTGTGCAAAGTTTGCCCATGGTTGCTTCTGAAAATGAAGATGAATTTGATTTCTCTCTCTAATGTTGTTGTTGGTGTGAAAAAAAGTAATACATTGGATGTTTTGGAAGAAATATAATATATTAGGAGTGATCCATCCACTCTCATTGATCTAGAGCTTCCAGTAAATTCCTACATGATTTTTTGCACCAATACTCAGATTTTTGTTGAAGAAGGAGAAAATTGTGCATCTACCATCTCAGTGGAGCACCTGGAACCTTTGTTTCACACTCTTGGATCTGATATGACCTTATATGGTCCTAATTTCAAGTTTCAATAGCCTCCAGTCATGCTTGTATTTGTTCTCATCAATTTTGGTGTGAAAAATCAAGTACCTCAAGTCTCTTTCAAAATTGTTGTTGGGGATTCGATGTTAGATTTCTCTCATGAGTTGCTGATATTAGATTTTGTGAATAATTGGATATTTTTGAAAATATATCATATTATGGATCTCAAGCATTCACTCTCCATGGTCTCAAGACTTCTCTACCTTTCTACCTGATCACATGCTCATCTCCTCACAATAATAGTAAATACAGAGACATCCTACATTCACCTGGACACTAGTGCCTAAAACCCGAAGCTGATTTTACCTCATATGGTTCGATTTTTAAGGTTGAAACATATAATTTTCTTGGGTTTACCTCACATGGTTTGAATTCTCAAGAATTTTTTCTCTCTCATCAGTAGATCTCAGTTTCTCTACATGGGTTGAGTTTTAATCTTGCAGTTGTCTATGTTCTTGATTCAGTTTAGCATATTCCTCTTCTTCCAAAGAGGGAAATTCCTCCATGCATAAACATTTAGTTTGGATAGGTTCACATGCATATTCCTAGGATTTTGATGCATAGAAGAACCAAGATTCTGCATTACTGCTCCATAGAGTTGCAGATTGCAACAAAATTTCCTTATTCCTGCTTATTTTGAGGGGGGGGGTTCCCATGAGGTTTTCCCCATTTTTCTAATTTTATTAAGCAACATTTTATGTCATTTAGATTGTATGGGTGAATTTTGGCCTATTTTTCAGGTCCCAAGTTGTCCAAAGTTAGGATTAAGGGGGGTGTTAGGATTGATTAATTTTCCCTTTCCCAACATAGTCTCTTTGGTCATTTTTGCTAACTTAGGGGGTAATTATTACTGTGATAGAGTGTGGGGGACACACCTAGAGGTTATATTCCACTTACTGCATGTGCATGCATGAGTTTATTTGCCTCTAGGATAAATCCCTACATTATAGGGTCCCACTCTGAGTTCCACCAGAATCCTCCATTAGTTGGTTGTGGTAGGTAAGCAGTTATGTTGAGTTAACCTCCAGTTACAATCAGTTATATCAATTTCAGTTAACCTAGCACCATTTTTGCATGCATGGAGGGATATTGGTGCCTTTTTCCCACCTACCTCATCAATTAACTGATTGTAGGTTGATTTAGACATATGGATTTATAACTAGTGAGCTCCAGAAGTGATTTAGAACTGATAGATTCGAATCCCATCTTTATCATTAGAATTATATTTATTGTATAGTCATAGTATTATTGATTAATGAATGAAGATTAATGTTGTGATTATTTGAGTAGCTCTTGTTTGATTTATCTAAAATTTGTGGCGTGAATTTCATGTTCATTTTACATTCTCTTTTATTATTCCACTGCATAATTCCCTTCCTACAGCTTTCATATTTTCCTATAGATCAATGGTTCACAAATTTAACATGCAGTTGATTAGACTCACATTGACTAAGTCAGATGATGTGAGCAACATATTAGTTGGTACATCTTGATTGGATAGGTTCATTATATAGGTTGATGAGAAATATGATACATTGGACAGTGATCATGTGATGAGTAGTGATCAGATGATGAGTAGTGGTTAGTAGTGGAAATGGTTGTGCAGTGTGGTAAAGATTTGCCGTGTAGTATAGGTGTTGATTAGTAGGTTCCCGAGATCAATGTCGTTGTGGTTCAACATTTTCTATCTTCGTATCAGGGTGGCAAGATGGGGAAAGGAAAGGGGGTTGTATCCTCCTTCCGGTTGTAGCAAGAGAACTAGGGAGTTGGATATTCCTTCAAGTTGTATCCTGTAAGTAGGGGGGTTGTATCCTCCTTCCAGTTGCACCTTGATAATTGAAATCATTGTAATAAGGAGGTTTTTTCCTCCTTCTAGTTGTTTTTGGAACACTATTACTATAAGGATTCTATATTAGAGGAAATTTCAACTCAAAATGGGCCTCCTAAGGAAAATTAATAAAATAATAGTTAAAATAATAAAATAATATTTATTAATTTGGAGGAAGAAAAGAAAAAACTACTTTTTTGTTCGTATTTTCGACATATCTCCTTGTGTTTTTACTAAAATTTCGATTGGGAGAGCTTGTTGGATGTGGAATTATATTCCACATCCAACGAATACCCACTCGGTATACTTTTGATAGGCCCCCTACTCCAAAACCAAGAAATACCTCATCATCATAACTTTTGAGGTATTTCTTGGTTTTTGGGTAGCGGGGCCCATCAAAAGTATGCTGAGTGGGTACTCGTTGGATGTGGAATTTTATTCCACATCCAACAAGCTCTCCCAATCAAAATTTGAGTAAAAACACAGGGAGATATGTCGAAAATACAAACAAAAAAGTAGTTTTTTTTATGATACCTATCCCCAAATTTATCTTAAAAATTCTTTAAGAGGTGCTCCCTTTTTTAATTTTAAAACATTTTGATTGGCTAATACATGATGACATGGAATTTGTATTATTTTTGGAAGGCCCATTTAAATTGAAATTTCCTCTAATGGGTTTTCCCCCATGACTTGCGTTTCCATGTAAAAATTTTGTGTATTGTTTTTTTCTATGCTTCCTATGTGATGATGATATGATGATATGTGATGATGAGCTATAATTTTTTATATAATTATAATAATGTACTCTTTATAATATTGAATAAAATGTTGACGATTTTTTACATTGAAAAAGTAACAAAAGTTATACACATTGTCCCCCCCCTCTCAGTGTGCTTGGTTTGTCCAACAAATTGAACCCATGATGTTGTCGTGAATCATCAACTTTTTAGGAATCCAAATTCCTACTCTCCAATTTTTATTTTTATTTTCTCTGGACGTGACTGGAATAAGTCATGTGTGCCCTCCTCATCCTCTTCTTGAGTAGATACATGAGGAATAAATATTTTTTGTATATCCTTCATCAATTCCTTCAAGTCTTAAAGATATTCTTTTCTAGCCATCCCTTTGAGATCCTCTTTACTAGCCAACTTCTTTCCAATTTAACTAAGTCATTAATTTTCACATTTCCTTTAATCATATATTCCAACTTGGACACTCTAAAATATGTGTCTTCCATTTCATCATATGTTGGAGATGAATCCTATGGGGGTTTGAGTGGAGTGTGATTCTTTCCACTTCCATTTGGTGGAATTTTGAACAATAAATTTATATCACACCCTAGGGTTTAGCACAAATAGATCCTTCTACTCAAATCTATTCAAATGCAAAATGAGGTACCTTTTTCAAACCCTGATTATAAGACTATTTTATGGTCGACTTGTAACTGAGGTAAAATTTGAATTTCAACTTCTCTGGGTCTAAAACTTTGGCCTCTGGTACCCTAATGTTTCGTCTTTTTTATGTCGAATTTCATAACTAATTTGAATGTTCCAAAAAAATTTATTGCAAATATCCCAAAGATTCTTATTTTTTTCCTATCCAGAAGAGCAAGCTTGTACTATATGCCACATGTGCAATATTTTATTTTTGTAGCTGAAAAAATCTACAAGAGATACCCTGTTGCATCTTATTTCATATGCAACTAGTCTCACTCAATTTGGATATCAGATTCCTTAAATATGACTTTTTCTCTAGGACACATGTTTTAGACTAGGATTTGGACTAGTCAAAAACCTTAGATTCCTCTGCAATTATCTCTGAAACTGTAATTTGTAAGGATCTTAATTTCAGAATGGAGCTATTTCGGCTTGTTTTAGAAGTGATTTTTTAACCTCAATATATGAATCCTTGTAAACAAAAATTTGTAGAGAAAATTACAATATGACTCATTTTGCAGAAGCCAGTCTCGAAAAAAGAGCTCTGATACCAAATGTTATGAAACCAAGTCCCAAAAATAATATAAAAATAGAAAAAATAGACCAAAAGATAGTATTATGTTCCTTAATAATGAATAACAGAGATAAATAACAACCCTTGTCTAGGGAGGAACCTCCTTACATAATGTACTTGTGTACCCAAGATAAGACAATATACAATGATGACTAAAATGATAATATCTCCTTCCTATATATTGGAGACAAAAGTGTACAATAACAACTAATAGACCCACTAATATACCCAAGCTGACATAAATAATCTGTAATGCACCACAATATAGGGGGTAATGCGCTACACTATATGGGTTAATGTGACATCGTTAAGGGATTGACATTCGATGTCATAGAAAAATATATGTAAACAAGTTTCATGGGAGCATCTCAATGTGTTATATGTCTAAGGGAAAAAAAATCCCTATACAATATTTTGATGCATTCACTTTTTCCCATACTAGGAATGAAACTAGTAAAGGGTGAGATCAAATAACCCCCATCACGATGATAAGGATATGATCCTTCATGTTGCCTGAAGTAAATTTTAATTCAAAAGTGGGTGCTAAATTGTGGGGCAGCCCTTATAGGAATGATAAAATGGAACATTGGATAATATTCCAAGTGGTTGAAAGAATTTTTTTCAAATCCAGGAAAATATCACAAGAAATATCACTAAAAACATTAATTCTAAAATGTGAAAACATTAATTTTAAAATGTGAAACCATTACTTCTAAAAATGTGAGTAGGAAAAGACCTTAAGGGACCCTCCTGTCCAACAATTATGCATAAAATATGTCTTTCCAAAAAGTGGCATCCATGACCAGAAAACCTAAATGTTAAGTTCTTAATGATGAAGTAGACTTAGATTATAAATAACAAGTTGAAAATGATCAAAACAATGAATGCTAATTTTATTTCATAATAAAAATGTTAGCAATTGGCACACCTTCTCAAAGAGCTATGTAAACAAATGAATGTGTTTTCGAAGTTTCAAGTGCAACATATCTAAAGAGGATGTAATCATTCAATAGATAGTTTTCCGAATATTGGAGTTGACCTACAGTAGATAAAGAAATAATCTCCTAATTATTCATATTGCTAGTTTCACTTTGAGCATCCCAAACTGTTCCAGCATCAATATTAATCCCCTCAATTCTTCTCTAAGGTACAAATGGCTCATGGAAATCCTCCTTGTTGGAATCATGCAACAAAGGATCTTGGTGCAGCACTCTAACAGATATCTAGGAGACATTGACTAGATGGTAACATATTTCAAAGGGGGGCTTCAAAATATGT
The DNA here is from genome assembly GCA_001517045.1 of Pseudotsuga menziesii. NCBI lineage: Eukaryota > Viridiplantae > Streptophyta > Pinopsida > Pinales > Pinaceae > Pseudotsuga > Pseudotsuga menziesii. The sequence continues at coordinate 724,010 of LPNX010168414.1, forward strand.
AATACACTCCATGAATCCAAACTGCTTGTCTATGAAAACAGTGGGTTTGAGGAAGGAGTCCTTGACTCAATAATGCATTATGATGAGCTCTTTTTCTAATTTGTAGTTCATACTCTACCCAAACTCATATCAACACCCAACTTTGCAAGGTGGTCTACATGATTGATATTGATCTATAGGGTGTGATGATAATCAATGCAATCAATTACTTGGCAATATTTGAAAACTGCACATATATATTTTTTACAAATAAAGTACTTATTTCAACTAAGAATGTAGACAATAATGCGCATATATAGAGAATTTTTAAAAAAAGAGAAGGTGGACTGCAACATAGTTACAACAAGCAAAAACTTAGTGCACAATAAACCTCATAAGTATCATCACTGCCAAAAACCTAAAGTCTAACTGCATCATTACCCAGGCATACATTGAGGCCATAAAGCCACACAACCATAACTTATTCCACTTGGTACATGACCACATAAACCATCGATATTGGTATTTAAACCATTGAGATCAAATTCTATGCAGGGTTGGAATCATGCAAGTAAAATCCAATATTGTAGACATGTTTTCTAAGAAGCTTATAGAGCCTTCCCAGATTGGATAAGACACTTTCGTTTCATGGGTGCAACTTTAATTCAAAATTAGATGCTAGATTGTGGGCCAATTATGTGAGAATTGATGCACAGTAGGATCTAGGATCCAATGGAAGCCTCACAATTAGAGTTTACTCACAAAAATGTAGAAACAGTGAAAAAAGATGAAATTAACATACACATATGTAGCCAATAATTGATATTATTATGATTGTCCAACATGTAAATATGTCTGGATCATGTTTATATTACATTAGGGATAAATCGTTATCCTTTGGAGGCCATATGGATGCATACATGTGTCAGACTGTGATTTGACCTCAAAACCCCCCTTAGTGGACCAATGAGCTCACTAACCATCCCAAACAGTCACAAATGCTAGTGTGAACATGGATGGAGTGTGATGGAACATAAATGAAGGCATGCTAGGCATGGGTGAGCACATGGGTGAGTGGGAGTGGCTCTAGGAGGAAATAAATGACCAAGGAAGGCCAAAAACCACCAAATACATGCACTAGTGCCTATTGTTAAACACATTCCCTGATGTGATAAGTTATTAACAGCTGGATCTAGAAGCCAAGAAACACTCACAATTCGCTCTAGTTTGAAAACTAAGCACAAAAAATCTTGAGAAGAGTAAAATTACACACACATGTGAACACAATAGTGGAAATTATTAGCACTATCTAACATCTGAATATGTTTAGAACAGACATATATTACATTTGGGAAAAATATTGAGACTTAGGAAGCCATTTGGGAGTGCACATGTGGCATAACTAGATTTGACCTCCATCCACCCTAGGTGGACCAATTAGCTCTCGAATCACCCAAAACGGTCACAAAAACTGTTGTGAACATTGGTGTGGCATAATGTAGCATAAATGAGTATATTTCAGTCATGGGTGAGAAAACATAGGCGTGGGAGTGGGTCAATGTGAACAATAAATGCACTAGAAGGGACAAAATGGTCTAAAAACATCACTAGCGCTCCTAATCAACCCAAACTCCACAAAAAGAGGAAGGGGAGCACTTTAAGATACCAAGGGTCATTGATGAGGGATCACATGTTCTAGGTTGACCAAGTTAGAGTGTTGGTGTGTGAGTGAATGGGCCAAAATAACCAGTTTACTTGCTAGACCAATTTCCCTATGTCTAAACCATAACAATCAATGCATAGAAGAAAGAGAATTTGTTTAAGGTCTAAAATAAGTCACTAAGGATGGATTACTATTATAACACCCTCCCTTAAGCTTGACTTAGTACAAATTAACCAAAAAATAGCATGGAGGCCTTGGCAACAAAGGCTCAAGTCACCTCATACAACAGAAATTTTATTTATCCATGGTAAACAAGGAAAAGAGGAAAACCACATGGGAACAAAACCTCTCCTCAAAATGGACTTGGGGAAAAAAATAAGAAGGTGAATGGAAACCATCGCCATGTATCACTCACTCCAAGAAGTGATCTCAAGTAATTGAAGGTCTTCTTTGTGAAGCACTTAGTGAAAATATCAGCAGTTTTCTCAGCGGAATGGAAATACTGCAAGGTTGTCACCTGATCATGCACTAAGCCCCGAATGTAGTGCATATGAATATCTATGTTCTTGGTCCTATGTCTCTATACTGGATATTTGGAAATATCGATTTCACTTTTATTTTCACACCAAATGACAGTGGGTGAATCAAGTGCAACACCAAGTTCCCGAAGAATGCCTTGCAACCACACACATTGTGTAGTTTCATTTACTGCTCCTCTGCACTCGGCCTCAGCTGAAGAAATGGAAATAGTGTGTTGTTTCTTTATTTATCATCATATGGGACCATTTTAAATCATTAATACAAAATAGGAAGTGTACTTTCTATCATTGGGATCACCAGCCCAATCAGAATCGGAAAATCCTACTAGTTCTAGTGGAGAACTAGTAGCATAGTGTACCTCAAAGTTCATGGTGCCTTGTACATACTGAAGGATACTCTTGGCTTCTTTCCAATGTATCTCATGAGTCTGATTCATGTATATAGCTACAACACCTACAACATATGCTAAATCATGTCTAGAATGAGTAAGATACAACAAGCTCCCAACTAGTTTTCTATACAATGAGCAATCTACCAATGGAGAGTGTTACCACCTAAGTTGTACTTAGTGGTTTTTTATCAAGTGAGCCTGGTGAACCGGAAAAATATAATTTGTTCGGACATCAGAAGACCTTCTAAGTGCTTCTGGGAAGTGTTTGTTGCATTGTATCACATGTTCATACCCTGTAGGGGAGTTGTAATAAAATTTTCTAGCATGATAGTGTATGTAAAAGACTCGGTCTCTTAGACTTTATTTGTCAATCCGATCAGCCCACGGTGTTTTTTCCCTTGGTTATTATTGGTTGTTGAATAAACAACTGATAATTTCTCATTTTTTCACTCAATACCTCCAAAGTTGGGGTGGTCGACTTGGCATTTAGGCCTATTGAGGTTATTAAAGTCTATGTGTCAATGTATAAACATGATAGGAATCATGGTCGAGTCATATGAACATGTCTAAGCACCCCCCCTAGGTTTTAATTTTTTTAATTTTTTAACTTTTTTTAATTTTAATTTTTCCACAAAACTTAGGCTATTTTTTAATAGTCTATTTGAAAAAATTGGTTTTGTAATAAAAGTGGGCTCGGAAATAAATTCCAGTCATGGGGGTGCTCATTTTCAAGATAAGAGCACCATGTAAACCCATAAACCCACTTGTTCTAAGTTTCGAGTGATTTGTCCATCACTCGGGTCAAAAATCTTTAAAAATCAAATATTGATTATTTTAATTAATAAATTAATTAAATAATGGAGAAAATTCAAAATCCTAAATCATTGGGATTTGCTTCAATTTGAACAAAATCAGTCTCATCAGCTTGGGATTGACTAGATCTGACCATCCCTTCATAGAAGGAGGTGATCTGGGCTGAACAGAGAGTACATTAATGCATGCAATCTTGGGAATTGCAAACTCCCTCTCTCCTCCACACATGTGGGCTCATCTGGATGAGTTTTGGTGGAATATTCAGTTAGCAGGTTGAGGTTTCAAGTAGGTCAGCTCTTTGATTGACAGTTGCACTTAGTGAGACTCATATTAGACTCAGATAGACTTAGATCAAGCTTAGATTCACTCCACATGCAGCTGCAGTGTCTCTCTCCTTGGGAATTGCACCCCCCTTGGGCTACATTTCCTTTTTTTTCTATAAATAAAGCACAGATTACCTCTTCCAAGATAGTTAGAACTAGGATTGAGGTGTTGTTGCTATTGTACTATTTCTATTTTTCATTTGGAATAAAGAAAAGCTTTGGAAGCAAGATGGTGTCATGTTATTGTGTGTGTGGATGAGCATTGCCATATTTTACTGAGGTAACATGTATCTATGTTCATAACTTGCTTATTTTTTGTGGATCCAATGCTGAAAGATTGATAATAATTTTATTATGATCTTGATAGGAAAGGATTTTGTTAATAATTTTATTGGATATCTCTTTCCTTTTTATGCATGTTTAGAGATCTAGATTCAACATGTTTTATAAGTTTATATGCATGCTATTCTAATATCTCTGTTTATGTATTAACCGGATCTCACAAGCATTTTTGCAAGCCTTTGGATTAAGTTGCAGGTTCCTAGCTTGGAGAGGGTGCTGATCTAGTTTGCTTCCTCACTTTCTCCAAAAATTTCTCAAAGGCATAGTCCCTCGACATTCCACTGGAAAGCTCCACAATTGATCTTCAAAGCTTCCAACACTCTTTCTCTCTCTTCCTCCTTCTAAAAATCCAAATTGGTTACTTTGTTTACAGGATTTTTCATTATTTAGATCTATCATTTTAAATTAAAACTTACATAGATCTATCATTTCAAGTCTCATAATCTAGATCTCATTCCTAAAAAGTTTCATTAAGCATTCTAAATCTAGTTTAGGGAAATCGTCCGTTTTGCATGGCAGTTTAAAGAGAATCCATAGTTTGCATGCATTATATTTATGTTTCTGTTTTTAAAAGATAAAATCCAGCAATCAGTGCACATCTCATTGGCTTCCCAAACAGAAAGCAAAGGAAAGCTTGCTTTCCTTGGTTCCTTTTTTGCCATTTTAACTAGTTTTAACTTAGTTTTTTTTTGTTTAAAGTAGGCTGACCCAAAGGTACTTTCAAAGTGATTTTGGGAATATTTCATTATAATAATATTTCTGTATTTTATCAGGAATAACAGAAAGAGGAGAATCTTGTGTTCGAAAGTGGAATTTGGATCATTCAAATCCCCACAGGGGTCTCCCTTTTGACTGTAATTTTAATTTTGGGCAATTTGTAAAATATTGGTTTAATACTATATAAGAAAAAAGAGTATTCAGATAATTTTACTGATATTGTAACAGGAAATAATAATAAAAATTCTCTAAATAGGCTCTTTCGAGCCCATTCCCCATCCCCCGGGGGGGGGGGGGGGGTCGTGCCTTTTTTGTCGTTTTTGTATTGTCTTATTTTTGTTCACTCTAGATTAGTTTCATTCATATAGAATAACATGATTTGATTACTTTATCATATATTCCATATTACAATATCAAAGTAACTCAAATACTTACCCATGACTTCTCGATTGACCCTTGATGCATGGTAGGAACAATCAGAAAACCTATGGTTTGCTTCTTTTCTTTTGCTACTTATCATTAATTTCTGTAAAAAATTGTTCTAAAATCAACCCCCTCCTTAATTCCTCGATTGAGGTCCACTTGGACCGAAAGAGGTTCCTGGAGGGTTTTTCTTTCTAAGAAAACACATCCTTTAAAATTTACTAAAATTGACAAGACTCCAGTGTGTATGCTCTGCACTTGGTTGTGGTTTGTCCGATAAGTCAAGCTGCATCAAAAGGAACATGAGTGACTAGATTAATTAGTCTTCACCTTCCCCAATTAACCACCATCAGGCGAAAATCCAATGCCTCGATCAAACTGTAAATGGTGGCAAAATACCCAAAGGAAGTGGGAACTTCTGGACAGTGACCTCGGGGCATTGATCTTTGTTACACCTTCGTGTGTATTATGAACACAGTCTCAGAGACTCCATTCGGCCCACACATTCCTTGCAGATAGCCATGAAGCTTTATTTTTTGACATACTCCAAGTACCCCTCGGGTATATCTCAAGTCTCCCTCACCTAATTTTAATCCACTCATATTTCACATTAACTTAAAACGTACCAAGAGCCAATCACAAAACATTCACTCCAAGCACATGCAAGTATTTTGATTATTTTATGACTCCATTTTTAAGGCACTGGTTCTGTGTTTAAATCTTTTTATATATGTATATTGTGTCTCAGCATTGTGCTTTATTGTGCTTATTTTTCATGTTGTCATCTTTTCTCATTTATGGTTCATTCAAAACTCCTAAACAACGTATTCCATTTAACATCATCATACTAAAGTAATATTCCTTAGTAACTTAATAGGGTCTACACCCTTGGCTTCGTTAGGAGTTGAGCCTAGACGTAGGATTCAAGAACAAGGTGACAGCCTTGACTCGAGACTTGCCCCCAAAGACACACCTAATGGCCTGACGATTTATGCCACATCCCCCCCCCCCCAAGTGTGTAAAAGGAGGAAACACTTTTTTGGTGTCATTGTCGAGGATAAATAATTTTATTCCTGAGTACAAATTAGCTTAACTTTTTTCTAAAACAACTAAAAAGATAAAAAAAAATTGATTGATCTTCTCTTTAAAAAACATAGAAATTAAAACTCGATCCATCTGGCGACTCCACTATCTAACATCCCTTCAATAATTTATACCCAAAGAAACCACCGACAGTTATTCAACCCTCTCCCTGATCCTGAAAGGTTTATTAGGGAAAGAATGAATAGGCAAACTTCTCGTAGAAACCTTGAAGATTTAGGAGACCAATCCCTCTCAGATATCCATGACATATTTGTAGAGAGTCATATTCACCAATCTCAAGAAATGACGAAATTATTCAAACCCCTTGACTTTTCTTAGATAGCAGGTGCTCCCCATGCCATTCCAAATGATGCCATCAAGAAGCTCCCCATATTTCAGGGCAATAATGGCATCACTTCCAAGTCTCACCTTCGAAAGTTTGAAAAGCACCTGGTCAGTTACTGCAATGAAGCTTCCCATGACCATGACGATCTCAAAATGAAGCTCTTTGCTTTATTCTTAGAAGATGATGCTGGAAAATGGTACTCTGACCTAGATGATGATTCATATAAAACCCTTAGTGAATTCCTAGATGGTTTTAAGAAGAAATTGGGAGAAAAGAAGGAATCAAGACATCTGCTTGCTGCCCTTCATAGCATAAAAAAGATGGAGAAGGAAACCATGGATGAAATTAACACTAAATTTAGGTGTGTGGTTGCAGACCTTTTTAGAGACATCAAGCCAAAAGATTCCTCTATCCTTATATCCTACATCGAAGCTTTCACCGGTGATTTAAGGTACCAGTTAAGAAACAAAGAGCCAGTCGACCTAAAAACTACCCAGGAATTGGCCAAGAAAATAGAAAAGAATATGCAATCATCAGGCAAGTCCAACATTCTAGGTTACACTAGGGGAAACACTTCCTACAACAAAGAGAAGGGTAAAGCCGTTGAATTAGAAGAAAAGGGAACTTCTAAAGATCCCATGGAAAAGGTAACGGACATGATAAAAAACTTGGTTACAAGTCAAAACCAACTTATGGAAAATCATTTTGCACAATTAAATCATATGCAAAATAGAATAATCACAATGGAAAGGAATAATGGACCTAGGAACTTTTAGCCTAAATAGAATCAGATGTATCAAAAGAGAGCTCCTCAGCAAGAACCTAGGATTCCAAACCAATTAGACTTAGCTAACATGGTAGAAGAAGTAATTCCATGGTGTAGACCTTGTCAACAATTCCACCAAGAAAGCACTTGTTATGTTTCAAACCAAGTTATGGAACATGGACTTCCCGAGGTCAGTAATCAGGAAACAACATCAAGCGAGTCTGATCATGTGTACATGGTAGGAAAAACCTACCCTTTATCAAACCATCATTGGCAGCAGGCCACAAATTACAGTTATGAGAAGGACCTCCTTTCCAACTTATATAGTGAAATTCCTACTCTAGAAAGAATTCAGGAAATGAAGAAGGCTAGATTCAAGGGTACAGTTTATCAAAGAAAGGAGAAGCCATCACCATATAAACAATACAAGCCGAAGGTAACCACTCCTCCTCTCCCAGATCCCCCTGTTATCCCTAAATCAAATATTGACATGGGAGAATGGATAAGTAGTGCTAAGGTTCATGTTTATGCAATTGATGTCCTTAAAATTCCTGGTCAAAAAGAAACGTTGTTTAAAGCCATAGAGGATAGTCAAGTAAAACTCATAATATTGTCAAAGAGGATCCTCTCCCTAATAATAATGATATATTTGAAGCCGAACATATTGAACCAATGGATATGCCTATAGTCCTGAATGGTGTTGATCCGAAAAGAGAAGACCACCTAACTTTTCATGTCTCTCTCTTAGTTAATAACCTTCTCCTTCATAACTACATGTTAGATTCAAGTGCTTCATCAAATGTCGTGACAAGAAAAGTAATGGAACAGCTAAATATAAGGGTCACCTGGACTTACCACAATGTTTGTTCAATGGATGCAAGAGAAGTTGAAGTGGTAGGGATAATCTTAAACCTACATGTTAAGTTGGCCAAGTATCTTAACATCAACATGTCAATGGATGTGGTAGTGATTGATGTTATAGATAATTGGGGTATGTGGCTATCCAGAAAGTGGGTCGCAACTCTTGGTGGGTATATTCAAATGGATTGGACATATGCTACTATACCTACATCAAAAAACACTAGGGTGATACTCCATAGAGAGAAGCTAAGAAAACGGCATGTAGAAAACCTTAAGAATCCTAGAAATGAATTTGTTCATTTCACTGATAACTTTGGAAACTATGCTATCTTGTCAAATTGCATGGCCTCTATTAAGGAAAACATTAAAGATGAAAAGATAGATGAGGTTTGGCAAAAGTACTTTGATGGGGCTTATTCCAAATCCAGAAAGGGTGCGGGCATCGTGATCATCTCTCCTTCAAATAAAGTCTACAACTTCGCTTTCAGGTTAGAGTTTGAAGCATCAAACAATGTAGCTGAGTATGAGGCATTGCTTCTAGGGTTAGAAACCATTAAAGACATCAGGATAAAAATTTTGAACATAAAAGTTGATTCAGACTTAGTTGTCCTTCAGATTAAGAATCGGTATCAATGCAAAAATGACGAACTAAGGAATTATAGAAATGCCATATGGGACACCATGGAATGGTTTGATGCACTTAATATTCAAAAGATTCCTAGGGAAATGAATGGTTTAGCAGATAGGTTAGCGGTAGCAGCATCCACCCTCCAGCCATCAGATGAAATGATTAGTGGGAATGGAAAAATGGAAATTAATTTCAGACCATCAATTCCAGATAATGTAGATCACTGGCACGTTTTTAAAGATGATGAGAAACTCTTGAGATTCATCCATAATATCCAAGAGTTTGAAGGTTGCAAGATCAGTTATTAGCAAGAGGGTAAAGAGTATCAGGAATGCGAGGATAATGAAAGGAATCACATCCCGAGTAGCCTTATAGATTTTGAAAAAAAAATTGATCGACAAGATCGTCATAAAAACAAAAAAGAAGAAATAAAAATTGGGGATTATATGGAAATAAACACAGGAACTGATAAGGACCCCAAGTTAATAAAAATTGGAAAAGGTACTTTGGAAAAGGAAAGAAACGGTTTGATCAACTTAATAAAAAAAAATAGAGATGTGTTGGCCTTTATTTATGATGAACTTAAATCCTATCAGGAAGATGTGTTTCAACACACTATTCCCCTCATAGAGGAGGCTAAGGAGGTAAAGCCTTTTTGACAAAAAATTAGGCGAATAAATCCAAAGTTGGGCGCCATTGTGCTGAAGGAGCTTCAGAAGATGTTAGCAGCAAGGATCATAGCACCTATAAGACATTCATCATGGTGCTCCAACTTAATTGTTTTTAGAAAGAAGAATGGGTCAATTAGAATATATATAGATTTCAGAAATCTGAATACATCATTCCTTAAAGATAATTACCCATTGTCCGACATGGAAACATTGCTTCAAAGAGTAACGGTATCAGGAATGATGTCCATGTTGGATGGTTTTTTCGGTTATAACCAAGTGTTGGTAACTAAAGAGGATCAACATAAAACTACATTCACCACACCTTGGGGCACCTATAAATTTTTAAGAATGCCTTTTGTCTTATTAAATGCTGGTGCCACCTTCCAAAGAGCCATGGATTTTTCCTTCAAAGAAATTATAGGCAAAATAATCGAAATATATCAAGATGACTTAACTGTTTTCTCAAAAGAAAGATCTGACCACATAAGTAATCTTAGGCGGGTTTTCATAAGATGTCAGAAATATGATATTTCCTTAAACCCTTCCAAGTCAATCTTTGGGGTTGATGAAGGCAAGTTGTTGGGACACATCATTTCTAAGGATGGTGCCAAATTCGATCCTCAACAGGTTGAAGCCATTAAGAAATTCCCCTTGCCTCAGAATCTTAAATCTCTCTAGTCTTTCGATGGTTAGATAAATTTCATATGGAGATTCATCCCAAATTTAGCAGAACTAATGAAGCCTCTACAAAAATTGTTAAAGAAACATGCTAAATTTGAGTGTACATATGAAGGGAAAGATGATTTCAGATGCCATATCCAAGTCCCCAGTCTTAATTAGTCCAGATTATCCCAAGGAATTTCAGATATTTTCCTTTCCCTCGGAGGACACCATTGCTGGTGTTTTGCTTCAAAAGAATAAGGAGGAACAAGAGAAACCTATAGCCTTTATGAGTAGAGCCTTGCAACATTCATAGTTGAAGTATACCACCATGGAGAAATAGGTTTATGCTCTTTTCAAGTCCCTTAAACATTTCAGAACTTACGTAGGATACTCCAAAATAATTTGGTATGTACCCCATGCACCTGTCAAGGATACCATGTCTCAACAAGATTGTATAGGAATCAGGGGTAAGTGGGTTTCAAATATTCAAGAATATGATTTAGAGATAAAACCTACTATGTTAATTAAGGGACAAGGCCTTGCAAAGATGTTTACCCAAGGAAATGAAAATGCCTTAGGAATAATCTGCCAGAACAATGATCAAGAACAAAGTGTATCAGATGAGCTTCAGAGATTAGAGCAGCACCCTTGGTATACCGACATCATATTTTTCCTCCGTAACATTACATGCCCTGATCACCTACTTGGCTAGAAAATAAGAGCATTAAGGTTAAAAGAAACTAACTATTGTTTAACAAAATATGGTTTGGGTTGGAGAAACCCTGATGGTTTAGTACTTAAATGTGTCGATGAACCCGAGTCCAAAAAACTCATGGTTGAGTTCCATGCAGGATTTTTTCATGGACATTTTGCAGCAAGAACAACCACCCATAAAATCCTTAGAGTAGGCTACTATTAGTCGAACCTCTTTTTAGATGTGCACAATTCTATCAGAGTTTTCCCCCAATGTCAGTTGTTCACTAGAAAGCAACAAATGAAAGCCTTTCCTTTAAACCCAATAGTAGTCCAAGCCCCTTTCCAACAATGGGGGCTTGATTTCATCTGTAAGTTCAAGGATAACTCAAGAAATGGTTATTCTTGGATTCTCACCACCACTGATTATTTCACCAAGTGGGTAGAGGCGATACCCACCAAGAAGGAAACCGATGTTGTAGTCATGGATTTCTTAGAAGATAAGATTATCACAAGATTTCATGTGCTATCCAGAATCATCACAGATAATGGTCCGTGGTTTGTTTCCTATGAGATGTCATCCTTTTGTTTCAAGTACGGAATTGTCATCTCCCATTCATCCAACTATTATCCCTAAGGAAATGGTTTATTTGAGTCAAGTAATAAAAACTTAATGACCATAATCAAGAAAAATGTTGGTGATAATAAAAAGGCCTGGAATAGCAAGATCAAGTTTGCATTATGGGCTGATAGAATCACAAAGAAAAGTTCCACTAGAAGGAGCCCTTTTGAACTTGTCTATGGCCTAGATGTCACCTTACCTGTCCACTTAAAGCTTTTAGTGTATCAGATTCTCCAAACCTTTAGCTCAGATTAGGATGCCATTCAGAACAGAATCAAGCAGTTGATCGAATTAGATGAGAATAGAAGAAATTCCCTTGACCAAAGTATCATAAATTCGGACAAAGTCAAGAGAACCTTTGATAGATGTACCCAGACTAGATCCTTTCAAGTAGGTGACACAGTCTTGCATTGGGACAAATGGCGAGAGAAACTTGGTAAACATGGAAAGTTCGACAGCTTATGGTTGGGGCCATATATCATTGATGAAGTAGCAGGAACAAATTCTTTCTATCTAAATGACCTAGAAGGAGAAAGGTTAAGCCTACCAGTGAATGGATTTCTCCTCAAGATGTTTTTTGCTGAGATGGTTTGATGCCTTTACTGGCATCAGTGGTTTCAGTGTCGATTTCTAAACCTTTCCCTGCATGTATTTTTAAATTTCAGGTATCATATTGTTGTATTATAGATGTTTTGTACCATAGTACTAACCTTGAAATGTTCTCTTTTGTATATTAGTCTTGTAAAATATTGCTTGTTTGTACATCATAGACTAATTTTGTACATTAATCTACTTTTTTGGTTGGTTTCTTTTATATACATATTACTGACAAGCTTTAATTGCTATGCAGGACCCAGAGATTTCGGAGTTCTCACATCCTCTTCTTTGATCAGAATATTAGTCAGAGCATGTGTCCCTAGATAGATTTAGATGTTACCACGTAATTTGTACTTAGTGTTTTTTTATCAAGTGAGCCTAGTGAACCGGACAAAGATAATTTGTTCAGACTTCTAAAGACCTTTGGAAGTGCTTCTGGGAAGTGTTTGTTGTACTATATCACATGTTCATACCCCATACGGGAGTTGTAATAAAATGTTCTAGCATGATAGTGTCTGTAAAAGAATTGGTCTCTTAGAATTTATTTGTGAATCTAATCAGCCCAGGGTCTATTTTCCCAGGGTCTATTTTCCCATGATTATTATTGGTTGTTGAATAAATGACTGATAATTTTTGAGTTTTTCACTCAATACCTCCAAAGTTGGGGTGGTCGGCTTGGCATTTAGGCCTATTGAGGTTATTAGAGTCTATGTGTCAATGTATAAACATGTTAGGCATCATGGTCAATTCATATTAACATGTCTAAGTCCCCCTAGGTTTTAATTTTTTTAATTTTAATTTTTCCACAAAACTTAGGCTATTTTTTAATAGTCTAATTTGAGATTTTGGTTTTGTAATAAAAGTGGGCTCAAAAATCAATTCCAGTCATGGGGGTGCTCATTTTCAAGCTAAGAGCACCATGTAAACCCATAAACCCACTTTTTCTAAGTTTTGAGTGATTTGTCCATCACTCAGGTCAAAAATCCCTAAAAACAAATATTGATTATTTTAATTAATAAATTAATTAAATAATGGAGAAAATTCAAAATCCTAAATCATTGGGATTTTCTGTAAATTGACTGAAATCAGTCTCATCGGCTTGGGATTGACTGGATCTGAACATCTCTTGACAGAATGAGGTGATATGGGCTGAACAGAGAGTACATTAATACATGCAATCTTTGGAATTGTGCCCTCCCTCTCTCCTCCATGCATGTGGGCTCATCTGGATGAGTTTTGGTGGATGCTTCAGTTAGTAGGTTGAGGTGTCAAGCATATAAGCTCTCTGATTGACAGTTGCACTCAGTGAGACTTAGATAGACTCAGACTATGCTCATATTCACTCCACATGTAGCTGCAATCTCTCTCTCCTTGGGAATTGAGCCCCCTGGGCTATATTTCCTGTTTTTGCTATAAATAAAGCACATATTACCTCTTCCAAGCTAGTTAGACTTGCGATTGAGGTGTTGTTGCTATTGTAATGTTGTTATTTTTCATTTGGAATAAAGAAAATATTTGGAGACAATATGGTGTAATGTTATTGTGTGTGTGGATGAGCATTGCCATGTTTTACTGAGGTAACATATATCTATGTTCATAACTTGCTTATTTTTTGTGGATCCAGTGCTAAAAGATTGATAATAATTTTATTATTATCTTGATAGGAAAGGAGTTTTTTAATAAGTTTATTGGCTATCTCTTTCCGTTTTATTCATGTTTAGAGATCTATATTCAACATGTTTTATAATTTTATATGCATGCTATTCTAATATCTTTGTTTATGTATTAACCGGATCTCACAAGCATTTTGGCAAGCCTTTGGATTAAGTTGCAGGTTCCTAGGTTGGAGAGGGTGCTGATTTATTTTTCTTCCTCACTTTCTCCAAAAATTTCTCAAAGGTATAGTCCCTCGACATTCCACCAGAAAGCTCCACGGTTGATCTTCAAGGCTTCCAGCACTCTTTCTCTCTCTTCCTCCTTCTAAAAATCCAAATTTTACGTGGTTACTTTGTTTACAATATTTGTCATTATTCATATCTATCATCTTAAAGTAAAACTTACATTGATATATCATTTCAAGGCTCATAATCTAGATCCCATTCGTAAAAAGTTTCATTAAGCATTCTAGATCTAGTTTAGGGAAATCGTCTGTTTTGCATGGCAATTTAAAGAGAATCCATAGTTTGCATGCATTCATTTTTTGTTTCTATTTTTAAAATATAAAATTTAGAAATCAGCACACATCTCATTTACTTCCCAAACAGCAAGCCAAAATCCCAAGGAAAGCTTGCTTTCCTTGGTTCCTTTTTTGCCATTTTAACTAGTTTTAACTTAGTTTTTTGCCATTTTAACTAGTTTTAACTTAGTTTTAACAGAATAATATGCTTTGATCAATTTATCATATATTCCATATTACATTATCAAAGTAACTCGAATACTTACCCCATGACTTCCTGATTGACCAACAAGGGGAAAGAGAGGCGTTGTAGGAATAATTAGAAAACCAGTGGTTTGCTTCCTTTCTTTTGTTAGGCTTATCATTAGTTTCTGTAAACAATTGTTCTAAAATAAACCCCCTCCTTTATTCCCCCATTGAGGTCCACTTGGACCGAAAGAGGTTCCTGGAGGCTTTTTCTTTCGAAGAAAACACATCCATTTAAAATTTACTAAAATTGACAAGACTTCGGTGTGTATTCTCTGCACTTGGTTGTGGTTCATTCGATCAATCAAGCTGCATCAAAAGAAATGTGAGTGACTATATTAATTAGTCTTCACCATCCCCAATTAACCACCATCAGGAAAAAATCCAATGCCTCGATCAAACTGTAAACAGTGGCAAAATGCCCAAAGGAAGTGGGAACTCCTGGACAGTGACCTCGGAGTGATGATCTCTATTACACCTTCATGTGTATTATGAACACAGTCTCAAAGACTCCATTCATCTCACACATTCCTTACTCTTAGCCGTGAAGGTTTATTTTTGGACATACTCCAAGTACCCCTTGGGTATATCTGGAGTCTCCCCTCGCCTAATTTTAATCCGCTCATATTTCAAATTGACTTAAAATGTACCGAGAGGAAATTGCAAAACATTCACTCCAAGCACATGCAAGTATTTTGATTATTTTATGACTCCATTTTTAAGGCACTGGTTCTATTTTTTAATCTTTTGATATATGTATATTGTGTCTCAGCATTGTGCTTTATTGGGCTTATTTTTCATCTTGTCATCTTTCGTCATTTATGGTTAATTCAAAACTCCTAAACAACTTATTCCATTTAACATCATCATACTAAAGTAATCTGCCTTAGTAACTTAATAGGGTCTACCCCCCCTTGGGTTCGTTAGGAGTTGAGCCTAAACAGAGGAGTCAAGAACAAGGTTACAGCCTTAACTCGAGGCTTGCTCCTAAAAACACACCTACTTGCTTGAATATTTCTGCCACGTCCCCGCCAAGGTGTGTGAAAGGAGGCAACACTTTTTTGGCACCATTGCCAAGGATAAATCCTTTTATTCCCAAGTACGACTTAGCTTAACTTTTTTCCAAAACAACTAAAAAGATTAAAAAAAATTGATTGATCTTGTCTTTAAAAAACATAGAAATTAAAACTCGATCCATCTGGCAACTCCACTATCTAACATCCCTTCAAGAATTTCTACCCGAAGAAACCGCCGACAGTTATTCAATCCTCTCCCTGATCCTGAAAGGTTTATTAGGGAAATATTGAATACGAAGACTTCTCGTAGAAACCTTGAATATTTAGGATATCGATCCCTCTCAGATATCCATCACATATTTGTAGAGAGACATATTCACTAATCTCAAGAAATGACGAAATTGTTCAAACCCATTGACTTTTCTCAGATAGCAAGTGCTCCCCATGCCATTTCGAATGATGCTATCAAGAATCTCCCCATATTTTAGGGCAATAATGGCATCACTACCAAGTTTCACCTTTGAAAGTTTGAAAAGAACTTTGTCAGTTACTATAATGAAGCTTCCCATGACCATGACGATATCAAAATGAAGATCTTTGCTTTATCCTTAGAAGATGATGCTGGAGAATGGTACTCTGACCTAGATGATGATTCATATAAAACCCTTAGTGAAATCCTAGATGGTTCTAAGAAGAAATGGGGAGAAAAGAAGGAACCAAGACATCTGCTTGCTACCCTTCATAGCATAAAGAAGATAGATAATGAAACCATGGATGAATTTAACACTAAATTTAGGCGTTTGGTTATGGACCTTCCTAGAGACATTAGGCCAAAAAGATACTTCTATCCTTATATCCTACATCGAAGCTTTCACCGGTGATTTAAGGTACCAGTTAAGAGATAAAGAGCCAGCCGACCTAAAAACTGCCCAGGAATTGGCCGAGAAAATAGAAAAGAATATGCAGTCTTCAGGCAAGTCCAACATTCTAGGTTACACTAGGGGAAACACTTCCTACAACAAAGAGAAGAGTAAATACGTTGAATCATAATAAAAGGGAACTTCTAAAGATCCAATGGAAAAGGTAACGGACAGGATAAAAAACATGGTTACTAGTCAAAACCAACTTATGGAAAATCATATGCAAAATAGAATAATCACAATGGAAAGGAATAATGAACCTAGGAAATTTCAACCTAAACAAAATTAGATGTATCAAAAGAAATCTCCTCAGTAAGAACCTAGGATTCCAAACTAGTTAGGCTCAGCTAACATGGTAGAAGAAGTAATTCCATGGTGTAGACCTTGTGAACAATTCCACCAAGAAAGCACTTGTTATGTTGCAAACCAAGTTATGCAACATGGAATTCCCGAGGTCAGTAATCAGGAAACAACATCAAACAAGTCCAATCATGTGTGCATGGTACGCCAAATCTACCCTTTATCAAACCAGCATTAGTAGCAGGCCACGGATTACAGTTATGAGAAGGACCTCCTTTCCAACTTATATGGTGAAATGCCTACTCTAGAAAGAATTCAGGAAATGAATAAGGCTAGATTCAAGGGTATAGTTTATCAACCATCTAAACAATACAAGCCAAAGGTAACCACTCCTCCTCTCCTAGATCCCCCTGTTATCCCTGAATCAAATATTGACATGGGAGAATGGATAAGTAGTGCTAAGATTCATGTTTATGCAACTGATGTCCTTAAAATTCCTGGTCAAAAAGAAAAGTTGTTTAAAGCCATAGATGATATTCAAAGTAAAACTCATAATATTGTCAAATAGGATCATCTCTATAATAATAATGTTATATTTGAAGCTGAACATATTGAACCAATGGATATGCCTATAGTCCTCAACAGTGTTGATCCAAAAAGAGAACACCACCCACCTTTTTATGTCTCTCTCTTAGCGTATAACCTTCTCCTTTATAACTGCATGTTAGATTCAAGTTCTTCATCAAATGTCATGACAAGAAAAGTAATGGAACAGCTAAATCTAACAGTCACCTAACCTTACCACAATGTTTGTGCAATGGATGCAAGATAAGTTGAAGTGGTAGGGATAATATTAAACCTACATGTTAAGTTGGCCAAGTATCCTGACATGGACATGTTGATGGATGTGGTAGTGATTGATGTTCCAGATAATTGGGGTATGTTTCTATCTAGAAAGTGGGCCGCAACTCTTGGTGGGTCCATTCAAATGGATTGGACATATGCTACTATACCTGCATCAGAAAACACTAGGGTGATACTCCATAGAGAGAAGCTAAGGAAACGAAATGTAGAAAACCCTAAGAAGCCTGGAAATGAATTTGTTCATTTCAATGATAACTTTGGAAACTATGCTATCTGGTCAAATTTCATTGCCCCTATTAAGGAAAAAATTAAAGATGAAAAGAGAGATGAGGTTTGGAAAATGTACTTTGACAGGGCTTATTCCCAATCTGGAAAGGGTGTGGGCATCATGATCATCTCTCCTTCAAATAAAGTCTACAACTTCGCTTTTAGGTTAGAGTTTGAAGCATCAAACAATGTAGTTGAGTATTAGGCATTGCTTCTAGGGTTAGAAACCATTAAAGACATCAGGATAAAAATGTTGAACATAAAAGGTGATTCAGACTTAGTTGTCCTTCAAATTAGGAATCAATATCAATGCAAAAATGACAGACTAAGGAATTATAGAAATGCCATATGGGACACCATGGAATGGTTTGATGCACTTAATATTCAAAAGGTCTCTAGGGAAATGAATGGTTTAGCATATAGGTTGGAGGTAGCAGCATCCACCCTCCAGCCATCAGATGAAATGATTAGTGGGAATGGAAAAATGGAAATTAATTTCAGACCTTCAATTCCAGATAATGTAGGTCATTAGTAGGTTTTTAAAGATGATGAGAAACTCTTGAGATTCATCCATAATATCCAAGAGTTTGAAGGTTGCAAGATCAGTTATCAGCAAGAGGGTAAAGAGTATCAAGAATGTGAGGATAATGAAAGGAATCACATCTCGAGTAGCCTTATAGATTTTGAAAATATGTTTGATCGACATGATCATCATAAAAACAAAAAAGAAGAAATAAAAATTGGGGATTATATGGAAATAAACATAGGAACTGATAAGGACCCCAAGTTAATAAAAATTGGAAAAGGTACTTCGGAAAAGGAAAGGAACGGTTTGATCAACTTAACCAAAGAATATAGAGATGTGTTGGCCTTTAGTTATGATGAACTTAAATCCTATCAGGAATTTGTGTTTCAACACACTATTCCCCTCACAGAGGAGGCTAAGGAGGTCAATCTTTTCCAACAAAAAATTAGGTGAATAAATCCTAAGTTGGCCCCCATTGTGTATAAGGAGCTTCATAAGATGTTAGCAGCAGGGATCATATTACCTACAAGGCATTCATCGTGGTGCTCCAACTTGGTTGTTGTCAGAAAGAAGAATGGGTCAATTAGAATATGTATAGATTTCAAAAATATCAATACATCATGCCTTAAAGATAATTACCCGTTGCCTGACATGGAAACATTGCTTCAAAGAGTAACGGGATCAGGAATGATGTCCATGTTGGATGGTTTTTCTGGTTATAACCAAGTGTTGGTAAATAAAGAGGATCAACATAAAACAACATTCACCACACCTTGGGGAGCCTATAAATTTTTAAGAATACCTTTTGGCTTATTAAATGCTGGTGCCACCTTCCAAAGAACCATGGATTTTTCCTTCAAAGAACTTATAGGAAAAATAATTGAAATATATCAAGATGACTTAACTATTTTCTCAAAAGAAAGATCTAACCACATAATTCATCTTAGGCAGGTTTTCATAAGATGTTAGAAATATGGTATTTCCTTAAACCCTGCCAAGTCAATATTTGGGGTTGATGAAGGCAATTTGTTGGGACACATCACTTCTAAGGATGGTGTCAAAGTTGTTCCTGAGTGAGTTAAAGCAATTAAGAAAGTCTCCTTGCCTTAGAATCTTAAAGCTCTCTAGTCTTTCAATGGTCAGATAAATTTCATAAGGAAATTCATCTCAAATTTAGTAGAACTAATGAAGCCTCAACAAAAATTGTTAAAGAAAGATGCTAAATTTGAGTGGACAGATGAACGGAGATATTCTTTCAAGTCTATCAAAGATTCCATATCTAGGTCCCCAGTCTTGATCATTCCAGATTATTCCAAGGAATTTTAGATATTTTCCTTCGCCTTGGAGGACACCATTGTTGGTGTTTTGCTTCAAAAGAATGAGGGACAAGAGAAACCTATAGCCTTTATGAGTAGAGCCTTGCAACATTCAGAGTTGAAGTATACCACCATGGAGAAATAGGTGTATTCTCTTGTCAAGTCCCTTAAACATTTGAGAACTTATGTAGGATACTCAAAAATTATTCCATATGTACCCCATGTAGCTGTCAAGCATATCATGTCTCAACAAGATTGTCTAGGAATCAGGGGTAAGTGGGTTTCAAAGATTCAAGAATATGATTTAGAGATAAAACATACTAAGTTAATTAAGGGACAAGGCCTTGCAAATATGGTAGCCAAGGAAATGAAAAGGCATTAGGAATAATATGCCAGAACAATGATCCAGAACAAAGTGTATCAAATGAGCTTCAGAGATTAGAGCAGCACCCTTGGTATATCGACATCATCTTTTTCCTCCATAACCGTTACATGCCCTAATCACCTCCTTGGCCATAAAAGAAGAGCATTAAGGTTAAAATAAACTAAGTATTGTTTAACAAAAGATGGTTTGGGTTGGAGAAACCGCAATGGTTTAATACTTAGATGTGTCGATGAACCTGAGTCCAAAAAACTCATGGTTGAGTTCCATGCAGGATTTTGTGGTGGACATTTTGCAGCAAGAACAACCGCCCATCAAATCCTTAGAGCAGGCTACTATTGGCCGAACCTATTTTAAGATGTGCACAAGTCTGTCAGAGTTTGCCCCCAGTTTCAATTGTTCACTGGAAAGCAACAAATGAAATCCTTTCCTTTAAACCCAATAGTAGTCCAAGCCCCTTTCTAGCAGTGGGGGATTGATTTCATCTGTAAGTTCAAGGATAACTCGAGCAATGGTTATTTTTGGATTCTCACTGCCAAAGTGGGTATGGGTGATACCCACCAAGAAGGAAACCAATGTTGTAGTCATGGATTTCTTAGAAGATAAGATTATCACAAGATTTCGTGTGCCAACCATAATCATCACAGATAATGGTCCATTCTTTGTTTTTTCTAAGATGTCATCCTTTTGTTTATAGTACAACATTGTCCTATCCCATTCATCCAACTATTATCCCCAAGGAAATGGTCTAGCTGAGTCAAGTAATAAAAACTTAATGACCATAATCAAGAAAACTGTTGGTGATAACAAAAAGGCTTAGGATAGAAAGATCAAGTTTGCATTATGGGCGGATAGAATCACAAAGAAAAGTTCCACCGGAAGCAGCACTTTTGAACTTGTCTATGGCCTAGATGTCACCTTACCTGTCCACTTAACGCTTCCAGTGTATCATCTTCTCCAGACCTTTAGCTCGGATCAGGATGCCTTTTAGAACAAAATCAACCAATTGATCAAATTAGATGAGAGTAGAAGAAATTCCCTTGACCAAAGTATCAAAAATTCAGATAAATTCAAGAGAACCTTTGATAGATCTACCTAGCTCAAATCCTTTCAAGTAGGTGACATAGTCTTGCGTTGGGACAAATGGCAGGAGAAACCTGGTAAACACAGAAATTTCGACAGGTTATGGTTGGAGCCATATATCATTGATGAAGTAGCAGGAACAAATTCTTTCTATCTAAATGACCTAGAAGGAGAAAGGTTAAGCCTACCAGTGAATGGATTTCTCCTCAAAATGTTTTTCGTCGAGATAGTTTTATGCCTTTATTGGCATCAGTGGTTTCAGGGCCAATTTCTAAACCTTGCCTTGCATGTATTTTTAATTTTAATGTATCACATTGTTGTAGTATAGATATTGTTGTATTATAGATGTTTTGTACCATAGTATTAACCTTGAAATCTTTTCTTTTGTATATTATTCTTGTAAAATATTTCTTTTTGTACATCATAGACTAATTCTGTACATTAATCTGCTTTTTTGGTTGGTTTCTTTTATATACATATTACTGACAAGCTTTAATTGCTATGCAGGACGTAGAGATTCTGGAGTTCTCACATCCTCTTATTTGATTAGAAGATTAGTCAAAGCATGTGTCCCTAGATGGAGCCAGATGTTACCACCTAAGTTGTACTTAGTGGTTTTTTATCATGTGAGCCTGGTGAACCAAACAAAGATAATTTTTTCGGACTTCAGAAGACCTTCAGAAGTGCTTATGGGAAGTGTTTGTTGTACTATATCACATGTTCATACGCCATAGGGGAGTTGTAACAAAATGTTCTAGCATGGTAGTATCTGTAAAAGACTCTGTCTCTTAGACTTTATTTGTCAATTCGATCAGCCCATGGTGTTTTTTCCCTTGGTTATTATTGGTTGTTGAATAAACGACTGATAATTTTTGAGTTTTTCACTCAGTACCTCAAAAGTTAGGGTGGTCGGCTTGGCATTTAGGCCTATTGAGGTTATTAGAGTCCATGTGTCAATGTATAAACATGCTAGGCATCATGTTTGAGTCATATGAACATGTCTAAGTCCCCCTAGGTTTTAATTTTTTTAATTTTTTAAGTTTTTTCATTTTAATTTTTCCACAAAACTTAGGCTATTTTTTAATAGTCTAATTGGAAAATTTGGTTTTGTAATAAAATTTGGCTCGAAAATCAGTTTCATTCATGGGGCTGCTCATTTTCAAGCTCAGAGCACCATGTAAACCCATAAACCCTCTTTTTCTAAGTTTTGAGTGATTTGTCCATCACTCAGGTCAAAAATCCCTAAAAATCAAATATTGATTATTTTAATTAATAAATTAATTAAATAATGAAGAAAATTCAAAATCCTAAATCATTTGGATTTGCTCCGATTTGATTGAAATCAATCTCATTGGCTTGGGATTGACTGGATCTGACCATCCCTTGACAGAAGGAGGTGATCTTGGTTGAACAGAGAGTACATTAATACATGCAATATTGGGAATTATGCCCTCCCTCTCTCCCCCGTGCATGTGGGCTCATATGGATGAGTTTTGGTAGATTCTTTAGTTAGCAGGCTGAGATGTCAGGTAGATCAGCTCTCTGATTGATAGTTGCACTCAGTGAGACTCATATCAGACTCAAATAGACTCACATTAGGCTCAGATTCACTCCACATGCAGCTGCAGTCTCTCTCTCCTTGGGAATTGTGCCATCCCTCGGCTAGATTTCTTGTTTTTGCTATAAATAAAGCATAGATTACCTCTTCCAAGCTAGTTAGAACTAGGATTGAGGTGTTGTTGCTATTTTTCATTTGGAATAAAGAAAATATTTGGAGGCAAGATGGTGTCATGTTATTATGTGTGTGGATGAGCATTGCCATCTTTTACTGAGGTAACCTGTATCTATGTTCATAACTTTCTTATTTTTTGTGGATCCAGTGCTAAAAGATTGGTAATAATTTTATTATGATATTGATAGGAAAGGAGTTTGTTAATAATTTTATTGGCTATCTCTTTCCTTTTTATGCATCTTTAGATATCTATATTCAACATGTTTTATAAGTTTATATATGCTATTCTAATATCTTTGTTTATGTGTTAACCGGATCTCACAAGCATTTTGGAAATCCTTTGGATTAAGTTGCAAGTTCCTAGCTTGGAGAGGGTTCTGATATATTTTTATTCCTCACTTTCTCCAAAAATTTCTCAAAGGCATAGTCCCTCGACATTCCACCGGAAAGCTCCACGGTTGATCTTCAAGGCTTCCAGCACTCTTTCTCTCTATTCCTCCTTCTAAAAATCCAAATTTTTCCTGGTTAATTTGTTTACAAGATTTGTCATTATTCATTTCTATTGTATTAAAGTAAAATTTACATAGATATATCATTTCAAGGCTCATAATCTAGATCTCATTCCTAAAAAGTTTCATTAAGCATTCTAGATCTAGTTTAGGGAAATCGTCCGTTTTGCATGGCAATTTAAAGAGAATCCATAGTTTGCATGCATTAGATTTATATTTCTGTTTTTAAAAGATAAAATACAACAATCAGTGCACATCTCATTGGCTTCCCAAATAGCAAGCCAAAATCCCAAGGAAATCTTGCTTTCCTTGGTTCCTTTTTTGCCATTTTAACTAGTTTTAACTTAGTTTTTTTTTGTTTAAAGTAGGCTGACCCAAAGGTCCTTTCAAAGTGTTTTTGGTAATATTTCATTCTAATAATATCGTTGTCTTTTATAAGGCATAACAGAAAGAGGATAAGCTGTTGTTCGAAAGTGGCCTTTGGATCATCCGAATCCCCTCAGGGGTCTCCCTTTTGACTGTAATTTTAATTTTGGGCAATTTGTAAAATCTTGGTTTCATCCTGTATAAGAAACAAGAGGATTCAGATAATTTTACTGATATTGTAACATCATATAATAAATAATTTCTCCAAATAGGCTCTTTCAAGCCCATTCCCCATCCCCCCGAGGGGGATTCACGCCTTTTTTGTTGTTTTTGCATTGTCTTATTTTTGTTCACTCTAGATTAGTTTCATTCATGAAAAATAACATGATTGGATTAATTTATCATATATTCCATATTATAGTATCAAAGTAACTCTAATACTTACCCCACGACTTCTCAATTGACCCGCAAGGGGAAAGAGATGCATGGTAGGAATAATTAGAAAACCGGTGGTTTGCTTCTTTTCTTTTGCTACTTATCATTAATTTATGTAAAGAATTGTTCTAAAATAAACCCCCTCCTTGATTCCCCGATTGAGGTCCAATTGGACCGAAAGAGGTTCCTGGAGGGTTTTTCTTTCTAAGAAAACACATCCTTTAAAATTTACTAAAATTGACAAGACTCCGGTGTGTATGCTCTGCACTTGGTTGCGGTTCATCCGATAAGTCAAGCTGAATTAAAAGGAATCTAAGTGACTAGATTAATTAGTCTTCACCTTCCCCAATTAACCACCATCAGGAAAAAATCCAACGCCTCGATCAAACCGTAAATGGTGGCAAAATACCCAAAGGAAGTGGGAACTCCTGGACAGTGACCTCGGGGCGACGATCTTTGTTACACCTTCATGTGTATTGTGAACACAATCTCATAGACTCCATTCAGCCCACACATTCCTTGTGGGTAACCATGAATGTTTATTTTTGGACATAATCCAAGTACCCCTCAGGTATATCTGGAGTCTCCCCTCGCCTAATTTTAATCCACTCATATTTCACATTAACTTAAAATGTACCAAGAGGCAATCGCAAAACATTCACTCCAAGCACATGCAAGTATTTTGATTATTTTATGACTCCATTTTTTATATATGTATATTGTGTCTCACATTGTGATTTATTGCACTTATTTTTCATCCTGTCATCTTTGGTCATTTATGGTTAATTCAAAACTCCTAAACAACTTATTCCATTTAACACCATCATACTAAAGTAATCTTCCTTAGTAACTTAATAGGGTCTATCCCCCTTGGCTTTGTTAGGAGTTGAGCCTAAATAAAGGAGTCAAGAACAAGGTTACAGCCTTGACTCGAGACTTTATCCCAAGGACACACCTAGTGGCTTGAATATTTTTGTCACATCCCCCCCAGGTGTGTGAAAGGAGGCAACAAAGAGTCACCAACTTCACCTAGTTTTATACCAGAAAGGAATTGGAACTTGGATGCATTATATTCATCCATATTAAAATTCAATAACATGTTTGAATCATACTTTTGTTGGCTGACCTTGATACCTGCTTCAGATTGTACAATTTCCAAACTAAGAAATTGTTTCAACAATTCTAGATCGGTAATTGAAAATTCACTATGCAAAGATGCTTTAATTGACCCAATTTATTTGGTGCATATTCTTGTAATCAAATTTCATAAACATTCAGTATAATTACCTGCAATACATCACGAATATGCTGCAAATAAATATTAGGATCATACTTGCATCTAACAAAACCAAGTGAAAGCAAAAAATTGTCCATCTTGGCATACCAAGCCCTTATGGCTTGCTTGAGGCCGTAGAGTGACTTCTTTAACCTGCATGCAAGGGAAGGATTCTGTTTGAAACCTTTAGGTTTATGCATATATATCTCTTCCTATATCTCACCATGAAGAAATACACTTTTGACATCCATGTGGTGAACCTCCTAGCGCTTAAGAGTAGCAATGGCTAAAACTAGCCTGATATAGCCCATCTTTGCAACCAGTGCAAAGGTCTTTGTATATTATACTCCTTGGACTTGAGAAAAGAATTTAGAAAATAATATAGCCTTATATTTTATATCAGACCCATCAGTAGCAACTTTGTTCCTATAGAACCACTTCCATTGCACAAGCTTCCTCTTGGGAGGCAAGGGAACCAATTCCCAAGCCTCATTTTCTTGTAGAGAGTTGAACTCTTCTTGCATAGATGATTTCCATATTGTGTCATAAAATTATTACTGATATTATTTTGGATCATATCCAACCACCATATATAAATTATCAGCAATACTCAATTTATTTTCAAAATAAGCACTTTGAAATTGTGATCTAGTCTTCCTAGAATCTAGAGGATTACCTGCTAAATCCCCAGTAGCTTATATGGTTTTCTCTCCCCACTTGGGCCTTCAGAGTGATTCATGTTCAGAAACATAATATTCAGCCATATAGTAATCATAAATATCATAAATATCATAAAGGGAATCATCACTTACATCATCTTGGTGTTGAGGAGAAGAGCATTCCCTCGGTGCTAGTTCAAAATCTGGAATAATTTCTTCTTTGAATTGCACACTTGTTTCTATGAAATTATTGTGTTTGGATGGATAAAAGAGATTGTGTCCCTTTGTATATTCACCATATCCCACCATGATTCATTCATCTCTTTTTGGCTGCAAGTCCTTTCTCTTTTCTAAAGGAATTCGAGTCCATGCCCTTGAGCCAAAAATCATGAAATGTGAAATGTTTGTCTTGTGACCAGATCAAACCTAGTATGGTGTTTTTTCACCCACCGATTTGTGAAGAGCCTTGTTTTGAATGTATTCATCACATTTAATATCTTCATCCCATATATTAGGACTCAAATCCTTAGCCTCTATCATACAGGTAGCCATCTCCTTGAGTGCCATGTTCTTCCTCTCGACCACACCATTTTGTTGTGGTGTGTAGGGGACCAAATGTTGCATTTGGATTCCACATTATTCACACAAGTGCTGAAAATTCTGTTGGAGACATTTACCACCATACACACTCTTTTTGGTCAAATTTTCCTAGTTAAACCACTATCCTAAGTATTATTGACATTAATTGACATCAGTGGAGCATTAATTGACATCATCTAGTCACACCCACGCCTACCTTCAGTCAAGGAGGCTAAATTAGCATTCTCCTACATTTGGGGAGGCTAACTGGAGCACTCCAGGGGTGATCTGAGTGATATTAATGCACCTAATTTCTAACCGATGGTTACAATTAGTTAAACGGATCAGTTAAGGCGCCTCCTCTCATTAAATATATTATTTAATGATTATTTAATGAACTGGAGTCAATGAGGACGCCTCCACCAACTTCTGATGTGCATTTCAACTTCAGTTAACCTCATCGTGGTTCATTGGAGTCAGTGTAGCGCTACCTCTTGATGGTTTGTGAGCTATGACATGTGTCTAATCTCTTTCAGTTGAGACTCAGTCATTTATTGCACTCTGACTTCAGTTAGGGTTCATTGAGTCAATTAGGGTTTTGATCAGTGGTTAACTGAGTGTGAACCATGGCTTACAGTCAGTTAAGCTAGAATCACTCATTCAATTCGAATGACCTCCTAAGGAATTTGAATTGTCTCTTCATTCATGCTTGTAGCATGACATTGTATTGTATTATCATTCTTTATGTGAATACAGAGCGGCTACATTCCTGTAGACCTATTACACCATTTCATGAGTTATTTGTTGATTAATCTTTGATGAGATTGATGATTTGTTCCTAGATCAATATACAAGATTAATAAATTCTTTTTTACATACTTTTTACCATTATTAGTATGAATGATTTTGATCTTGTTCCCACTTTGATTCTCAACTAGGGCCTTCCAAATCTTTAGAGTCTCAAATACTTCATAGTTGAGCTTGAGGAAATAGACCCAACAAAACCTTGAGAAATCATCTATGAAAGTGAGAACATACCTTGATCCTCCATAGGAGGGATTTGGAAGAGGATCAATTATATATGAATGCACTAACCCAAGTACTCATGTAGCTCTCCTTTCCTTCCCTTTCTCATAGATGCACTCTAGATTCTTTCCCACCACACAACCAATGCATGCATCATTGGAGGTCTTGATAGGAGAAAGCCCTTCCACCATGCCATCCTTTTTCAATGCCTAAAGGTATTTGTAGTTCATATGTCCAAATCTCTCATGCCACAACTTGTTGGTTTCATTGGCATGAGACAGAAGTGCTTTCCCACAGGAATTTGGAGAATTTGTACATCCTAGCTTAGTGATCAGCATACCCCAATGCTACCACTTTGTAGGAGGATATTTCAGCTATATCAACATCATCTAGAGTAAATTTTACTCTATTAAATTCTCCAATATGTGTCATTTGGTACATTGATAGCAGGTTCGCTACCAAGTCTGGTACAAACAGGACATTGTTGAAATATCCATCTTTAAGATCAATCCTGCCAACTCCCTTGTCCTGGATATCTGAATCATCACCCATTTGAACAGTTGGGCCACTATCTAAATACATGGATGTGAATAAATCTATGATAAAGGCCATGTTCCTTGATTCTCCAAAATCAATGATGATGGTGGAAGAGTCTGAAGAACCAACAACAAATGCATGGAACCTCTCTTTGTTGTCAGAATCTAAACTTGCATTCGTCTTCCTTGCGCCCTCTGGTACTGTGATGTTGTTGTTCTCCAATAGATGTGCCATCATATAAATGGTTTTCTTCATGCATGCACTCTCTAGATTCCATCCCTTGTGGCAATAGGTGCATTTTCTCTTCTCCTTTCCCTTCTTGTCCTTGTCCTTGTAAGGATTCGAACCCCCATCATGAATTTTGGGTCTGTCTCATTTCTTCTTATCTGGATGTTTCAAATCCTTGGATTTCTTCTTGAATTTGGATGCATTCGAAACCCCTGTAGGAATATCTTGGTCCTTGCATGTTTTTATGGTGCCCATCTGCACTATCTTATCGTGCTCTTTGGTCAAAAACTCCATGAAGCTTGCTAGTGATGGCATTTTCCAATTTGAAGCAGTTAACTTGCCAGAGTGAAATGTGCTTACAAATGCAGAGTATTTTGTCCCTAGCTTTGAAAGGATTAACAATGTGAGTTTCTCTTCTTTCTTCTCTATTCCACACTGCTTGATTTGAAGCACCAAAGACTTGAATTTGGTGAAGAAATCCTGGATGGTCTTATAATGCGCTGGGCTCAAGGTGATGTGCTCATTTTCGAGTTGGTGCCCCCTCATTTCATCATTTTTTCAAAAGAGAGCTTATATCCTAATCCAAACTTAATTTGGGGTATCTAAACTGTCAACATGAAATAGGCGATCTCTTGCAATGCTGAGACATAGCATTCCAAATGCTTCATCAAGTCTATTGAAATACTTTGATTTCTCTGCTGCATAATTTTGTTCGACCTCTATCCCCATGGTGACCATGTAGATTTCCTTGGACCTCAACTAGATAACCATCTCGACCCTCCATTCAAATTAATGGAATGTTTTTAGCAAGACATGAGTTTTCTCCATCTCTGCTTGTGATAGTGGTGAAAAATGTTGAATGTGCCTGCAATGAAAACTCAAAAATTTATCTGGAGAATCACTCTAATAGAAAATAAAACACATTGAATTGGATTTGCAGCTTCAATAAGCTCTAATACCATGTGATAATTGGTTCACAAGTGGATTTAGAATCCAAGCAACTCTCACAATTCGCTCTAGTTTTCAAAACAAACACAAAAAATCCTGAAATAGTAAAATTACACACACATGTGAACAGAATAGTGGATATTATTATCATTGTCTAACATCTGAATATGTTTATAACATACATATATTACATCTAGGAAAAATTGTGAGGCTTAGGAATCCATTTAGGAGTGCACATGTTTCATAACTAGATTTGACCTCCATCCCCCCTAGGTGGACCAATTAGCTCTCGAATCACCCAATACGGTCACAAAACCTAGTGTGAATGTTGGTGTGGCATGCTAGAGCATAAATGATTCTATGACAAATGTGAGTGAAAAAAATAGGTGTGTTATTGGCTCAAGGTGAGCAATAAATGCACTAGAAGAGCCAAAATGGTAAAAAAACATCACTAATTCCCCTAGTCAACCCAAACTCCATAAAAAGAGGAAGGGGAGAGCTCCAAGATACCAAGGTTCATTAATGAGGGTGCACATGTTCTAGGTTGACCAAGTTAGAGTGCCGATGTGTGTGTGAATGGGCCAAAATAACTAGTTTACTTGCTAGACCAATTTCCCCAAGTCTAAACCATAGCAATCAATGCATAGAAGCAAAATAATTTGTCTAAGGTCTAAACTAAGGTACTGAGGATAGATTATTGTTATAAAAACTAATTTAAGGGATGGGAGTGCACCAATACTGATCTTTCATTAATGAGGGCGCCTGGGATGTCAGGATGATCAAACTAGAGTGCCTCAACTATCAGAATGATCAAAGTAGAGCGCCTGAACTATAGTAAATGATAAACATAGCCTATTTATGTACCATAGAAAATAACATGAAGGCTAATGAAATGTGTCCTAGGTGTGTGATCATGATACTAACATGGATTATTTCTATAACACCCCCCCCCCCCCCCCCCCCCNAATTTTTATTAGTCCATGTAAAACAAGGTAAGGAGGAAAACCTCATGGGAATAAAACCTCCCCTCAAAAATGGACATGGAGAAAAATATGAAAGTGAATGTCAGCCATCACCATGTGTCACCCACTCCAAGAAGGGATCTCATATAGGTGAATATATTCTCTGTGAAGCTCTTGGTGAATATGTTATCATTTTTCTCGACAGATGGGAAATACTGCAAGGCTATCACTTGTTTATGCACCAAGCTCCTAATGTAGTGCATGTGTATCTCAATGTGTTTGGTCCTCTGTCTCTACACTGTATCAATGGAAATATTGATTGCACTTTGATTATAACACCAAATGACTATGGGTGAATCAAATCCAAATCCAAGTTCCCCAAGAATACCTTGCAACCACACACATTGTGTATTGCGTTCATTGCTCATATGTATTGGGCCTCAGCTGAAGAGAGGGATATGGTGTGTTGTTTCTTGCTTGAAAATCATATGGGACCATGTGCAAGCATGAATACATAACTTGAAGTGGAATTTTTGTCAATGGAATCTCCATCCCAATCAAAATCAGTAAATCCAATTAGTTCTAGTGAAGAACCAGCAACATAGTGTACCCCGAAGTGTTTGGTCCCTTGCACATGATGTAGGATCCTCTTGGAATCCTTCCAATGGATCCCATGAATTTGATGCATATATATAGAAACAATACCTACAACATATTCCAAATAAGTTCGAGAGTGTGTAAGATACAATAGACTCCCAACTAGTTGTCTGTACAATGAGTTGTCCACCAATGGAGATCCACCAAAATCACCTAGTTTTATTCCTAAGAGGAATGGGAACTTGGATTCCTTACATTAATCCATTTTGAACTTCAATAAAATTTCTTCAACATACTTTGGTTGGCTGACCTTAATCCCTGCTTCATATTCCTCAATCTCTAATCCATAAATTGCCTCAACAATCCAAGGTCAATCATGGATAATTCACTGTGCAAAGAAGACTTAATTGATCCAATATATTTAGCAAAAATACCTGTAATAAAAAGGTATTCAAAATACAACACTATGGCTTGCAATAAGTCACCAATGTGCTGAAAATACACGTTAGGATCAGATTTACATCTTTCAAATCCAAGCGAAAGCAGAAAATTGTTCATCTTGGCATACCAAGCCCTGGGGGCTTGCTTGAGGCCATAGAGAGACTTCTTTAACCTGCATACAAGTGAAGTATCATGAATTAAACCTTCAAGATGCTGCATATAGATCTCTGCTTGAAGTTCACCATCAATAAATGCACTCTTCACATCCATGTGGTGAACCTCCCAGCTCTTAGATGCAGCAATGGGTAAAACTAGCCTGATAGAGTCCATCTTTGCAACTGGTGCAAATGTCTCTATATAGTACACTCCTTGGAATTGATAGAATCCTTTGGAAACCAACCTATAATTATACTTAATATCTAACCATCAGCATCCACTTTGGTCCTATACACCCACTTGCATTGCACTAGTTTCCTCTTGGAGGGCAAGGGAACCAAATCCCAAGTCTCGTTATCTTGTAATGATTTGAACTCTTCTTGCATGGTTGTTTTCCATATTGGGTCAAGTGATTCCTCTTAATATATATTAGGATCATATCCAACCATAATAAACCATCTATCAGTAAGATTCAGTTCACAATTAGAGTAGGCATTGTGAAATTGAGATCTAGTCTTCCTAGAATCTAGTGGATCACCAGCTAGATCCTCGAATGTTTCAATGGTTTTCTCATCCCACTTTGTCTGAATGGGTGAGTCATGATATGAATGCATGTCATCATAATCATAATAAATATCATAATCATAAAAATCAGAGAAGGATTCATCACTTACATCATCATGGAGTGGAGGATGTGAGCATTCCCCATGCGCTAGTTCGGTCTCTTGCATGAGGTCTTCTTCAAACTGTACACTCCTTTTGATGAATTTTTTCTGATATGAGGGATCAAAGAGCTTGTATCCCTTTGAATATTCAACATATCCAACCATAATGGACTCCTTTCTTTGATCTTGAAAGGCCTTTCTCTTCTCAAGAGGAATCCTATCCCAATCCTTTGAGCCAAAAACCTTGAAATGAGAAACATTGGGCTTGTGACCACTCCAAGCCTCATATGGATTTTTTCCATCCAAAAATTTGTGAGGAGCTCTATTTTTAACATATTTAGCATATTTAATGGCTTCATCCCATATCTTATGATTCAAATCCTTTACCTCCATCATACAGGTTTCCATCTCCTTGAGATCCCTATTCTTGCGCTTTGCAACACCATTTTGTTGTGGTGTGTAGGGCACCAAATGTTGCATTTGGATGCCACATTATTCACAAAGCTGCTGCAAAATATTTTTCACATACCCCTTTCCATTTTTAGTCCTAAGGACCTTTATCTTGTTCCCACATGCATTCTCAACCAAGGATTTCCAAACTTTGAGAGTCTCAAAAACTTCAAATTTTAGTTTGAGAAAAGATACCCAACAATACCTTGAGAAATCATCTATTAAGGTCAAAAAATGCCTTGAATTACCATATGAGTTTGTGGGAATATTCCCTGTGAGATTTGAATGAACCAAATCAAGTACTTGTACATCCCTCTTTTCCTTTCCTTTCTCATACCTACACACAACATGCTTTCCCACTACACATCCTTTGCATTTTCCATTAGAGAACTTGATATAAGGAATCCCTTCCACCATTATTTATTTTCTCAATTATTGAAGCTACCTGTAGTTACAATGACCATATATCTCATGCCACAACTTTCCGGTCTCATTGGCATGTGACAGAAGTGCATTCCCTTGAGAGTAGGGGAGGAAGTGGGAG
This sequence comes from Pseudotsuga menziesii, assembly GCA_001517045.1. Classification (NCBI taxonomy): domain Eukaryota; kingdom Viridiplantae; phylum Streptophyta; class Pinopsida; order Pinales; family Pinaceae; genus Pseudotsuga; species Pseudotsuga menziesii. The sequence goes on from LPNX010168414.1 coordinate 757,337, forward strand.
AATTTGTACATTCTTGAATCATGGTTAGCAAAACCCATTGCCACAACTTTTCCTGTAGATATTTTTCTATATCCACTGCATTTGGAGTAAATGTTACTCTATTGGATTCAATAGTTTGTTTCATTTGGTACACTGATCGTGGCTTTGCTTCTAGATCAGGAACAAACAACACATTGTTGAAGTACCCATCTTCAATATCAATCCTGCCAATCTTGTTGGCTTGAATTTTTGAATCATCACCCATTAGAATGGATGGACAACTATAAGGATGCAGGAACGATAAGGAATCTTGCATGGAGGCCATGTTCCTTGAGGCACCTGAATCTATGATGAAGGAAGCAGATCTTGAAGAACCTGCAACAAAAGCATGGCACCTCTCTTTGTTGTCTAAGATTGAACCTCCTTCTTTCTTCCCTATTCCTTCGAGCAATGGGATGTTGTTATTCTCAAGTAGTTGTGCCATCGTGTCAATGGTATTCTTCATGCATGCACTCTCAGGATGCAAACCCTTGTGACAATAAGTGCATTTGGTCTTCTCTTTCTTCTTCTTGTCCTTGTCCTTACTAGGATTCAAACCTCCATCTAAATATTTGGGTTTCTCCTCCTTCTTATTCGCTTACTGCTTCGAATCCTTAGATTTCTCATTACCTTTGGATGGATTCAAAACTCCTGTAGCAAGGGATTGATCCTTATTGGATTTGATGGTACCCATTTGTATGATCTTGTCTTGCTCTTGAGTCAATGACTCCATGAAGTCTTCCAAATATGGAATTCTCCAGTTTCAAGATGTGAGCTTGCTAGAGTGGAATGTTGAAACAAACACTGAATACTCTGTCCCTAGCTTCAAAAGAATGGATAAGATCAACTACTCATCTTTATTTTCAATGCCACGTTGTTTCAGCTGAAGCACGAATGATTTGAACTTGGTGAAGAACTCGTGGATCATCTCAAAGTGAGTTGGGCTCAGTGAGATCAACTCATTTTAGAGCCCATGGCCTCTCATATCATCATTATTCCCAAACAATGGCTCGAATTTGAGCCATACTTCGTTGGGTTTTGTCCAGATGTCTACATGGAAGAGAATCTCACGAAATGTTGCCAACATGGCATCACAAATGCCTCATCAAGTCTGTTGAATTACTTCAATTTCTCCACAGCTGAGTTGGGTTCGACCTCAGTCCCCATTGTGACTATGTACAGGCCTTTTGACCTCGGTTGGATCACCATTTCAATATTCCATTCGAAATATTTTAATTGAGTAAGAAATACATGAATCTGCTCCATTTCTACTTGCGCACTGAGTAACAGAAGCATTGGTTCTACTTGCAATGCAAACACTTAAATTTTTCTAGAAACTCCCTAAACAACAACTCAAACATTCTAGATTTTATTTTCATCTCCAAAGAGCTTTGATACCATGTGAGAATTGATTCGCAGTAGGATCTAGGAGCCAAGGGAAGCCTCACAATTCGAGTTTACTCACAAAAATGCAGAAAACAGTGAAAAAATGAAATTAACATACACAAATGTAGCCAATAACTGATATTTTTATGATTGTCCAACATGTAAATATGTATGTATCATGTTTATATTACATTAGGGAGAAATTTTTATCCCTTGGAGGCCATTTGGATGCATACATGTGTTAGACTATGATTTGACATCAAAACCCCCCTAGGTGGACCAATGAGCTCACTAACCATCCCAAACGGTCACAAATTCTAGTGTGAACATGGATGGAGCATTTTGGAACATAAATGTAACGTCCCTGACCCTCCGACCGGCGAAGAGGACGCTACCATGCTATTTACGATCTGGGAAACCAGCCCCATGAACATGTGCATTCATAAAAATTGAATAAAATGCATTGAAGTAGAACATGCACAGATACATAATTATTTATCATACACAGTGGAAGAAAACATACATTCATTCAATCAACATGTTCATCATAATTTATTAACAGTAAATATAATTGCAGAAGTAAAATAGACAAGATTACTTATCTTAGAAAGAACTCGTCCCGCAACCAACTACGTCATTGCAACGTTCCACCCAACCATAGGCCAGCGTGCTCCTTAATCTCTCATCAATGCTACCACCCCCAAGCTGGGCATGATTCCCCAAGGAATCAGGAACAAGCAGGCTTACACATAGCCAAGGATACACAAAACACAGCCAAGCCAACATAGTTGGGTTTATCAGGCCATCCAGGAGCTGGGAAAGGCTAAATGCTAAGCTGGTGAGCTCATTAAAGAGCTAGGGACATCTACACCAGAGCTAGCTTGAATTCTAAGACACCCACACACACCCACCACAAGGAATCAGTCCCTTCTCTGCTATACAGTCCCTCAGGCCCTGACTTCCCTTCCAGTGCTATTCAGGGGTTGTGGAGAAGAAATTCAACCCTCTAGCTATGTCTGTGTGGTTCCCAAATGCACCAGTTTTATCAAGCAAACCAAGCCCTCATCCCTACTCCAACACAGTCCAAAGACCAACCACTGCATACACACATTCAAACAAGTGATTCACAGCTTGGATAGGGAAAACAATTCCTGAGCCATTCTTGGCCCTATCGTGGCCAAAACGACTCCAAAACAACCTACAGCAGCCCCAAAATGTAAAGGCAGACACAGCCAACCAATGTGGGAAAACAAGAGCCCGTTCTCAAGAATGAATCTAGCGGGGAAAATTACACAGTCCGAAGATGGAAGAGGAAAGTCAAGTTCTCAGCTGGGTAGGGGAAAAACATATACACAGGCCACAAATCGGTAAGGAAAACATACACACAATAGAAAAACGTGAATGGCCCTTCACAGGGAAATTGTGGGGGATAGAACACGGCTCCCATCTCACTGCGTGAGTAAAAACCAGGAAGAATCCTATGCGTGAGAGAATGAGCAAGACAACGGAGTATGGCGGTTGTCTCCCTGCGTGAGGAAAATGATAGCGAATCCCATCGCGGTTTTCCTTCCTACATGAATATGGAAATTCTGCTGGTGGAGTGGGCATGTGGGAAAGGACTGATAGTCCTGCCACCCACCACTTCCTAGCAATAACTACCCTCAACTAACATCAGCAGTTTAAATGGGTGGTTGACACATGGCCTTTTTTCCCATTGGTTCAAGGTTTAACAATTCCCCTTCCTTATCCTTAAAAAATCATGCCCTTTTCAATATGGTTGCATTGACATAGCTGGTTGGGGTTCATTTAATTAAAAATGCATATTTACATGATGCCAAAACTAATATGTGTCGTATATCACAATATACCATCGGCAACGATTCCAATCACCAAAACATAACACAAACAAATTGATGGTGGGGATTTTTCCTTTAGCTCTACACCATGATTAATTACAATATATACATCATGTACATTTAATGCAAACGGGGTCAAAATCGAAGTGTTACATTCCCCTCCCCCTTCAATAGCACTGTCCTCAATTCTTTACAAAACTTGAACAAAATGCTACACTGGTATCGCCTCAGTGTTCCACAGAATTGAAAAAAAATGGATGTGCCAATCGCATGGCATTCTCCAGCTCCCATGTGGCCTCTTCGAGTCTGTAGTGCTCCCATTGCACCATTACCTGCCCTATGGCCCAGTTCTGGCGCATTGTGACCTTGCTGTCAAGGATGTGCATTGGATCGATTTGGAACTCTCCCGCGTGTTCCACCTGAATCACATCCCAATTTATCACATGGTTAGGATCATGTACATATTTCTTAAGCAAAGAAACATGAAAAACATTATGAGCTCTAGTACTAGCAGGCAATGCAAGTCTATATGCAACTGGCCCTATTCTTTCATGCACTTCAAACGGCCCACAATATCTTGGTGAAAGTTTGGCACAACTTCCAAGCTTCAAGGAACTCTTCTTTTCCCTCACTCTGAGGTAAACATGATCCCTAACTCTGAACTCCCTGTTCACCCTATGCTTATATGCATAGCTTTTCTGTCTGTCTTGTGCTGCTTTCAGATTCTGCCTAATCTTTACGACCTCTTGCTCCATTTCCTTGAGCAATTCTATCCCAAGCACAACCCTGTTCGCTGGGTTATCCCAAGTCACTGGTGTCCTACACCTTCTTCCATACAAAGCTTCATACGAACTCATCCCCAAGGATGCCTGTTGTCCATTGTTATAAGCAAACTCTACCAAGTGCAAGTAATCTTCCCACTTGGTTGGTTTGTCCATCACGTACATGTGAAGCATGTCCTCGAGCACCTAATTAACTCTCTCAATCTTCCCATCTGTCTGAGGATGGTATGCAGTGCTGAAGTTTAGCTTTGTACCCAAATATGCAAACAACCCCTTCCAAAAATTGGAAGTGAACTTGACATCTCTATCAGAGACTATTGCCTTAGGCAATCCATGCAATTTGAAAATATTTTTCATGAATATCTTTGCAATGTCATCAGTCTTATGTGTAGACTTCACCGATATAAAATGTGCTGCCTTTGTCAACTTGTCTACCACAACCATGATGGAATCATGTTGTCTCCAAGTCATCGGCAATCCTGTAATAAAATCCATGGAAATAACTTCCCATTTCCATTCTGGAACTGGCAAAGGCTGCAACAAGCCTACTGGATGTTGATGCTCAACCTTTACCTATTGACATTTCATGCACCTGGAAATGTATTCAGCCATATCCTTTTTCATTCCTGACCAAAAGTACTGCTTTCTAACTGTAGTAATTGTCTTCTGATATCCTGGGTGACCAGAATATGGAGCTTGATGGATTTCATCCATAACAAATCTCCTCAAATCTGCTACATTTGAAATATAAATTCTTCCTCTATAAGTAAGAAGTCCATCTTCTTCAATTTTATATCCCTCATACCTCTTCTCAAGACTTTGCTGCTGCAATTTGTCTTTTACCTGCTCATACAATTCATCTCCAGCAGCATGACTAACAATCTGCTGCCTCAAATCTGATTGGCAAATACTAAGGGATGCCACATGCATTTCCTGCACCTTCCTGTTGAGTGCATCAACTACCTTATTCTCTTTTCCCTTTATGTGCTTGATTTCAAAATCGAACTCACATAAAACTTCTAGCCATCTCGCTTGCCTAGCATTCAAAGTAGGCTGATCAAAAAAATACTTCAGACCACAATGGTCTGTCCTGAGCTCAAATATTCTACCCATCAAGTAATGTCTCCACATCTTGAGGGCATGTACTATGGCTGCAAGCTCTAGATCATGAGTGGCATAGTTCTTCTCATGCTCCTTCAGCTTTCTCGACTCGTAACATATCACGTGGTTGTCTTGCATAAGGACTCCTCCAAGCCCTTGTCCGCATGCATCGATACACACCACAAAATCCTTCTCTGGATCTGCAAATTTCAATATTGGTGCACTGGTGAGAAGATTCTTCAATTGTTGGAATCTTTCTTCACACCTTGATGTCCATTCAAACTTTATCCCCTTCTTTTTCAAAGAAGTGATGGCATGTGCAACTCTGGAGAATCCTTCAATGAATCTCCTATAGTATCCTGCAAGTCCCATAAAAGATCTTACATCCGTCACATTTCTTGGAGTAGGCCAATTCATAATGGCTTCAATATTTTCAGGGTCCACAGATATACCCTCCTCTGAGATAATGTGACCCAAATACTGAATTTTATCTCTATAGAAGTCACACTTGCTCAATTTTGCATACAGCTGATGCTCCCTGAGCAATTGCAATGTCGATCTCAAATGCTCTTCATGCTCTTTCTCATTCTTAGAATAAACAAGAATGTCATCAAGGAAAACAAGAACAAACTTGTCCAAATATCTGCTGAAGACACTATTCATAAGGCACATAAATGTAGTTGGTGCATTTGTGAGACCAAATGGTACCACTACAAACTCATAATGTACATACCTTGTCCTGAAGGTTGTCTTATGAATGTCTTCATCTTTGATTCTCACCTGATGATAACCAAACCTCAAGTCAATCTTGGAAAATACCTTTGCTCCTCTCATTTGATCAAAGAGGTCATCAATCCTAGGCAAAGGGTATTTATTCTTCACAGTAACCTTGTTCAACTGTCTGTAATCAATACACAACCTGAGTGTACCATCTTTCTTCTTTACAAACAGAACTGGTGCTCCCCACGAAGACTCACTCAGTCGGATGTACTTCTTTTCCAACAACTCCTGCAGTTGCATCTTCAGTTCTAGCATCTCTGGTGTACTCATATTGTAGGGTGTCTTGGACATTGGTGCTGCTCCTAGCACAAGTTCAATTGTGAAATCAATGTCCCTCTTTGGAGGAAGTCCTGGAATCTCATCAGGAAACACATCCTTGAATTCCTGTAACACCTAACAGTCCTCCAACCTCAGAGTTTCATCGTCTTTTGCCTCCAAAATATGAGATGCATACAACTGGCAACCTTTCCTACAGAACTTCTTTAACTGCATTGCTGAAACCTATCATACTGAAATCACCTTTGGAATACCTTTCACAACTACTAGGTTCCCTTCTTCATTCATGCATTCGAAATTCTTATTGTAACAGTCAAGCTTAACCCTGTGAGCTTCTAACCAATCCATTCCAACGAGAACTTCATAGGACCAAGTGGTAGAACATTCAGATCTACACAAGTGACCAATCCATTCATGACCAATGGAAATTTCTCTACCACTTCACTAACCCTTCTCTTAGTTCCAGTGGCTAGCTGAACTAACCAAGATTTTCTATGATTTACCTTCTTAAAAGCACAAATCTCCACTACTCTAGGAGTAATGTAACTGTGAGTAGAACCAGGGTCAATCAAAATAGAAATAGATTGTTCAATAAGCTTACCTGCTACTTCAACCATCGTTGATTGGTGATCTACTTGATGGTCCTCCAGTGCTTCATAAATCCTAGGGACTCCCTTGCTACTTGACCCATTGTTTCTACTTCTTGAATGTTATAAGTTGTCCTTGCACTCTGATTCTCGAGTGGACAATTTTTGCACATGTGGAGTCCTCCACATTTCCAGCATTGAAGTGATCCTCTATTCTGTTTTGAATCCTTGGGTTTTTCTCCTATAACTCCAACTGGCTTACTCGCAGCCTGGGATGGCTGCTTCTGCTGATTCCTGAAGTTAGGAGGTTTGAAACCTTTCTTTCTTTGGTCTCATTCTTCTTGTCCTTCCATGCCTTATGGTAATCAGGTTTACCTTTTCTTTGCTCATAGCAATACTTAGCCTCCCTTATTACTTCTTCAAGATTTCTAGGTTCATAAAACTCAATTCTATCTTTGTAAGACTGAGGCAATCCACTCAGAAAACGCTGGACCTTCACTTTTTCATCTCTGATGTACCGGACATACCTCAACAATTCCAAGAAATTATTCGCATACTCTTCCATGGTCTGTTGTCCCAATCTCAACTCATGGAACTCCTTAATCTTATCATCATAATACCTGTCAGAGAGGTATTTCTACTTGAAATACTTCTTGAACTATTTCCACTTAAGTTTCCTTTCGATGATCCTCTTTACTTACTTGAAGTGTTCCCACCAAATGGATGCCCTTCCATTCAGATTGAATATGGCAACCCTTGCCTTCATGTTTCCTGAATAATCCTGAACTTGGAAGTACTTCTTTATCCCAGGAAGCCAAGCTTCAGCCTCTTGTCCAATCTTTACCTCACCATCAAATGTAGGAGGTTTAGACTTCTTAAATTCATCCCGAGAGCGATCCCTATGGTGTCTCTTTCTTTTTCTTTTACGAGAAGAAGAGCTTGAATCCCTGTTGGATTCTTTAGAGTTAGATGACCCACTAGAAGTCCTTCTCTGTCTGCTAGTACTGCTCTTATTGCATTCTGGTCTTACTGTACCTCGCCCAAAGTCTATCTTTCTTTGCAAGTCTGTCAAACTCTACAACATAGCAGCATTCAGCTAATGCTGCTCTTCCTCATGGTGGCTGCAACATCTGATAGTGTCTCTTGTAATCTCCTTCCATTAGACTCAATGTTATCATTTCTGTTACGGACATTTTCTCCCATGGCATCTTGTGCACGCCCGTAAGAATCCCGAGCATCATATCCGTCATGGGTTCTCATAACTGAACCACCACTTACTTACCAAACTATACCACCTGGAATACTGCTCTTCAAGGTGTTTATGATTCTGCAAACATGTTAGTAACACAGTTGTTAGATGCATAACATTGATATAAATCAGAATTACTTACCTTCTCCTGGAAAAATCATAAAATAACAATTTTTCCCAAACACAAAATGTTCTTCATCAAAGAACATCTGTCTCAGGGGGATGACGGGGGTCAAGGGGGATTGCGCATAAGATCGCTGTCACTTTCTCCTTCTTAGCCCTTTAATCCACTGACAATCTGCTGAAAACCCACTGAAAAATAGCTTGAAAATCGCTGAGAAATCCCCGCATGAAAAACCCAAATTTTTTTTTTATAAAATCGCGTCTCATATCAACTAAATTTCCGATATTGCGGGGGTCAAAACAACTAACACATCGACGGTTTGTTGCTTGTTCTCCTTCCGGCGTTTCAGCAGTGAAACAACTAAACTCTCGATTTGTACCAGCGAGCGAATCAACTGTGCGTCGGGCGCATAGTTGCTTGAGCAGCCGCAACGATGGAAAGAAATCTCTCTTTGATCTCCGCGGCAACCTCACTAGGCTTCCGATCGGTGACTGAAACACCTCAGCATTGGCTAGCAAAACCTTCACTTTCTTCCGCCGCGATGGTTGTCGGAATGGCTAGCAACTGCTGCGTCAGACGGTTAGTTCCCTAGTCACCCGCAATGGCGGCAATTCATTCAACTAATTCCTTCCATCGGCGATGAATAGCACTAATATTTTCAAAGTTGTTCTGCTGTCGGAACGTCTTTTCTCCGCGGCATCGATGGTCATAGGATCTATCCGTCGGAGGGATAGTCATCTAGTCATCCGCAACGGCGGACACATCATCTGCTGATCTCCGCCAATGTTTCGGCGGCCACTTCATCATAGTGGCGCCGATCGTCAATGATTTTTAACACTTAGGCAAATTTTCCAGAATTTCCCGGCGTCGACGGTCGCAGGCTCTATGCGTCGGAAGCATAGTGGTCTAACCATCCGCAATGATGGCAACTCATTCAACTAAAAAAATTTGAAGTTTTTCCGGTTAACATCCGTCGGGTGGCCTTCCCACTAAGTTCCCGCTGCATCGGAAGATATTGTCACTGAGTCTTCCAATGGGCTAATAGTTCTGGCATAGTTCTGGCACTTAGAAAATTTTCTAAGTTTCCTTGCCACAATTCCTGATTGCTGCTGGGAAGAAGGAAACTTGCCTATGCTATCTGATCTGTCATGGCCCATTTAGGCCCATGCTACAACCAAAGCTCTGATACCACAATGTAACGTCCCCGACCCTCCAACCGGCGAAGAGGATGCTACCATGCTATTTACGATCTAGGCAACCAACCCCATGAACATGTGCATTCATAAAAATTGAATAAAATGCATTGAAGTAGAACATGCACAGATACATAATTATTTATCATACACAGCGGAAGCAAACATACATTCATTCATTCAACATGTTCATCATAATTTATTAATAGTAAATATAATTGCAGAAGTAAAATAGACAATATTACTTATCTTATAAAGAAATCGTCCCGCAACCAGCTACGTCATTGCAACGTTCCACCCAACCATAGGCCAGTGTGCTCCTTAATCTCTCAGCAACGCTGCCACCCCCAAGCTGGGCATGATTCCCTAAGGAATAAGGAACAAGCAGGCTTACACATAGCCAAGGATACACAAAACACAGCCAAGCCAACACAGTTGGGTTTATCAGGCCATCCAGGAGCTGGGAAAGGATAAATGCTAAGCTGGTGAGCTCATTACAGAGCTAGGGACACCTACACCGGAGCTAGCCTGACTTCTAAGACACCCACACACACCCAACACAAGGAATCAGTCCCTTCTTTGCTGTACAGTCCCCCAGGCCCTGACTTCCCTTCCAGTGTTATTTAGGGGTTGGGGAGAAGAAATCCAATGCTCTAGCTCTGTCTGCGTGGTTCCCAAATGTACCAGCTTTATCAAGCAAACAAAGCCCTCATCCCTACTCCAACACAGTCCGAAGACCAACCACTGCATACACGTAGTCAAACAAGTGATTCATAGCTTGGAAAACAATTCTTGAGTCGTTCTTAGCCCTATCGTAGCCAAAACAACCTACAGCAGCCCCAAAACGTAAGGCAGACACAGCCAACCAACGTGGGAAAACAAGAGTCCATTCTCAACAATGAAGCCACCAGGGAAAATAACACAATCTGAAGATGGAAGAGGAAAGCCAGGTTCTTAGCTGGGTAGGGGAAAAACATATACATAGGCCACAAATCGGTAAGGAAAACATACACACAGCAGAAAAATGTGAATGGCCCTTCACAGGGAAATCGTGGGGGACAGAACACGGCTCCCAGCTCGCTACGTGAGTAAAAACCAGGAAGAATCATGTGCGTGAGAATGACCAAGACAATGAAGTATGGCGGTTGTCTCCCTACATGAAGAAAACGATAGCAAATCCCAATCGGCACGTGAGGATGAGCAAGAATGGAGTGAATCCCGTCGTGGTTTTCCTGCCTATGTGAAGATGGAAAGTCTGCTGGTGGAGTGGACGTGTGGGCAAGGACTGACAGTCCTGCCACCCACCACTTCCCAGCAATAACTACCCTCAACTAACATCAACAGTTTTAAATGGGTGGTTGACACATGGCTTTTTTTCTCATTGGTTCAAGGTTTAACAATTCCCCCTCCTTATCCTTAGGAAAATCATGCCCTTTTCAATATGGTTGCATTAACATAGCTGGTTGGGGTTCATTTAATTAAAAATGCATATTTACATGATGCCAAAACTAATATGTGTTGTATATCACGATATACCATCAACAACGATTCCAATCACCAAAACATAACACAAACAAATCGATGGTGGGGCTTTTTCCTTTAGCTCCACACCATGATTAATTACAATATATACATCATGTACATTTAATGCAAACGAGGTCAAAACCGGGGTGTTACAATAAATGAAGGCATGCTAGGAATGGGTGAGCACATGGGTGAGTGGGAGTGGATCTAGAAGGAAATAAATGCCCAAGGAAGGTCAAATACATGCACTAGTGCCTATCGTCAAACACATTCTCTTATTTAAGGGAGCGCACCAAGACTGATCTTTCATTAATGAGGGCGCCTATGATGTCAGAATGATCAAACTAGAGCACCTCAACTATCAGAATGATCAAAGTAGAGTGCCTCAACTACAATAAATGATCAACATAACCTAATTCTAGACCATAGAATATAGCATGAAGGCTAATTAAATGTGTCCTAGGACGTGTATGATCATTGTACTGAGATGGATTAATTCTCTAACAAATTCTCCTAAGCATGATAACATGGAACATTTGGATGCATATATATAATAACATTCCAAGGGGCCGAAAATTTTCTTTCAAATGCAGGAAAAGATCACAAGAAATATCAGTGATGATAATGTGCAATAATGCACATAATGTGTGATGATAATTAATGCAATAATGTGCAATATAGAAAATAATGTGCATATATCAATCATTTTTTTAACAAAAAGAAGGTGGGTTGCAACATAACTACAATAAGCAAAAACATACGATGGGTTAAGCCTCAACACTTGCATAATCACCACCTAGGCATACATCGAGACCACAAAGCCACACAACCACAACAGAACCCACTTGGCACATGACCACAGAAACCATTGAGTTCGACTATTAAACCTTTAAAATCGATGTCCAAGAAGAATTGCAATCCTAGAAGCAAAATCCAAATTTGTAGACAAATTTTTGGAGAAGCCCATAGAGCCTACCTAGATTCGATAAGACACTTAATTTTTCCATAAATTTGGAAACTATTCCTAGACACATAAAGAAATACCATTTATCTTTCAACAAGCAATAGATATAAAGTTATAATATATTAACCATTGAACCATATATAAAGTTACAACATATTAACTAGATATTTGTTTACTGACAATCAAACCATATATAAATGTATATCAACACTAATATAAAGTTACATCGGCAAGACAATTTGCCAACACATGGAGATTCCAATCAAAATTTGCTAAAAATGGTCAAATCGAAAAGATTTGTCTCTGGAACATTCAGTAGGTTTTCGTCTTTAAACACAATGATATGATATACAAAAAATAAAAGAATAGGGACAACAAGTTTTCCACACTTGGCAAAATCTAAACCACAATTGATGCCTATCAACATCCATATGAAGTCACAACAACGAAAGAATTTCCCAACATAGCAATAAAATTCTAGTGAAAACCTTTCCAACAATGGTCCAATGAAGAAAAAATGGTCACTATAAAATTGACTGGTTTATGGTCTACATACAGAGTACAAAGTTTCTTCACCAAGGCACAGGATTTCCATCATGCAAATCTCTTGTTTAATAGTTACAAACCCGAACCTTTCTTTGGGTTTCCATTCTCTTTAAAAACAACTTGAATTTGAAAGAAGACTGAAAAAATTATGCCCACAATGGAACACCATTGTCAAAAAGAAAATTGATCTCAAAATGACTTCCAAAATAAGTTAGCGTCTACCAAAGCTGGTAGCCCTCCTGCAAGAACTAACCCATGCTTAATGGAATTAATTGCTTCATGGCCCTAAATCCTAGTTTCATGTTTTCCATGCCTAAAAGGTGTTTATTTCATATCTCTACCCATAGTTTGGTTGTTTGCTCAACCTGAGGTAACTAGTGCAAACCCTACTAAATCAGAACATTGAGTGTACTAGAGATTGCAAATAAGAGGGAGGCTTTTATTTCAAACTTGATGTAACCCAACAAACATCATTGCAACAAGAAATACCAATTCGACCAAAACACTACTAAGTTGATATGCAATAGTGAAATGTTGCTTCAAACTTGAAACCATATCCAAAACATTGTACCATACTCATAAGTCGGTGAGACAGATGTTAGATGACACTCCCAACCCCTCTCACATCAACCACCAACGCCATTAACCCAAACATTAGGTTTCAAAAAAAATTGAGAAGTACAAACATAACTAATCCATCCTTGTGAGTGCTATATGCCCCATAAATACACAATAATAAGTGGATAAACTCAATTTATTTGTAAACATATGTTTTTAAATAAAATAAAATCTTACCTTAATTCATTCTTATTTAAAAACTTTAATAATTTTGAAAACAAAACATCTTAATCACAAAATTCTTACTATTACCTAAAACAATCACAAAGAAACCCTTCCCGATCAAGTTTTGTACCCTTTCAATTGAGATAGAGGATGTTGGTTTGTTTTAAGAAGCGATGGACACATACGGTATGCCACTCACCAAAAACAAGAGAAGTTTAGACTTGCCCACGACTCCTTATCTGTCCGAAGCACGTTAAGCCTGGGTGCATTCCACCAAATTTGGCGGCTTGCCTGCTTATATCGTGCTGTCAATCCTTCACTCCCTCCGGGCCACGGCCTCGGCGTGACGGCCACGGTCATATCGAGCAATAGAAGGAGACGATTCCTTAACGACGTTACAGGCCAGTGGGGCCACGGCTTGCTTTCTATATTTGACCAGAGTTAACGGTACGACGTCCTTTCTTCTTACATGACGTCCTCTCACCGGTTGGCTGTCACCATCAGACAGTTTGACGTTGATACCAAATGTATCCATTAAATCCTGTTCACTAAGCACTATCTTTTCCTCCTCCTTTGGAAGATGCCACGTCAACTCAAACGAAGATAAACTTGCTTTACCAAGTCCTTCACGGAACCATCCACGTCACACATCATAATAATGGTAGCCTTGGCCTTATCCTTGACTAAGGCTCCGCGTGCCATCACCACTTACTCCAATATGAACTCATCCATCCATTGTATTGAGTTTATCTATTCTTAAAATCATTGCTTGTTAATACATTTATTAAGGTTTTGTAGGTTTTGTAGTTGTATGGTGCTATTTTTTTTTAAGAAAACTTTCGGAAGGAAGGAAGGAAATATTTTAACGTCTGCGAGGCTAAGAATAGCTTATGGGACAGACCAACTTGCACGTTGTTTTTTGCAATTCAATTTTTTATCTGTTCAACTTGATGATGAGTGCCCTCAATTTTTCCACAGTGCCCTCGTTAAATAAATCATCCCAAGATTTATCCGCCAAGACATTTGCATACCTGTCCCTATTGTCCTTAAAGGCTTCACACTCTAAAATGAAGTGTTTTTCTGTCTCCACATTACCAGCGGTGCAAAAAATACACACTCTTTCTGCCCAAGCTTCTTTTGGCCTTTTCCAGCGCCCGGTCTCACAACGGAGTTGATGGGAATTAGTTCTTAATTGAGCAATGAGAATTTTGGTTTTCCAAGGTATATTGCCCCCTATGTATGCCTTAATGCTGATTGTTGGTAGGGTTAAACTCTTCAATATAATGCTTTCTCTTTCTCCTTGGCTCTTTATCCCAAGTTCGCTTGTAGAACTTATTGATGACAAAAGCCTTTATTTCTTTACTATTCGTAGGACATGTGCTCAAGCTCATATCCCACTTGCTAAGCCATTTAATATTTTGTCGTATCCAAGTCTTCTTTCTTTTACACAATATGTCATTGAAGACAACCTTAGGCCATCTACCTTCTTCCATTTGCTCAACTCTTTTTAGATATCTTATGAGTCTCACCATAGCAATTGCTTCAATAGAAGCCACCCCCATTTCACTTAGCATGATTTCGTATGACACTAAACTCTTAATTTTGAACTTGCTTGTGATCATGTGTTTTTGAATCTTTTCTATTTGCTTCCACTATAAGTCAGAGGTATTGCTGGCTCGAACTTCACAACCATAGAGAACAACCGGGATCACTAAGAGCTCAAAAAGGGTTTTCATAGTTTTCCAGTCCCATAACTCTGCCTCTCTATGCCTATTTTAAAAAGCATAAAACGCTTTCCAACCTCCCAGAGTTCTTTTTTACCTACAACCTTCCCAACTCAAACTTTTGTTGAAGTTGATTCCGAGGTACTTGTAATCTTCCACTAATTCAAGGGTATTGTCTTCAAAGTAGGGCTTATGTTGTTTATGTTTTTTTTTGCTAGAGAAAACTACCACTTTCATCTTGCTAGTATTTCCTTGCATCCCAACTATTTTACAAAAGTGCTAAAGGGAAATCAAGTGCTCTTGCAAGCCAAGAGCAGACTTAGCAATCAAAATAAGGTCATCTGCATACGAAAGAAGCTTTATCACATACTCGCCCATGAGAATGCCATCCCTGCCCTCTAGGTTTAACCACTCTTCAAGTTTGTCAATATATAAGCCAAAATTGTGTAAGAGTCTCCGCAAAAAGCCACATATTAGTCTAAAAAGACTATATTAAGGCCTAAAAATATCGAGGCTATATAAAAAAATTAACAAGACTAGAAAGTATTTAGCCGCTGACTCACAAGAAATTATGTCAAGACATAAAAGGAAGGTTTAAAGTAAGCTTAAAAAACCAAAATCGAGCAAAGTATTCTTGTGGAACAACTCCCATAAGATATGTCCAGCCAATTACTTGCTTGTATAGAATATATGCAGTAATGTTGATATATATATATATATATATATATATATATATATATATATAAAAGGAGATATGATGAAAAGGTCTCAGAAGATCCTTGACTCTCCTTAGCCAATGATACAACTCAATAGTGTGTAATTGTTGTCTATTGTTAGCCCAATCCACAATGGCTTTCGAATCACCCATCATTGAAAACGAAAAAAAAATGTTTTTCTTATAAGAAAACTATAACAGACCCCAAAGTGTCAATAACTTTGCCTAAGTGTTGGTACCTTTACCAACCCCCATCTAAAGTCTATAAACAAGGTCCATGTGAAACTTAACAACCATCCCCCGCTCCACACATGTGTCATTGAAATTGATGAACGAGGATCATATCCTTAATGAATCGAACTCTGCCCCGAGAATGCTTACATATGGTGCTATGAGGCTCATGCTTTACTTGAAATTTGAAATACATATGATTTATGATAACTAAAGTTAAAGTTGATGGTGTAATAACATAATCCAAACTATAGATGTGGTCGATTTAAGTAAATTTGGTTTGTGTATCAAAGATTGGTTGTTTAATTGACTTTAGTTTTAACAATGGTTTCTTGTTTATATCATTTTCTTAAATTGGTGTTTTTAACCTCTTAATAAATCATCTTAAAATGTGTATTCTCGTTTTTAAATAAGTATATTTTATAGCCCATTGATTATGAGTTTATTTATAATGAGTATATTGGGCAATGTATAAAAAGTGTTAGGCTAGTTTTTTACCCTCCTATTTTATATATTTAACATAACATTTTCTCTTATGATTAAGGTTGTTTCATATTTCAATGTATGTGTGTGAACTAGTTCCTCCTATTTTATATATTTAACATAACATTTTCTCTTATGATTAAGGTTGTTTTATATTTCAATGTATGTGAACTAGTTCTTAGCTGTATTATGTTTTTTATCCTATGGGATGTTAAGTTTTTAAGTGGTTTTGTATTTTAATTCTTTTTAAAAGTTAGAGTTATTTATTTAATATTGTTATTTTTTATTTTTATTTTTTATTTTTTTTATGTATTTTCTTTATTTTCTTTTACATTTGTGTATATGACTTCTTAATACATTTCATATATTGAACTTCTTTCTTCTTTTAAATCATACTCTTCAAACCATTTTTTCATTATTGATTTCATGTTGTCTTCCTCTATTTAACCTCATCTTAGTTGATTATAACTAAAAGCATGTTGTTGTCTATGGTTGTCATTCCCTAGTTTGTATATAATTTTTTTTAGTTTTTCAAATTCTAGTGAGTAGGTCTTGTTTCATCTAAAGGTATAGATGTTTTTTTACTTTCTTGTTATAAAGTGTTTTTGCACTTGCTCAACTTGATTCTATTTGTATCTTATATATACTTCACATTCATGAAGAAGTTAAAAAATATAGAAAGTATTATATAAAGTATGTTGATTTTTTTTTTTTAAATTATGAAGTGTTGTATTTCTTATATAAGGATAAACATTATTCTTAGTACTTAATACTTAAAATGTTAACTGTTGTCTTTCATTAGAAAAATGCGGGTTGTTTTAAAGAAGTTTGTGACAATTGAATAATTAATGATTATAATTGTTATTACTGAAATTGTAAATATGTTTTTTTCTTATTGAATAAAAGTGGACAAACTCTACATTTTGGAGGAGTTTATTTTTGTTTAATAAAATAAAGTTTTATCTTGATTAAAATTTTATTTTAATTCATTTTTTTTTTAACATTTAAGATTTTTTAGCTAAAATCGTAAAAATAAATTAGAATCCAAATTCTATCAATCAAAACTATAATTTTTAACAATTTATGTTGATAATTTTTTTAAATTTACTTTAATTTACTACATTTCTTTTGAACTTCTCATAACAACACAATCTTTTTTAAACAAATAAAATAAAAATAAAAATAAAATAAAATAAAATAAACCCTACTCCATTTTTCTAAGTAGAAAATTGCATGTACTTCATAGCCTATAAAGATAAATTGAAATTTAGTTGTTTATTGTTTTATGTGCATCATTTCCCATCTCGATATATTTCTCAAGCCATTATTGAACATGTAATTTATTGAGGGCAATAGATTAGTTTTTTTTATTGATGAATATTCTTTACTCAAGTTGTATGTTTTTAATAAACAAGTTATTGATTGAAGTTTTTAATAAGTTAATGATTGATTTGGTTTAACAAGGGATAGGGTAAGTTCATTTTCAGTGGCTTGATATACTTTTTTTTCTATTTATTTATCCACATAAATAAACCTATATATACAAAAAGAAAAAAATATACTAAAAAAATCCACATAAATACATCATTAATATGTAAACTTGGGTAGTTATGGTTTCCTTTTAAAACTATTATGTTCTTCCTAGGAGAAAGCCTCTAAGAAAGCATGCAAACTTTCTTTTTAATAACTTTCATAAATTGTAATTTCATTCTATTTATTATATCTTAGTTTCAATGTTTGGAATATGTTGAATTGGTTTTTTAAAGTGTAATTTTATTTCATTTATTATATCTTAGTTTTAATTTTTGGAATATGTTGAATTAGATTTTTGGAAAATAATATAATTAAAATTAAAGTCAGAGTTCAATTAAAAATGAAATTGATATATGAGATTTTATATTTTGTAAATCAATGAACAATGTTCATTCAACGATCTAATTCTTTATTAATAAAGTTTTGCATACCTTACCCCCTTTAAGATTTGCACTTGTGATCTCCAAAGTGGAAGCATATGTTTTTTACTATTAGTTCCACTCAAGTTGTAAATAAATAACCTTGTAATGTAAATGTTCTAGATATGTTTTATATGGATTCCTAGTGTGTAGTTAATGTGAAGATCTGACAAAAAGATGTTTGGGCATATATAGGTTGTAATTATGTTTTAGATCAAAGCATGTGGTCGAGTTACCATGTTGTGTTGTATGTTATGTAAAGATTTAATGATGGAATATAATATACTGTAATATATAATGGTCCAAGATAGAGCACAAGGGGGCTATGTGTACATATAAGGAGAAGATGAAATGGGACCCATGGGAGACAAAGCCTTTATTGCAAAGTAATATCTTAATAATTCACACATTTTTCATCACATGTCTTAAATGAAGATTGTCCACCTCTTTTGACTTACAAATCTCTCTCTCTCTCTCTCTCTCTCTCTCTCTCTCTCTCTCTCTATATATATATATATATATATATATATAAAGAGTTTGGTGAGGAGACTCTATATGAGGTGATGATGGAGTATGGACATGGAAATTCTCATTATTATCATCACGATCACACTCAAATTTACACTCTCCATGCAACGTTGTCCATAGTTACTCAACATTTCAATTGAAAATGACTTAAACTCAACATTGTGATTGGTAATTTACAGACCTTGGAAGAGAGATAAATAGTTGTGTTGAGAGTATAGGCCAGTATAGGCTAGGGATATTAGGAAACCATCACCCAACTCCCCTAATATTGATGCTCATCCATTGTTTTGGAGTCATAGTACTACTCTGCAAAGGAATTCTTAGAAGGAAATCAACATTGGACTCTTTATGCATACAATTAAGAGTACAAAAGGTGAATGAGAAATTCTCAAGGAACTATTGAGCAAACAAAGCAAGACATTCCCTTGTGTTGTGCCTAGTAGTGGAAGAGAGTACAATGGTTTATAATAACTAGATGAGGTATCTAGAGCACTCTATAGTGAGAAAATTGGTTGACTCATGAGAGCAATGGGTTGGGTTGAGTGGGTTGTAAGTTTGTATGCTAGTTTCTTCACCAGGGATGATTTTAAGGAACCATACTTATTTAAAAGTGTATAAATGTTGGCAAATATTACCAATTCTTAAAACGCCAACTATAAAACGATTGGCGATATTTTTCAAAAAATATTTTAATTTCCAAGGATTTTATACCGTTTATATAATAATTTGACTATTTTTAGGGTGAAAAAATTTTACCCCATCAAAATTGGGCGAAACAGGGATTCAAAAAGTGCAAAATGGTGAATCTTTTTTGGAATAAAAACATGGAAAAATAGCCCACTAGGCTAAAATTCGCCCCTAAAATTATCCCTGTTCTTCACCTGGGTGGCCTCATATGTTAACTTTAGGGCCGCATATGCACTAAATGTCTATAGTTGGGTGGTGAATCACCCATGCATAATAAGTTTCTTGTAACATCTCTATTTAAAAGAAGTGTTATATCTATGTTTTAATATTCTACTATTTAATTATATGTTTTATACATAAGTTGTGTGTGTGAATATGTTATGAATTTAAACATAGTCATGTGCTAGCTATGCTTATAGTTGGTCTATTATTTTTATTTTATTACATTTAGTTAATTACACTCGTGCACACATCCATAGTCCATTAGGCTTCCCTATGAAGCCAAATTTATTTTAAACGGTGAATTGCATTATAATGACAAAAAAAATTTAATGGATAGAAGTGGGCTTCGATTATGGATGCAAATGCATAAACAAGGATGCCATAAAATTTGAATAAAAGGGAACATATGTAATATTGGTTTCTTTTCACATTTTCAAGAATAACATTGAGAATTTCATAAATCCATTTTTTTATGATGATGTGATTATGATATGCCCTTGTTTGTTATTTGAGAACTTCATGTGGAAATTGAACCCAGGTGTTAGAACAATTACACTCACAAAAATTGCCAATTACACATGCAAATTACACACAAAGGAGACTGAATATGGAGCAAAACACTAATCTGTATTGAATAAGTGTACAATAGCCAACCCTGTGAAGTCATAGGCTGCCACAATAAATAATTACATGAGAGAATTGAATGCATTGGGATGCCATTCAAATTGGTCAAAAGAAGGCTTACTAAATCTAAGCAAATCCCCCATAGGTGCATAAAGCAGCTTCCAAATCTGTTTAGGAGCTCACGAATTGGAAAAATCAATTAGGCAAGCTAATAGGTGATGGAAGGACAACTCATACATGATTTTATTAGGAAAAAAGAGTGGAGGATGATGAGGACAAAAAACAAGTTAACTTCACCTAGTCAAACTTTCCCAATTGCCTTCAAACTCAGCAAAAGCAGGCAATAAAGCAGAAAAAGCAGACATGCGCTAGGAAGGCTCGGAATAAAGAAGAATTGATTCCAAGAGGTTTCCCAAGTGCTCCATGACTCAGTTTTAGAAAGTTTGACCACTTTGTACATGTGGAAGACAACTTGCATAAGGTGGAATATGGAAACTAGGCAAATAAGACAAAAATGGATTAATTGATGTCTAAGGTAGCTAACTATGGGTTGATTATTCTAACACCCCCCTTAAGCCTAAGTTATGAGTAAAATATCAGAAAATTATAAGGCCTAGCAACAAGGCTTAGTCACCCTTTACATACTGCATGTCCATTTAACCAAGGAAAGAGGCAAAAAACCAGTGGGAAAAATCCTCCCTTAAACATGGACAGTAAAACAAAATTTGAAAATCTTGTCATCAATCATGCTTCACAGCATGATCTGCAATCCCCGGCAGTGATTTGAGATTGCTGAATGTCTTCTCACAAAAAACTTTGGTGAAGATATCTGCTACTTGTTCTGAAGATGAATAGAAGAGTAGGTGAATGGTGCCATCATGCACAAGCTGTCTGATGTAGTGCATATGGATCTCAATGTGTTTGGTTCTCTGTCTCTGAACTGGATCATTGCAGATTCAAATGGTACTCTGATTATCACAATAGATAGTAGTTGAATATTCTGATTCGAAGCCACACTCACCAAGTAACCCTTGCAACCATAAACATTGAGTTGTTGCATTTACAACTCCTCTATACTCTGCTTCTGTAGATGAGAGTGCAATGGTACTCTGTTTCTTGCTTGACTAGCTGATTGGTCCTTCAGCAAGCATGAACATATATCTTGATGTTCACTTTCGATTTGTGTTGTCACTTTCCCAATCACTGTCAGTAAACCCAATCAAATCAAGATCAGATTTAGCTTTGTAGAAGATCCCATGAGTCCTTGTTCCTTGAACAAAGTTAAGGATCCTTTTGGTTGCTCTCCAATGGATCTCATGAGGTTGATCCATGTATCTTGAAGCCACACTTACTACATAAGAAAGATCAGGTCGAGTATGTGTAAGGTACAACAAACACCCAATCAGTTGCCTATATAGTGTATTATTTACCATAGGTGAAGAATCTGCTTCTTCAAGCTTAACTCCTGAAAGGAAGGGAGTCTTGCTTGGCTTGCAATATTTCATGTTGAACTTGTTCAGCAAATCCAAAGCATACTTGGACTGATGTACTTTTATTCCATGTTTGGTTTGAGCAATCTCGAGACCCAAGAATTGGCTCAATAACCCCAAATCAGTCATAGAAAATGCATGGTTCATTGCATCCTTCAAGGAGGCAATTTCATCCTTTGAGCTTCCTGTAATGAGAAGGTCATCTACATACAAGACAATAATCATCAAAGAACCATGAATCAACTTCAAATAAACATTAGGATTTGAATTGCATCGAACAAAATTCAATGATAGCAGAAAGCCATCAATCTTGGCATACCAAGCCCTGGGGGCTTTCTTAAGCCCATACAATTATTTCTTTAGCCTGCACACAAAAGATGTATTAGTAGCAAATCCTTGAGGCTGCTGCATGTAAATATCTTTAGTAATATCTCCATTCAGGAAAGCACACTTCACATCCATGTGATGTACCTCCCACTGCTTCGAAGCTGCAATGGCTAAGGCTAGCCTGATGGAGTCCATCTTTGCCACTGGTGCAAAGGTCTCATTGTACTCTATGCCATGTACCTGTGAGTAGCCCTTGGCTACCAATATTTCCTTATATTTCAAAGGTGAACCATTAGCAGCAAACTTGGTTTTTTAAACCCACTTATATTGAACTAGCTTCCTCCCTAGGGGAAGACCAACCAGCTCCCAAGTGTTGTTCTTCTAGAGTGAGTTGAACTCTTATTTCATGGTTGTTTGCCATATTGGATCATGTGATGCATATTCATATGTATGTGGGTCTGATTAACCATGAGATAAAATTTCTCTGCAAACAAAGGGTCTTTCATACACAGAGCACTCTCAAATTGAGATCTAGTCCTCCTAGGATCACTAGGATTTCCAGCTAGTTCTCCAACTACATGAATGGTCTTTGCTGCCCATTTTGGTCTTGTAGGACTGTTAGGATCTTCAATTAAATCATCATTATCGGACATATCAGAATCAACAAACTCAACTATCTCTTCACTTACATTCAATGGTTCTAGTGGTGAAGAGGATTCTCCAACTTCCACTGCTGCTAAAGGCTCTTCTTGGAATTGAACACTCCTTTCAATGAAGGCTTTGTTTGTGCTCAAATTGATCAGCTTGTACCCTTTTGAATCTTTAGAGTACCCAACAAATAGACACTTGGCTTTGGGGCTGCAAAGCCTTCCTCTTTTTTGTTGGAATTCTAGCCCAAGCCCTTGAGCCAAAAATCCTAAAATGGGTCACATCTGGCTTGTGCCCACTCCATGCTTCAAAAGGAGTCATACCATCAAGCTATTTATGAGGCACCCTGTTTTGGATATAGGATGCACAGTTTATAGCTTCGGGCCAAAAATTTGGTGGCAAAGTCTTAGCCTCCATCATGCAGGTGGCCATCTCTTTCAGTGATCTGTTCTTCCTCTCAGCAACACCATTTTGCTGTGGTGTGTAAGGGATAGAATGTTGCATCTGAATACCTGCATCTGCACAATATTGAATGAACTTAGACTTGACATACTCACCACCATTGTCATATCTGAGGACCTTGAGTTCTCCCAGACTGGTTTTCGACCAAAGCCTTGAAGACTTTGAAGAGGCCAAAAACTTCAGACTTGTGTTTCAGGAAGTAAACCCAGCAGTACCTGGAAAATTCATCTATGAATGTCAATGCATATTTGGCCTAACTCATTGACATATGAGGAAATGGGCCAGCAACATCACTGTGGATCAACTCAAGAGGTGCAGAGGTTCTCTCATGACTAGCTTTCTCAAATTTATGCTCTGGGTGTTTTCCTAAGATGCAACCTTGACAGACTTCTTTGGAAAACTTAATCTTGGGTAACCCTATGACCATTTCTTCTTCACTAAGATCAGAAAGATACTTATAGTTAAGATGGCCAAATATTTCATGCCAAATCTTGCTTGCCTCATTAGCATGAATCAAAAGAGCAGAGGGGTTTGAGTAGAGTAGGAAGTGTGAGAACATGTATACCTTTGAAGTGTGATTTGCAACTCTTTTTGCAATGACTTTACCACTTGAGATCTCTGTGATCTCAAATTCATCAGGGGAGAATATGACCTTCTTTGGAGACCCTGTGTGGGTCATCTGATACACAGATAAGAGGTTAGAGGCAAGACCTGGAACATACAATACATTCCTGAACTTATCATGGTCAAGATCAATCCTCCCTTTGCCCAAACTTTCAGTGAGAGAGTCATCTCCCAGTACTATTGGTGGACCTTTCGACATGTCAACTGAGGTGAATTCCTTCTTGGTCGAAACCATATGTCTTGAAGCTCTAGAATCAATGATGAAACTAGGTGAGCTTGATGTGCCAGCAACCATTGCATGAACTCTCTCTCTGTCTTCTGAATTTGATCCTCCTTCCCTCTTCTTTGAGCTATCAGGAAGGGAGATGCCATTCTTCTCCAGGAGTTTGGTCAGCATGTCAATTTGCTTCTTCATGCAGGAGCTTTCAGGGTGATTTCCCTTACTACAGTATGCACACTTGCTCATTTCTCCTTTGTTCTTATTCTTCTTGGAGTTCTTCTTGGAACCTTGGGGCTCCTCTAAAGACTTGTTCTTGTCTCTCTTTTGCTCAGGTGGCTTCTTAGCTTTCTTCTTGCCTTTTGAATCCACCCTTGAATCTCCAGCAACCAGATCTTGGTCTTTGGAAGGTTTGATGGTGCCCATCATCACCAATTTATCTTATTCTTGTGTGAGAGATTCCATGAAATCTACAAGGCTAGGCATTTTCCATGCTCAAGATGTCAACTTTGTGGCATGGAAGGTTGAGACAAACATTGAATAGTCAAGGCCAAGCTTCGAGAGTATGGCCAAAACCAGTTGCTCCTCCTTCTTTTCAATTCCACACTGTTTTAGTTGCAAAACAAGGGCTTTGAACTTGGAAAAGTAGAGTTGCAGGGATTCGAAGCTGTTGGGACTCAAGGAAATCAATTCATTTTTGATTTGATGTCCCCTCATCTCATCTGTCTTACCAAAAATCTCAACAAGCTTCTCCCATACTTCATTTGGTGATGTTAATCCATCAAGATGGAAAAGGAGGTCTCTGGATATGCTCAGACATAGGAGACCATAGGCCTCATCCCTCCTGTTGTGCCATTTAATTTTCTCTGCAGCTGCATTGGGCTCTGCTTCTGTTTCCATAGTCACTCTGTAGAGGCCTTTCGCTCTCAACAGTATCTCCATCTCTGCTTTCCATTCAAAGAAGTTAAATGGAGTCAAGATGATCTTCTGAGATTGATCCATAGCTCAAAAATTGTCCCTTCAGTCAGCAAAATGCTCCCAGTCAATGATGTCGAACCTGCAATAACAAATTGGAAGGAGAGAAATCGATCTACAAAGGCTCTGATACCATGTGGAGGTACCCGATACTCCAACACTTCATACTAGCATACATAACAACATTAATTGATGTGATTGGTGTAAGTCGATAGGTAATATGGAGTCAAATAAATAATGATAGAACAATATTGTGGAAGAAAAAATAAACTGTTCCTATAGATAATTGCTTATGTAAACTCTAAAATTTTCAAAAGACTCAAAAATTCCTCATTCTATATATACACTGTGAATTGACATTATACCAATAGCTAAAAAACAAATTGTGTGTGTGTGTGTGTGTGCGCGCGGGTGCACAAAAGGAATATCTATTGAATATGTGGTCAAACTTCTTATGGATGATTGACTATATATTAGTAATCTTAAATCATTATCCCCTACATGTAAAAACTAATGGGGGAACAAGCCATCTGCAATGACTGAAACCTTTCTCCCACACCCAATTTGTGGGTTATTAAGAGTTTGTTCTAATGTTTGCGAGGACAAGTAGAGTACGCCTCCCTGGGTTAAGTGGATCCTTAAAATGTGTCATTTATAAAACCTACAAGTAGGTTGGTAAAGTTGAGGGTGAAGTGCTCAAGAATTGACACTATGTCTCACGATACATTGATTGGGAGAAACAGATACCAAGTACCAAGTTATTGTGGGGTGCACTCCCATCATGTTTATGCATTTAATTAGCTAGCATAGAATATTTCTATTAAGTACTAACCAACTTTTTGGTGGAAGGAAGTATGCCCTCTTAGCTAAAAAGTCACTTGGAATGGATCTATTTCATCGTGAATATTCTTTGATTTGCACTAGCATTGACAAGGTGGCCATCAAAGACGAATGATATTTGTTCTTTTTCTTGCTTTGAAAAATCAATACAAAAACTAAGAATGAATCATTTATCGAGTTGTATATGAACCAATGACTTTGTAAAGTTGTTCGCTCTTGGACAGCATGTTAGTAATCATAATGCCATCCCTAACACAACTTTCAAAACAAACTTTCCACATTGTGGGGACATATCTTTCCATTGCACTATTTGGTTGTTTAAATAATGCAAGTTGTGTAAAACACAAATTTTAAATATTGTGTTGAGGGGTCTTAGAATGTAAAACTTGCAAATTTACTTACTATGAAGATCGTTTCAATTGTCTTTTTTTAAGACTGGAATTCGAAACAATCATAACCATTGGTTTCTCTAAATAACATCTATCGACATAATACGTTACAAGTTGGTAATAAGTTACAATTTAGTAATACGAACTCAATATAAACCCGGGACTTAATATGTTTCTTGAGAACATAACCAAGATCCCAAAGGGAATAATGA
Organism: Pseudotsuga menziesii; assembly: GCA_001517045.1. Lineage (NCBI taxonomy): Eukaryota > Viridiplantae > Streptophyta > Pinopsida > Pinales > Pinaceae > Pseudotsuga > Pseudotsuga menziesii. Next base: position 783,856 of record LPNX010168414.1, read on the forward strand.
TATGTGAAAGGGGAAGTGAGGGTAGTTGGGTAGGTAGGTGTCTTAGCGATTCATTTAGAATCAATATTTATAAGTAAAGAAGTCTTGATAAATTTTACTTATTTAAAAAAAGTTAATTATAAATGTTTGATAGTATTTTTTTGTAAAAATATTTAATTTGTTATAGATTTTATATAGTTTTTAGAAAATTTTGGCAAATTTTAAGTAAATAATTTCTTATAGATTTTGGGAAAATTGTTTTTGAAAAAAAATGTAAAATGCTTAGTCATTTCTAAAAAAATGAAAAATTAGCCAAATATAAATGTTTAACCTCTAAAAGTTTCCTTAGGTAAGACTAAAGGAAAATATAAGATATTGGTTTATTTAGACGAGGAAGGAAACATGCACAATCAAAAGCCTTGGCTCCACAATCACAATCATATTAATGAATTAAATTAAACAATTCGTGACAATGTTATTCTTTCTTTCCATATTTAAAATTGCCATAAGAAATAATCTATCAGTTTTGTGATACTAAGAAAATGGAGAATATAAAACACTTTTTTTTTACAATATCCTAAATGTTAAAACCTAATCCTCAATATTGCCACAAGAAATATCCTTTCTTTCCATATTTAACATCGCCATAAGAAATAATCTATCAATTTTGTGATACTAAGAATATGGAGAATATAAAACACTTTTTTTTACAATATCCTAAATGTTAAAACCTAATCCTCAATATTGCCACAAGAAATATCCTTTCTTTCTATATTTGACATCGCCATAAGAAATAATCTATCAATTTTGTGATACTAAGAAAATGGAGAATATAAAACACTTTTTTTAACAATATCCTAAATGTTAAAACCTAATCCTCAATATCGCCATAAGAAATAATCTATCAATTTTGTGATATTAAGAAAATTGAGAATATAAAACACTTTTTTTTTACAATATTCTAAATGTTAAAACCTAATCCTCAATATTGCCACAAGAAATATCCTTTCTTTCCATATTTAACTTCGCCATAAGAAATAATCTATCAATTTTGTGATACTAAGAAAATGGAGAATATAAAACACTTTTTTTTTACAATATCCTAAATGTTAAAACCTAATCCTCAATATCGCCACAAGAAATAATCTATCATTTTTGTGATAGTAAGAAAATGGAGAATATCAAACATTTTTTTTTACAATATCCTAAATGTTAAAACCTAATCCTCAATATTATGTTCCAAATTGTAAATAAAATAAATATAATTTCTCTTTCTATCTGCTTTCCTAGTATTGTTTCTTCCTCTCCCCATTGTTTTGATTGTTTGGTGGTTTTAAGGTCCCGTTGGGTTGTAACTTCCCCATAGAAGGCGGCGTTCTTGGAGTTCCTCCCCTTACTAGGGGGACTAGTACCAACCAAGCAAAAAAGTGGGAAGGATATTGAACTTTTTCTTGCCTCTGTGTTTTTGGGTTTTTTAGGTTTATCAACCCTGCATGGGATTTTACGTTGCTCGTGAACTTGATTTTGTTTTTTCCCTCATCAGCACGCATAGGTTTGACTTTTGCTGATTATCCGGGTTCCCCTGGGGAACTGGGGTTTGTCCTTTGGGCTTTGTGGGTTTTTTTCTCTCACGCTCCCTGTCTTTTTCCAGTGCTTCCACTATCTGATTTTTTGTCGGACTGGAGGTTTTTTGGGGTTTATTCTCAGTTCTTTTCTGTCAGGTGGGGTTTGCCCTCATTTTTCTTCTAGGTGTTTGACTCTAGAAGCACAATTTTCGGCTTTCTAGTGGTTCTATTTTGGTTTGTTCCCGGTTGATGGATACTGGCAGTTTCAGGGTTTCCCCTTCCCGCTCTCTCTCCGAGGGTTTTAGGTTTTTGGTTATCTACCTTTGCACACTTTGGGTTGACTTATTAGGGGTTCTCCTCATGGCTGACCTTGGGACTTGTTCCCGTTTCCATCGTAAGCATCATGTAAAAAACATAAAAACCCATGATGGGAGGTTTTGCTACGTCCTCGTTCACGATATTTACATGGACCGCCTATCCTCCCTGTGCTCTCGAGCCTTGGTAGGGAGACTGGAATACTACCGATTGGGTAAAAAAGCTTGGTTCGAATGGGCATCTAAGAATTGGAAACCACTGTTGTCTTACATTCCAACCATCAGCCTTTTATCCAATGGTTGGATTGTCATTGTTTTCCTGGAAGAGGACCATGTTGCTCTCATTCTTGAAATAATTTGGCGTATTTGCTTGGGGTCTCTGGTTTTGGGGCGCTGGAATTCCCATTTCAACCCTCTCAGGGAACGTGTGATGAAGCGTCACCTTTGGGTTCTACTGCCTTCTCTCCCCTTTCCCCTATGGAATAAGAATATACTTGAGGGCATAGCAAATACGATTGGCAGGTTTGTTGCAGTGGATGAGGATTTCCATCTTTCCTTTGATAAAAGGATGGCCCGGGTGCTGGTAGAGTTGGACGTCACTCTCGGTTTACCAGCTGAGGTAGAGATACTCTGCAAAGAGCGCCTTTTGGTTCAAAAGCTTGATTATCTCCATGTTCCATTCCACTGCAGTAAATTCCATGAAACTGGTCATCTTTGGAGAACTTGTCCCCTTTTACTGAATGAGAGATCCTATGCAAGCAAGGACGGCTCACCTACAGCTAGAGGACCATATGCTTCCTTTGCTCCGGAGCATCCAAAACATGGTATTTAATCTCAATCCCTCTCTCTTTGAAGATGTTTCATATTCATTAATTGAAGCTTTAGATGATTTGGACAACGCTCCGGTTGTAGCTTACCCCCTTGATCCTGCCTTGGTTGAAACCCCTCCTTTGGTCTCACTTGCTGATCCTTCTTCTCCCCCTATTGTTTGTTCTCATGCTCCTTTGCTTGGTCTGCCTCCTCCCCCCATCTGGAATCCTATCCCTTCCCCGTCAGTGCCTTCTTTCTCCTCACTTGTGGATTTTCCACCACTCCCCACCTCTGCTACCCCTCCCTCTCATCCACCCTCTCCTCACAGTCCCACTACCTCCCCCTCTTTCTCCAATCCCTCTCTCCAAATATCACCGTCGATATTCTCGGAAACTACCCCTTCCTCCCCTTCTACCCTCCATCTGAACTCCATTCATTTAGAGAACGTGACTGTCAGGAAAAAAAAGAAGGAAAATATGGTATTGTCGGGAGACCTCTCCTCAGCCTCACCTCCATATATCCCTCTCTTGGTTCACATCAAAGATGCTGATAGAGGGTTTACCCCTCGGGGACTTAGAGTGTTGCCTCCCCTCCCGCCTATTCCTTAATGAAGATCCTTTCACTTAATGTCAAAGGTCTGGGAGGCAAGACCAAACAAAGGAGCCTATGCACACTTTTCCTTTCAATTCGCCTGGATATGATACTTCTTCAGGAGACCATGTGCAGCACTTATCCTACTCTCCTTGCTTTCTCTAAGCTCTTACCCAGCTGGGAATTCCGTGCCATTAGTGCCTCTGGCCTCTCGGGAGGGTTTCTTACGGCCTGGAACCCTCATAGGGTCAGATGTCATGCTTTTGAGACTTGTGCCGGTATCTTTGTTAAGGCCAACTTTCATGGTATGATTACTCCCATAGTCATTCTCAATTGCTATGGCCCCTATCAGAATAGGGATATATTTTGGGAAAAGGTTCAGAGAGGGGGTCTTCTCAGCACTCCTAACCCGATTCTCAGGGGAGACCTTAACTTGACCATGAAAGCTTCTGAGACCTCGGGGAAGAAAGTTGTCTTTGATCCACTATCTTCACATTTCAAACTTCTTTTTGACTTTGTTGGTCTTGTAGATATTGCTCCTTCCAATGCTGGGCCCACTTGGAGAAATGGTAAGGCCAGAGATGAAGGAATTAGTAAAAGATTAGACTATTTATTAATCTCTTCTTCCTTGATCCCCTCCCTCAAGGTTCACCGTGTGTGGACACACCATGCTGATATCTCAGACCACTTTTCGATCTGCTTCGAGTGGGATAAATCGATGGGGTCCTGTAACTTCCCTTTCAAATTTAATAGATCTTGGCTCAATGATCCAAATTCACTCTCTAGGTCTCCAAGAGATGGCCTGAGCTGACCCCTCTATTTTCTGAAAACAATTTGGACCTCCTTTCCCACAAACTCTGATCACTTAAGCAGGAAGTAAAAGGCTAGATCAAGGAAAAAGGTTCTATATTGGAGTCAGATTCTATTAGATTGGATATGGAAATCGGTTCCCTACTCTCTAGTTCCTCCTCTGGTATCCTCTCCCATGAGGATCAGATGTCTCTGACTCTCCTTAGATCCAAAAAAAAGAAGCTGTTGGATCACATCCTTCTGACTTGGAAACTTAAAAGTAGAGCTAAGTGGGCTCTGTATGGTGACTCAAACACCAAGTTTTTTCATGCACTAGCCTCGGGAAGAAGGAATCAAATACTATTTGGTCACTTAATGATGATGAGGGAAACAACATTGAGGATGAGACTGCACTTAAGGATCTGGGTCATAGTCATTTTGCCCACATTTTCCATGATGATAAGCAAACCTGCTTGCTTGAACAACTCAAGGTTGTCATGCTTTACCCCACCATGATCACACATGAGGAAGCACCTAGCCTCATTCATCCTGTTACTCTATCGAAGATTGAGAGTGCCTTGAAATATTTCAAAAAGGATAGGAGTATCAGTCCCGATGGCTGGCCTGTAGAATTCTACTTACACTTCTTTGACTTATTGGGGAATGATTTATTGTTTGTTGTTGAAAGTGCTAGGGTTTTGGGCTACATTCCTCCCTCTCTGAACTCTACCTTCCTAGCCTTGATTCCTAAAAAAGATAAGCCCTTAACCTTCACTGATTTTAGGCCTATCTCTTTGTGTAATCTGTTGTACAAAATGATTTCTAAGGTTATTGATGTTAGGCTTAAGCCTTTTCTGGACTCCCACATCTCCAAGGAACAGTATGGTTTTCTAAAAAATCATCAGATTGTTGAACCTATTGGCATAGCCCAAGAGACTCTCCACACTGTGAAAACCAATGAATACTAGTGCTCTTATCCTCAAATTGGATTTGGTGAAGGCTTTCGATAGATTGAACTGGTCCTACATTCGACTCATTCTGATCCAAATAGGGGTACCTCTGGTGGGTGTCAACTAGATAATGGGATGCCTCACTTCAACAAATTTTGTTGTTCCAATCAATGGTATCCCCTCGAAGTTCTTTAATGCCTCTAGAGGAATCAGACAAGGCTTCCCCTTATCACCCTTGATTTTCATACTTGTAATAGAAGGGCTTAGTCTCTTGATCACAGATGCAAGGGAACATGGTCTCTTCAGAGGTATTAAAATCTTTTCTACTCTTTCCCTTACACATCTCCTCTTTGTGGATGATGTGATCCTACTGGGCACTGACACCTTTCCTGAGTGGATTTCTTTTGAAGTTATTTTAAGTACATTCTGTAAGGCATCTGGGATGAGCATTAGTATGGAAAAATCGTGCTTTCTATTCAACAATATGGATGATGATATCCTCACTGACATTGCTCAAGTTCTGCCCTATAAAATGGAGCCTATCATCTCTAGTTTTAAGTATCTTGGCTATTATCTCAAGCCTTTGGGGTATAAGGTTAGTGACTGGAACTGGCTGATATAGAAATTTGAAAACAAAATCTTTCACTGGTCTCATAAGTTTCTCTCTCTTGGTGGCCATTTGATCCTTGTGCAAGTAGTGTTGTCTAGTATCCCGGTCTATTGGTTGGTCCTTGCACCCATTCCAGTCTCTGTTTTAAATAAACTCAGAAGTTTAACATTTTCCTTTTTATGGGGCTCTACAGGCAACAATCACAGGTATCATCTGTCCAATTGGAAGCACCTCTCTTGGTCGAAAGAGAATGGGGGTTGGGGCATAAAGAATCTGCATTGGTTCAACATTGCATTAAGATTAAAAATTTTTTGGATGGTTCTACAGAATGATGGATTATGGCATCATGTTCTTATCAGCAAGTACTTGAAGAATCTATCTGTGGTGGCTTGGCTCAGAGGTAAAAACTTCAACTTTTGAGGTGTTTCAGTTATCTGGGAGGGGTTCTTTCTAACCCTTCCTTGGCTTGGAAGAAGCTTAGCTTGGTAGGTGGGAAATGGACAAGATGTCCTTGTAGGCATAGATCCTATCATTGGTGCATCAAACTCGCACTCATTGCCTACAGGGTTCCGAGACTTCATAGAGGACCTGGATATTACCACACTCTCTCAAGCACGTAATACCCTACCGGGTTTACACCATTGTTGGTATATGGCTGAGAATATTTGCATTGATGGGGATTGGAAAATTGCATGGGATAATTTTATGAGGGGTCTGGAATTTGGTAGGATTCGACTCAATACACAGTTTGATTCTCTGATATGGGCACACAACAAGTTTTATGGTTTAGTATTTGCAAACTTAGTATATGATAGCATTGTTCAATCGTTATCTCCCCCGGCTAGTAACAAACTACTTGCCCTCATCTGGTTTGGCACTCTGCCCAGGAAAATAATTTGTTTTGTTTGGATGGCTTTGAAGAACAAGTTACTAACATGGGACAATCTCCAGAAGAGAGGTTGGATCGGGCCTGGTATTTGTGCACTTTGCAGCACGAATGAAGGTAGTGTTCATCATTTATTTTTTTCATGCTCAGTTTGGAAGAATGTTCTTTCTCACCTAAGCAATCAACACCATATCACACTTTTCTTCCAGTCTGATAATCTCTATTTGTTTCTGGAAAATTGGACTGTTAGCTTTTCTAAGCACTCAGCATGCTACTATCTTCCCTTTCATTCCATGTGTGCTATCTGGAAAGCAAGGAACATCTTTATATTTGAAGGGAAAAAATTGTTTGTCTTAAGCTTAATTCAACAAATAGCATATTCCTCTCAGATGTATTGTCCTCCCTTAAAAAAGGCAAAAAAGTCAAGAGCCTTGGGCCCTGGCCCTGTTCTTGTCTATCCCTATGGATTTTTTGATGGGGCATCTGCAAAAAATATTGGAGGAGTTGGTTTCTACTTGTTCTTGAACGAGTCACATTCCTTCAAGTTTGCTCTGGGGATAGGATATTGCACCAACACTAAAGCAGAATTGGTAGGGCTTTGGGCTCTTCTGCATACAACCCAAATGATGTGGATTCCCACACTCAATGTATTTGGTGATTCTTTAGTCATTATAAATTGGGCAAAGAGTACTATTGCTCTTTCTCCACCTGAACTCAATCACTGGTGTAGGGAAACTAGAAAGCTCCGCGCTCGCTTTCTAGAGCTGTCTTTCAACCATATCTACCATGAGCACAATCAACTCACAGACCGCCTTTCTAAATCTGCTCTTTCTTTGGCTCCTGGATTTGGTAGTTACTCAAAAAAATTTGAAGGCCTTTTGGCCTCTCGTGACACTTTCAAGCTCATTTGAGCTCGGTGCTGGAGCTTGTTCTCCCTATTTTACTTGCACCTTTATTGATTGTTTTGGAGCGGGCACCTTTAGATTGCAACTCTGTGCTCCTTTGTCCATGGTATATATGGTTTAGAGGGACAGATTTTACTGATGGGAACTTTGTATTTGTTGGATATGCACTTGGACCTCCCCCTCTACAACTCAGTTGAGTTGTGACTCGTTCTTGGAGATCAGCAGAATGTAACTTTTATTCCACTTACTTGACTGTAACCCATGTTTTGGGATGGCACATCAAATGCCCTTTGATTCTATAATGAATATCAAGGACAAGCTTTTTTCATTCTGAATATATA
>LPNX010168414.1:792650-860561 GCA_001517045.1 Pseudotsuga menziesii
TACATAACTCTTGCTGTTGACATTCTTTCGGTTCGACATGTTGATATTTGAGTCTGAATATAACATTAATTAAAAACAATAATGGACAAAATGCACTCAGATATTACACAGTATTTTAACGTGGTAAAACCCCAATTTGGGGAAACATCCATCTCGACAAAGTATTGATGTCTTATTCCTTTCAACAATGAAGATTACAATCATGCATATCATCCACACATCTCATTCACTCACCTCGCTCCTCTCCAAATACATTTAAATACATTTAGTCAAGAAGTTACATTAACGGAAGAACTGCCATCGGTTACAATAACTCCTAATCAACCAACAATTACGGTTGAGAAACCATTTTAGTTTAATTAATTGTCACAAATTTAACAATCTCCACCTTGACAACAAATCATCAAATACTTTGCCAAGACTATTCATCACTTCTTTGTTAAACTAAGAGAAGCCACACACCAACGCAACTTCTCTAATATTACTGGTTTTGTAAACATATTTGCACAATTTTCCTTAGTATGAACTTTTTTCATATCTACTCCACCTTCACTAATGGCTTGCCTTACAAAATGATATTTTACATCAATATGTTTAGTCTTACTATGGTAAACATGATTTGTAGCCAAATGTATAGCACTTTGGCTATCACAGAAAACATGCACACTGTTCTGCAACCTTCCAATGTCTCCAAGTAGACCTTTCAGCCAAATTGCTTCTTTGCAAGCATGTGAGGGAGCAATGTACTCAGCCTCTGTAGTGGATAAAGCAACTGTTTCCTGAAGCTTTGACATCCAACTTATAGCTCCACCTGCAAGAGTAAAGACATAACCTGAAGTAGACCTTCTCTTATCCAAATCACTTGCAAAATCTGAATCAACAAAACCACATATTGAATCACTGGTTCGATTAAAAGTGATACAATAGTCACTTGTGCCTCTTAAGTATCGAAGCACCCATTTCACTACATTCCAATGTTCATTTCCTGGATTTTCCATGTATTTACTGACAACACCTATTGCATGTGAAATATCAGGTCTAGTGCACACCATTGCATACATCAAACATCCTACTGCATTGGCATATGGGACATGAGACATATAATCCTTTTCTTCATCACTACTAGGACATAAACCTAAAGAAAGCTTAAATTGGGAAGCCAAAGGAACATTCACAAGTTTTACCTTGTTCATTTCGAACCCTTCAAGTATCTTTTCAACATACTTCTCCTGTGAAAAATTGAGCTTACCATTTCTTCTGTCTCTGTGTATTTCAATACCCAAAATCTGTTTTGCAGCTCCAAGATCCTTCATATCAAATGCCCTAGCCATCTGAGCCTTCAACTTGTTGATTTCGCCCATACTTTTACTTACAATAAGCATATCATCAACATACAATACTAAGATAATGAATACTTCATTTAACTTTTTGAAATACAAACAATGATCATACTCACTTCTAGTATAACCTTGGCTCACCATGAAAGAATCAAACTTCTTATACCATTGCCTGGGTGACTATTTTAGGCCATACAATGATTTCCTGAGCTTGCAAACTAATTTTCCTTTGCAATGTTGCACATAACCCTCTGGTTGTTCCATAAAAATCTCCTCATCCAAATCTCCATGTAGAAAATCTGTTTTAACATCTAGTTGCTCTAACTCCAAATCAAGCACTGCAACTAGTGCTAACACAATGCGAATAGATACAAGCTTGACAATAGGTGAAAAAATCTCATGATAGTCAATACCTTCCATCTGAGAATACTCTTTCGCGACCAATTGAGCTTTGTATCTTTCAATCTTACCGTCAACACTTTTCTTCAATTTGAAGACCCACTTACTGTCACGTCCCCATGCCTCATCCGGCGAAGAGGACGCGATGAACATCAACACAACTGGGAAAACAGCCCCATGAATCATAAACAAATGAATCAATGCTGGACATAAAATTTACAAGCATACACAGATGCAAAACTCTTCAATCATACAGCGGAAGCAACACAAATACATTCCAGCATTTAACGTCAATATAAATTACAGAGATGAAGTAACCAGCAGTACTTATCTTTTGATGAAGAATTCACCCGCAACCAGCTACGTTGCTGTAACGTTCCACCCAACCATAGGCCAGTGTGCTCATCAGTCTCTCAGCAACGCTGCCACCCCCGAGCTGGGCATGGTTCCTCCGGAATAAGGGTTAATTGCAGGCTTATACATAGCCAAGGGGTACAAACAACAATTTAACATAGCTGGGTTTCACAGGCTTCCAATAGCCAAGCCAAGCCAAGCCAAGCCAGCACAATCCGAAGACTAACCATTGCACTCAGGCAATTACTTAGCTGTCACAGCTTAAAACAGGGCAACACGGAGTTGTTCTTGGCCCTATCGTGGCCAAAACAACTCAGCAATGACACCCAAACCAGGGTAACAACAACAGCCCAATTCCACAATGAAAACGATGGCAACTATGCACAATCCAAAATAGGGAAACTCAGCTGACATATTGGAAATTCACAGTGGCCCAAAACGAATTTGAGCACCACAGCCCACACAACATGGGTGAAATCAACAGTTCGTCCAAGGCGATTGAGCCACAGGAAGACTCACACAGACCACGCTAGAAACAAATTTACAGACTCCCAGCCTGGGCGTGGGTAATAATCAACGCAGAACCCACAATCCGACCCATGGGGAAAGGATTCAGCCACTCCATTCACCAATCCGCAGAGGAAAATGACGTGGGTAAAACCCAGGAAACTCCTGTGCGCGAAAATGAGAAACGGGAGGGAAATTCTCTGCGTGAGAATGCACAGCAGTCAGGAGGACGCGAATTGCAAGTGCATGAGCGTTTATCAACTCGTGGAGAGGAAGAATATGCCTGCGTGAGACCAAAATCACCCAGAGCCTGTGCGTGAGGAGCCAACAGACCAAAATCGTGGTGAGAGTGAACTGACCAGGGAGGAGTGCGTGAGGGAGAAGAATGGACAGACGTGGGTGGAGTGGGCAAGTGGGTAAGGCTGACAGCCTACCACAACCACCACCCCTTTAGCAATAAATGCCCTCAGCCACTCAGCCATAACTCCTCAACCAACAGGTGAAGCATTAAAGAGGTTGACAAGGTTGGATGAGACAAAAGGTGACAAAACAACAAAGGTGGTGAAACATGGGTTTTTTCCCCATAACCAAGGTTTGACATCCCCCACCCCTTATCCTTTCGAACCATGCCCTTTTCATTCAACGTTGCACTGCCGTAACTGGTTGTGGTTTTAGTTTTATTTGATGTGCGTGTTTACATGATGTCAAATTATAAGGTGCCGAATAACACGACAAACCATCGGCAAATATCCCCTTTGCCGAACATACACAACCAAATCGATGGTGGGGCTTTTGCCTTGAGCTCCTCACCATGATTAATTACATTATATACATCATGCAAACGGGGTCAAAACTGGGGACATTACACTTACACCCAACCACTCTCCTATCTTTAGAGAGTTCAACCAAATTCCATGTCTCGTTCTTCTCCAGAGAATCCATTTCTTCTTTCATTGCCATCTTCCACTTATCATTTTCAGCGCAATCAATGGCTTCCTGAAAAAAAGAAGGTTCTCCATCATCAGTAAACAAAGCAACATATGAGACAAAATCAGTATACCTCTTAGGAGGCTTTCTCTCCCTTGTCTATCTTCTTGGTGTAGGTTGTGGGGTTTCCACATCTTCTTGAATTTCTTCATCTTCTATGACTTCATTTTCACCAGAAACTTATTCTTGTTCCTTTGAGTCATGCGAAAATTGGTTCTCCAATTGAACTAGCTGTTTTGATAGTACTTGTTCCTGTTCCACATCAACTTTTATATTTTTTGATTTAATCAGAGAAGATTCATGAAAAATTACATCTTTGCTAATGACAATTTTGCGGGCGGTAGGATCCCACAACCTATATCCTTTTGTTACATCATCATATCCAACAAAGATGCATTTCTTTGACTTGGGATCTAACTTAGAACACTGATTTTTAGGAGTAAGAGCATAGGCTTCACAACCAAATTTTTTTAAATTCGAATAATCACAACAAGGATTACTAGTCCATACCTCTTCCAGAATTTTACAATTTATTGCCATGGAAGGTGACCGATTTATTAGTTAACAAGCAGTTGAAACTGCTTCTGCCCACAACTCTTGACTCAAATTAGCATTGCTGAGCATGCTCCTTGCTCTCTCTAGAAGAGTCTTGTTCATGCGCTGTGCAACGCCATTTTGCTGAGGAGTGTAAACATTTGTCTTATGTCTTACGATCCCTTCGTCTTTGCAATACTTCTCAAAATCCAAAGAAGTAAACTCACCTCCATTATCTATCCTCAAACATTTAATTGTCCTGCCTGTTCTTTTCTCCACCATAACTTTAAATTGTTTGAATGTATCAAACACATCAGCTTTCCTTTTCAAAATATAGACCCAAACTTTCCTTGAAAAAACATCTATAAACAATACTTAATATTATGCTCTTCCATAAGAAATAGTAGGGGATGGACCCCACAAATCTGAATGAATGTAATCAAGAATACCTTTACTAACATGACTCCTTGCATTGAACTTTTGTCTACATTGTTTTCCAAATATACAATATTTACAAAACATCAAATTCAAAGTCTTTAATTTTGGAAGTAGTTTTCGATTCATTAATATTTGAAGTCCTTTCTCACTCATATGACCAAGACACTGATGCCTTAACTGAGTGGATCCTGACACCCCTTCATATATTAATGCTGTATCATTAGTTTCAGTTTTTCCAATCAATTTGTAAATGTTTCCTACTCTTTGTGCCTTCATGACCACTAAAGCACCCTTAGATACTTTTAATATTCCATTTAAACCTATAAACTTATGACCACTAGAATCCAAAACTCCTAATGAGATTAAATTTTTCTTTAACTCAGGCACATGCCTTACATCTGTAAGTGTTCTTATCACTCCGTCAAACATTTTAATTTTTAAATTTCCAAATCCAAGAGTCTTACATGGAGAATTATTTCCCAAAAGAAAACAACCATCATTAACTGTTTGATAAGAAGAAAACCATTCTTTATGAGGACATACATGGTGCGAAGCACCAGAATCTAACAACCATTCTTCATTATATCCCAAAACACTACAAATGGATAACACCTCATCAATCATACCTGAATCAGACTTAACTGAATTTGCCTCGGACTTGGAGTCATTAGATTCTTTTCTTTTCCAACAGTCTTTCTTGAGATGACCAGTCTTGTTGCAGTACCAACATTTGAGTTTTCTCTTTCTGCCCTTTGACTTAGATCTAGAAGTTCCTCTTGACTTTTCTCCTTTTTCTTTAGAACGACCTCTAACATACAAAGCTTCAGGTGTAGAGGATTCAATATTATCCTTATTTCTTAATTCCTCAGACAACAGTGCTCCAATTATAGTGTCAAATTCCAAAGTGTCAGATGTACTAAGACTAATAGAAGATACGACATGAGCCCAAGACTCAGGTAAAGTGCATAATAGGTTTACAGCCTTATCTTCATCCTCAATGTGAACGCCCATACTATTCAACTGGCAAATAAGATTATTAAATACATTTAAATGATCTGCAATATTTGTTCCTTCTTTCATCTTCATACCATATAACTGTCTTTTTAAATAAATTCTATTTATTATAGATTTGGTCATATACAGGTTTTCTAATCCATTCCACAAACTTGCTGCTGATTTTTCTGATGTTAAACAAGACATCATCTGCAAGACATAACCGAATTGTGCTAAGTGCTCTGGCATCCAAATCCTCCCAATCATCATCTGACATAGTTACGGGTCTTTTCCTTTTCCCATCTAAGGCCTTCTGCAACCCTTGCTGAACTAACAGATCTCGCATCTTTAGTTTCCACAACTCAAAGTTATTCTTACTGCTAAAATTTTCAATGTCAAATTTTGAACTAGGCATTTTTGCCATTACAATGTTAAGTTTCAGACTTTCAAAAAATACTACTCCAGAGATTTAATGATCAGTTTTTATTCCAAACTTTCAATTTTTTTTTAAATATATATTCAAGCCTTTAATAAAGGTTACCACAAATTTTCACTTGATTATTGTTTATTTTAGAATATATATATATGAAGCAATTTAAAAAAAAAAATTACCACTCTCCTAAATGCTTCACATCCATACTCTTTTCAGGCTGCACAAAACATTTCACTGCTCCACGCAGGCTACTCACTACTCCACATGGATACTCCACACAGGCTGCTCACTACTCCACGCAGGTATTCTGCAGGCTGCTCACTACTCCTCCATGCAGGCTGCTCACTACTCCATGCAGGTACTCCACGCATGCTGTGATTTCACACATGGTGAGCAGAGATAATTTGCAGTCAGAGAAAACTCCTCCTGATAGAGAAACTCCTTCACGCTTGGCAGTAGCAAACACAGCACGATTCACCTCATGCTGGTTTCTTCAGCAGCACCTTCCAACACTCGCTCTGACTGTTAGCCTTCTCCTCATCCTCAGGCAATGTTCTCCACTGGTTTCTTCACAACACCAACACGTCTCAGCAGTAGGTTCCAGGCATAGCTCACAATTTCTCACAATCTCTAGATCACGGCTTTGATACCACTTGTTGATATTTGAGTCTGAATATAACATTAATTAAAAACAATAATGGACAAAATGCACTGAGATATTACACAGGATTTTAAAGTGGTAAAACATCCACTCAGCAAAGTATGGATGTCTTATTCCTTTCAACAATGAAGATTACAATCAGACATATCATCCACACATTTCATTCACTCACCTGGCTCCTCTCCAAATACATTTAAATACATTTAGTCAAGAAGTTACATTAAGCGGAAGAATTGCCACCGGTTACAGTAACTCTTAATCAACCAACAATTACTGTTGATAAACCATTTTAGTTTAACTAGTTGTCACAAATTTAACAGGAGAGTGTTGGGTCGTGCTGCATCCCTAATTCAAATTCGAGCTGTCGAGTGCAGCAATCCTAATTCGATTTCTTGAGTGCTGCAACCTCCCATTTCTTTTTTCTCTACGAATTATCGCTCTCTAAGCTGCAATTTTAGTACAGTTGGAGTGAAGTCTATGAGAGTATAAAGTTTGAAGTATGAATGTTGAATGCATTTCCAATTGTTGGAGCGTGGAGTTGAAAGTTGAGATAATGCACAAACCCTAATTTCTCCCAGGACTATAATTGCATTAAGACTGTTGTTTTCTTTTGTGAAGAACCAGTTAAGACTGGTGGATTTATCTCTGCGATTCTTGTACAAATATATGCTGCATTTTGACATTGAAGATGTATGGTGTTGCAATTCATTGGTAGAAACTACTGCACAAATTTTTGAAGAGAAATCATTCTCTATCAGTGTTGATACGTAAACCCTAAATCTTGCTTAGAGACCACCGTGAACCCTATCTCATGGTGAATCCTGTGCGTGGACTCTGAAAGATCGTTGAGACAAACCTGCAACTGCCTATAGAATAAGAGTCATGTGGAAGAGTGAGACTACGTGGAGTTTGTTGAAGTGAGCTGTATATTAACTTGCATGGATACGAGCTCTGCGTGGAGAGTAAACTCTGGCATGCTGGTGTGATGATTTCTCTCACTTGCAGCTGTTCAAGAGGTTGTTTAAATTGTTGTGGATTTTGAGCTATATTCTTATTGGAGGAGCACACCATATTCGAACGGTGTGAATGACATAGTTTCTTGGAGCAGTGTTTTGGATAAACTCTGCAAACACATTCATTTTTCTTCATATTGAGCATAAAGTGTATTAGATGTCCACGATAAATATTAGGCAATAGGTTCGTAGTATAGACGTATTATTTTGTACTCTGATTGCTCAGACAGAGATATACATAGAGCTTATTGTAGAAACTATTTTTTTATTAGATTGTATTGAGAAAGGAGCCAGATCTTTACTATTTCCCTCTCTTTTACCAAATCTCTTTCTACTTTAAAGTCGCAGAAGATGAGTTCATTGACATTCATAGTAGGTGTTGTTGTCACTGGAAAAGACAACTTTCATGAGTGGTTAAGGAATATCAAAGTTGCTTTCAGCTACAATGATCTATGGAATGGGATTCGTGAAGGCACCACTTTCAAAACAGAAGAGGGGTTGATATTGAAATCTTATCCAAAGCTAGCATCATCAGAGAAAGAATGAGAGATCTAGGAGACCAAAGACAACAAGGCATTGGAGATGATATCTACAATAGTAAGCAAAGAGGCCAGTCAACATATACTATTTGTAACATAATTCTTTGAATCCTTGAAAATATTGCATGATTTGTAAGATTTAGGTGATTTTGAAATTGTTCAGTTTAGAAGTGAAGAATAATGATCCCAAGCTGGTTGCATATGGGATCATAGAAATCATGCATAAGATTCAATTCTTTGGCATGAAACTAGACCTTCCACTTGCATCATTTTCAAGCCTCTCTATCCTAAACATTCAAACTATCGAGAATCACTTCAAGTCAATGATAAGTTCAAGGACTTTACTTTTGACATCTTAGAAGAAAAGATTGCAGTCAAAGAGAAAGCCTTTGAAAAGAAGACTAGTGAGCCTCCTTGAGAATACCTTTTCCTTTCTCAAAAAGAAAAGAACTAGACCAAATACCTTTGCAAGGGAGAAAGGAATAAAAGAAGATGAGGAAGAAGAAATTTCATAGGCAAGGGGGGGAAGTAAGGAAGACATAACCAGAACAAAGAAGACAAAAATAAAAGCGAAGAGGCTTATAAAGCTCTTCATTTTGCTCATTGTTTTATTGCACATTGTAGTCTTGGAATAAATAAAATAACATCTTTTTCTATTTACAAAGATTGTTGTCTTCTTGATATTGGTGAAAAAGCCCACATGAAATTTAGAAAAGAATATTTTGAATAACTCAATGACATTGTAGATGACATAGTGTATTTTGCAGACAAATCTAGCCTCAAACCAAAGGGAATTAGCCTCAAACCAAAGGGAATTGGTTCCATCATGATCAAGTTGCTTGCTTGACTTTGTGTTGAAGAATGTTCTCTATCTTCCAGAGTTGTAGAGAAGCTTTCTATCCTTAGTGCATATTCAATGGCAAGGCCATTCCATCCACATGTTTAACGAAATTGTAGAGATAAGGAAATCCTTTGACAACAAGGTCATCATGACCTTAGATGAAAGTGGAAGGTTATTGAATTTGAAGGTCTCATCTCGAAGAGTTAAAAAATTTACCTACCTCTATTAGCATGGAGAAGGTAATTTTCCATCCAATTTGTTATGGAATGCTAGACATGGTTATTTGAATTATAAAAATATTCATTTTTTGAGAAAGAATGGTCTCTTTTGTTTTCCCACCATTCCTAGGAAGATGAACAAATGTGATGCATGCATACTAGGAAAACATAATAAGAAACCAATCCAAGAGTCAAAATTAGGAGCATGTAAAAAGTTAGAGATGGTTCACCTATTCCTTCTTCCAATGGCCATAGATACCTCATGACCTTTCTTGATGACTACACCAGAATGTACTGGGTATACTTGTTAAAGACAAAATATGAACCATTTTAAACATTCAAGAATTTTCATACATGGATAGAAAATCAAGCACAATCTCATATTGGCACACTTTGTATTGATAATGGAAAATAATATACTTCTAATGATTTTGAATACTATCTTCATCAACATGGTATTGCACATCAAAATTTAGTTCTTTACAACCCTCAACAAAACGTTGTGGTAGAAAGAATGAACAAAACCATAATGAATATGTTATGCTCAATTATGTTTTTCAATAATGTAAAAATGATTTTTTGGGGTGATGTAATATTGTATGCAACCTATTTGAGAAATAAAAGTCATTCTCAAGCTCTTGAAGACAAGACTCCACATGGAATGTGGTATGGACACATGCCATCAATGAGACATATCAGGGTCTTTGATTGCACCTGCTATGCCTTGATACCAAAGGAGCAAAGATACAAACTTGGCTCTAGAAGTTGAAAGTTCATTTTCTTGGGGTATTCAAATACCTCCAAGGCTTTTTGTCTTTATGATGAGGTAAACAAGAATTTTTTTATCTCCAAAGATGTCACTTTTCTTGAAACTAATACAAATTATTAGTCTATTGATAGACAACTTAATTGTCTGCAATTTTTTTCCCAACTAAAGACATACTATGAAGTTCATAATGAAATTCCACATCTTGAAGGGGGGATCCCAATATTGGATCAATATCTGGAATTTACTTTTGAAGAACCAACACCCTTTCATGAAGAAGAAGTATCATCCACTTGACTTGAACAATAGATTCAACTAGATGATGTGATTGAGAGCATTGGAAGATCGAATGTTGAAGAAAATGAAGCACCACCAGTTGACCAAACTGGGACATCAAGGAACGTTCTAAAATGGGCCACAAAGACACTTGAAAGTGTTCATTCGGGTGAAGTTGGAAAGATATGAACAAGAATCTCAACAAACAAGAAGATGGAGGAGAAACATATAACCTAGGTGATGACATGGATGTCTCATTTGATTGTGAATTGAATTTATCTGCTAATTTTGAACCAAATACCTTTTAAGAGGTTGCTACTCATGATTAGTGGAAAGAACCCATGCATAATGCATATGATGTTCTCATGAAGAATGGATCCTAGAAGTTGGTTGACCCTCTAGTTGGAACCAAACCAATTAACTACAAGTGGGTATACAAGAACAAATACAGATAATATGGCTCACTTGACAAGCACAAACCGAGGCTTGTGGAAAAAGGCTATACATAGAAGGAAGGAAATGACTATGAAGAGACATCCCCCCCCCCACAAAAAAATGGGCTACCATCTGCGCATTATTATCTTAGCTGCACAAAATTGGTGGACAGTCCACTAGATGGAAACAACTTTCTTGAATGGAGACTTGAAAGAGAATGTATTCATGTCTCAGCAAGAAGGCTTTGTTGTGAAGGGATAAGAAAAAAAAGGTATATAATCTCATGAAGTCCTTGTATGGACTGAAACCACCCTAAAACAAACACCTCGAGCATGATATGAAAAGCTAACTGAGCATCTTCTAAAGTTAGATTTCAAACACTATAATCTTGATGATGTAACATTGTTTATAAACAAAGTTGAAAGATTTATTGTATTTTTGTGGTGTATGTAGATGACCTTTTGATGACATGGAACAATGAAAGTTACATTGCATCCATAAAGAAATGTTTGAAGAAGGGAATTGGAATTCTAGACCCTGGGTACCTTCACTACTACTTGGAAATCACTCAACATACTAAGTAGATATTCATATCCTAGAAGAAGTATATTGGATAATTGTTGAACATATTTTGCATGACACAATGCAATCCTCTCTCAAATCCAATGGAAAAAAAGTTGAAGCTCACATCAATTGAAGGAAAAGAATTTGAGGATGCGAGCAAGTATCAACAACTTGTAGGAATCCATATATACCTTACTACCACCAGATTAGATATATCATATGTTGTTGCTCATGCACGAACCTTGTGAAGGACATTGGTTTGTGGCTAAAATATTTCTCAGGTACTTAAGGGAATTCAAGACTTTGGACTTAAGTACTATAAGGTGGATGCCTTTGAAACTTATAGGGTACTCTGATTCAAACTTTAATTGAAACAAAGAGACAAGAGTATCTACTTCTGTATACATAATGAGTCTTTGATCAATAGTTGTCACATGGAGATCACACAAACAGTTAGTTCCAGTAGATTCGACAATAGAGGCAGAAAACAAGTTATACAACTTGATGAGAAATCGTCATTGTTCTCAATGTTTGGGGGGTCAATTTAAGTGGTTGTGTTCTTATTTTTTGGGGGGTCAATTTAAGTAGTTGGTTTTGCCTCAGTTTCAAAAGGTGTGTTTATTGGTAGCACCAATTTTCATTTCGAGCCATTTTTTTGAGATTTTCAAACTTCTTGGTCATAAAAAAACTATAATGTTTCGTTACATGCACATTTTTTCAAATTTTACAAAAAAATATACATTTAGTACCTAGTTACAATGCAAAAATATATGCATTTTTTATTTTTTTTAACATTTAGAAGCTAATAAGAATGAAAAATAAATACATTTTGGAAGTTTTACTTTAAACATTTCTCTTAAATAACTCATTTTTTGGGCAAATTTTTTTTTAAAAGAAAGAAAATAAATACATTTCAAACCACAGTTATTTTATGTGTAAAAATGATATTATTTAGCATTATTTTCCATAAAGTGATGATTCACATAAACTCAACAAAAAGTATACCATATAGTTGTAAATAACATATGAAAAATTATAATAGTTATTCTCAAATAAAATCTTAAAGTCAAAATATTACATAAATATCTTATCAAAAACTTGTCAAGTTTGGCATTTTCCTCAACGACATGAAACTAATCAAGAATATCATGCATACTAAAATCTAAGTTTGATATTTTTCTCAACGTCATGAAACTAATCAAGAATATCATGTAGACCAAAATATTCATCGAAATTGACATTTTCTACAGTTTGGATCTCGGGCCTTGACCTCATTGTTTTCTGCCATTGGGTCTTCTACTTCTTGTGAAATTCCCAAAGCGATCATTTACAAAACATCTCTTTTAATGGTGGTTGAGTCTCTTTTGACATATTTGCCACAAGTGACTCACGGAATTCTCCTTTCTTCAAACCAACATCCTACATTCATCTGAAATAACTTTCATAACATTAATTCTTTGCTTGATATAATTGCATTGTAGTGGATCATTATCTATGGTTATGCAATTTCTTCCATTTTGTAAGGAGCATGTTATTGTTGTACCTGATCACCACATGCATAAAAAAATAAATTTAAATAGCATAGTGAAACATAAATTTAAAAAATATACAATATAGATATAGATTAATGACACTAGTTTCATATGTAATATCAGAAATATTACATGATCCTGAGAACAAATATAAAACCCAATCTCTCCTTTCAAATCTATTTCTTCATATGTCAACTTTTTAACCACAACATTATAAGTCAACATTTGACTATATTTTCCTTCACTCCTTTCATTGATTAAAACATATTCATAGGTCTCATCTTTTGTCCAACATGCAAGATGTATGCTTTCAGTATCACTCATAAATGGATCACTACTCAAGCTACGAATATTAGGCTTATGCTTGTAACACAATTAAATAAGAGATTAATTCACTTATATAGAAATATAAATTTCATTTCCAATATCAAATGCTTAATACACTACTACAAAGAGGCGTGTTTTAAGGCAATATTTGAGACAATATTTTTGTAAATTGTCTCAACTTAAGTCAAAAAAGAAAATTGTATATTGTCTTAAACATTGTCTTTAAGCGAGTGTCTTAAACTATTTTCTTAAAATACCCTCTTAAATTTAAGACAATAGTTTAAGACATTCGCTTAAAGACAATATTTAAGACAATACACAAAAAAAAATTGTCTCAAATATTTAAGTTGAGACAATTTACAAAACTATTGTCTCAAATATTTTCATAATACCCTCTCTATGTAAGAGTAATAGAATGCAAATATTTATGATAGGGAACGGTGGAATCGAACCACCAATATTTTGCATTATGTAATGTAGATGCTTTACCATTGAACTAACACCCTGCATTTTCATATACAAGAAAAAATATATATATTTTTTAGATTTTTTTCAAACAAATGAGCACAAGAGGAGAGAGTTTCTTTACAACCTAGGTGGAGAAAACATTTTAGTCCATATTTATTACTGTATATATGCAGAGGTTTTGAAAATTGAGATGTGCACCTCACCTCTCAAACCTCTAGTTGAATTAAACTTTAAAAGAATCAAATTTCAATATTCAATGCACTGGATTTCAAATCCAATCCACTATTACAAAGTTTGAAGAATGAAGAGACCACAATATATATCTATTCTCTGGAAAATGGTGCACCAAGTATGTTTTTACTTCAAAAAAACTTTTGATATTAGCCTACCTAAATGCTTCTGTATTCCTATAAAATTTCATAATTAGAAATCTTACAATGGGGTTTCAACCACTTTCAAAACTATTTCAATATTAACCAGACCCGAATAGTTTTTTTTGCCTATTAATTTACATAGCCAGAATCTTAGAATGGGGTTTAAACCAACATTGTAAAGAATGCATTCATCTTAGTATTTGGTGTTTAACACATAAAATGAAAACATGGATCTATGCGGGGCATATTTTTTAAAGATCGTGTCCCTGATATTTGGTATGGCTAGTAAACATGTTACAAAACTCAAAGATGGAGTTGCAATAAATAAATCATTCGATAGTAGACGGATACTCAACATGGCATTTCATGTGATCCTAGGTTGAGGTCTACAAAGGTTACAAGAACCCTTTACATGACAAAGCTATGTCTAGAAATAATAGAATCAAGATGAATATCAAATCCTTCAACACAAGACTTCTTTGCAAATTTTTCCAAAACCCAAAAACCTCTTGTTACTCAACTAAGAGTTAAGATTTTCCCATTCAACAAGGATATGATGGAGGATATAAAGACTAAGGCTAACAAGAATAGACAACTTAATCCATTCTCTTTCTTCAAGTCTCTTGGAGCTAATCTCTAGCACACAGTCATGAGGGCAAAGGAATTGACTCCTAAAGACTTGATTGTTTTCAAATTCTTATTAGATTGCATAATAAGGGTTTCCCCCCAATTACCCAAAAACTACTTTGGTAATGTTATTCAGTGCATCTTTGGAACCACTATAGTGGACAACTCCATTACAAATTATGATGAGGACGTTTGTAGTAGTAAGGATGGCGTAGAATCCATGAATGTTTTTTATGAGATGCCCAGGTTTGGTTGTGAACCTAATACACTTATAGTTTTCACTCTACTGGATGCTCTATGTAAACATGATAAGGTCCAAGAGGATCATAAATTTGTTTGCAGACTTGGAAATCATGTTTCCATCAAATATGAAGAATTATATTGTTCTTTCCAATAGGTTATTGACCAAATGGAAGTTGGAGGAGGTCCATGTGATGTTGGATGAAATGATAGAGTTGTAGTTTGAGCCACGTGGTGGATTACAAGTTACAACATGCTTCTCAATTGTTAGGCCAAGGTAGCTCGAAAATACATGAAGTTATTGATTTGTTGAATGAGATGAAGAATAGGGGATGCCTCCCCAATACAACATTGAACACAAACTTTATCATTTTTCTTCAATCTCAACTTAAAGATTAGAAGAAGCCTCAAGGATATTTAAAGATATGAAAATAAATGGATGCTTTTTACTTCTAAAAGTGTTTAAATCAATTCTTTAAATAACTTATAATAAACACTGTAATCAACATCAACATCCCGTCTTTTTGAATAAAATTGTTTAGAAAATTTTCTATATATAAAGTCAATAAATAAAATTCCACATATATTATTTTATATCTTGAATTTAGAGTGTGTTTTATAATATTCATTATTCATGAAAACGTACTTGTAAAGTTCAGTACAAAGTAATGCTGGAAGGTTCTATTATGTCTCCCGAATTTACATTCACAATTTGGAATTCTTGTCTCAACCAAAAGTAAATAAGAATTCAATACTATATACATAGCAACAAAGATTCATATGACATTTCCCAAAATTAAACTAGAAACAAATCCACAAGCCCATTTCGATTCTTCTTATTACACAATCTTTATATATATTTTTAATTTGCTTTTAATTTTTTTTTCATAAATCCTCAAGAGAACTAATTGGAACATGCACCCAAAATAATAGTTATTTTCATACCAGCGTCCAACGACTAATAATAATAGGTCAAACTTTAAACTAACGACACACCTCTTTGTATTGATAACCAATTATTATGCTTAGAGAAGTTACAGGGAAGACATTAAAAAATAAACTACTATGGTAAAAATTGAGATTCAGATGTGAATCTTATTGCCTGAAATATTATCTTAATCAAATCAAGGGTCGCGGGATAAGGCTCCGGCCCAAGAATCCACGAGGGCTCTTCTCTATCGCGTATGTTTCTCCTCGAATGATTCAAATAGGAAACAATAGAATATTCTTCACAGATATTGGATTAACAATCCTATTGAATAAGCTCATGATTGGAATTTACCATAATGATATTGTAATTTTAGCTTGTAAAAATGTTTGGTATGAGCATGGCAAAGGCACCAATTAATTATCCTATTGAATATGCTCATGATTGGAATTTACTATAATTATATTGTAATGTTATGATTGGAATTTACTATAATGATATTGTAATGTTAGCTTGTAAAAATGTTTGGTATGAGTATGACAAAGGCACCAATTAATTAGTTACAGTTCTAGCGTTCATAATTACCGTGCATCTAATACCACTAGTGTCATTAATTCATATTATAGTTTAATTTTATCATTTTTAATAGAGGGAAAAAGGAATTATGGGATATTTTCTTGGATATGGAAGATACAATTCAATAGGGAAAGGATTCAATGTAGTTTCCCATGAAATAATGGCATTAGATGCATGGTAATTGTGGGATTTTATCAATTTTAATGGAGGAATAAGGGATTATGGTATCTCTCCTTGGATACGATAGATGAAATTCAAAGGGGAAATGATTCAATGCACTTTCCCATTCAAGACCAAGAAGAAAGGAATTAAACTATTGGAATTATGAATATCTAATTCTTTAAAAAGTATATATTGAGAACAATCACCATATATAGCTATTTGTTATCTACACTAACAGTACAAAAATTTGGTCTACTGTGAGAATTAGGAAGGTTGGTCTTTTATTCTCTCATACTTGTAGATTGTTCTTATTGATTCTAAATGGGGGTAATTTCCCTTAACACATACATGAGTACACATAATTTCTCTCCATTTATTTATTAAATGATGCAGATCATACTAGTCTATTTTGAATGAATAAAATAGAGCATTCAAAGGAAAATGAAGTAAAGTGAATATGTATATTGTTGGATTTGAAGTGTTGGACCATTTGTTTGTAAAGGATTTGACATGGGGAATCTAAGAGTCATTGATGAATCTATTCATTTTAGGAGAAATGGGATAGATGCCATAAGTCCTCTCCACTTCATCACCTTCGTATTTCTTTCTTCCACCATGTCCATGGCAGTTTCGTTTGGTTGTTGATCATTGGAAGCCACCATTGCCAGTCTGCTTGCTCTGTAAGCCATTTCCATGTTTACTTTATTGGATGATCACCTGAAAATTTAAAATCTTCAGTATTTTTAGTTTTCCCTAACCACATGCATTTTGCTGAACTGAACAAAAAATATAACATAAAGACCACAAATACAGGACCTATCTGACATCCTTGGTATGCCAGCCTAAAAAGGTGATATATTTTATGAAACTATTGACTCATGACACAACTGAAAGACCCTTACACAATTTCTGTACCACTTCACATTGATCAAGATCAAACCAAGTAAGTTGTCGACTGCTGACTACTTCCTGAAATACACCTTGCTATACAAGCTTGGACATCTTTGTGTACCAACCGGTGAGCACTGACCGAATCTCATTTGGGATATGCACTATAGCAAGACCGCAGGACATTTTGGAGTCACAAAAACACTTGTTATCCTCCAAAAGTATTTCTATCGGCCTTCACTTAAATTTGACGTCAACATGTACATTCGATCATGCATGGTTTATGTCATTGCTAAACCGCCAAATCAATGACAAGGATTGTACACACCCCTTACAGTTCCTTGTCGACCATGGGAATCTATTTCTATGGACTACTTGATGGGATATCCTACTACCAAATATCAGCATGACGCGATACTAGTAGTAGTCGACATATTTTCCAAGATGACTATACTCATACCATGCAAGAAGACTACAACAACACATTAGACTGCTCAGCTCTTCTTTGACATCTGTGGAAACATTACGACCTCCCGATGACCATTATTTCCAACAGAGATCATATATTTGTCAGCACATTTTGGAAAACTCTCTAGAAACAGCTCAACATGAGAGCTTCTTTGTCGATAATCTTCCATCCGCAGACAGATGGACAAACGAAAGTTGTAAATTGCTCAGTTGTACAATTGCTTCACATGTAAAACCACAAGCATCATTGAACATGGGATGAAAACCTTTCATACATACAACATAGCTATAATCATGATCAACACAGCTCTACATTAAAGATTCCATTTGAGATTTGTTACAAATTTCAACCCTCATCGCCTATTGACTTAATAAGTTCCTCGACATAGTTAAATGACACCGAATTTGAAGGATGAGAAGTGGAAAAAGCATTGAAGTTTAGAGATCGAATCTACAACATCTAGAATCAAGCCCAAGAAATATTGCAACGAGCAAATGAAAAATCGAAGGCTCGACACGACAAGCATCGTATTCCTCATTCATTCCAAATTGGGGATCAGGTCTGGTTACATCTAAAGAAGGAGCGCTTCACTAGTCCATATAGAAAGATGAAACCTTTGAGATATGGTCCATACAGTATCCTTAAGTAGATTGGAGAAAAATCTTTTCAACCCGACATTCTTGCATGCCTTGGCCTACATCCAGTTTTCAATGTAGATCTACTTCAACCATATCATGCACCAATGTTGGAACATAACAACTTGCAGATAACAGAACCTAAAGACATCCATCCAGATGTTCACGACCCTCTTCTTTGTGACACCATTGTGGGACGACACATATTCCTTACAAGGATGAACTCCATTCCATTTTTTTAGGTGGATAAAGCTGGAAAACTCCCCATGCAAGGAAAATGGTACTCTACTAATGAAGTCGTCAACAAGTTTCCTCACTTGAACGAATACACAATGGAGACCATTGTTTCTTAATGAAGGAGGAATGATCCAACCAGCAGTCGAAAGGTTCTCCTTGGCAGCCAACAGGTTCACCTTTGACTGGTTTTCCTCGACATATTCAGTCAACAGGTTCGCATTCAACAGGTTCGCCCTCGACAAGTCCGCCTCGAATACAACATACTAACATGCTCTATTATGGTTGAAATTCTGAACCGTTGAAACTTCTTGTAACTGAATGTAGTAGGTAGTCACCCAAATGTCTCAGCACTATATATAAGCATGTACATTATGTAATATAGACATCTTTTTTATCATCATCTGATTCCTCCATCTTTCATGGACCAGAAGTAATAAATTTGTTCGAATTCTTGCATATTATCTATGTGTATATTTCTTGTAGACCTAGTGTGTTCCCTGCTTTACTGGTTCTTCTTATATGATTTTGCCATAAAAGTATTTGAATCATTTAGTCGACCATTGTCCCCAGCGTGCTCTTGGGCATGACCTGGATCATAATCCCTCTCCCCTTTTCCACATTCATAGTAATTTCTTCCCCATTGACTTTGTCTCTATGGCCATGGTAGCTCGACTGTTAACCTTTGGAAGCCTCCATTTCCAACCTTCTTTCTCTGTAATCTATCACGTAATTGCATGAGACCCCACAAAGTTAAATATACCAATAATCAAATTAATATACAAACATAACACTAAAACCCTAAACATTGTGTGTCTAATGAAGAAAATAGAGTGTGTTATCACCCTGTAATTTTCCTATGGTTGTGGTAGGAAGTCACAGGGGTAACCATTTCAAACCAGATTTAGACTGCATTCTAGCCAATGCAATTCGACAGGGCTCACTCTTGTCACAATAGCATTCACATATACATTTGGATTTAAACAAGCATGTAGAAGGCTAGATTTCTGCAGGTAAAAGAGAGGTTTGAAAATAAAACAATGGAAAGTCAGACAAATAAATAAACCATTGGGTGATGGAGTCATGTCTGAAACATTCAAGGACATTACAACGGACAATGAAAAATATATTTCTCTTCTGTATTATGAGGCAAAATAAGTGCAACATTCAGTCAAATATCTTAAAGAGGTGGTAGCAGAAAGGAGAAAGATCTCAGCATGACAAGTGGCACCTATCAATGGATGAATCCCTTGCAACACCTTTAGAAGAATCACAAAATGAGGGAAATAGAAGATATGGAGCATCTAACTATGGATGAATTCCATAACAACCATTACAACACATTAACGAATGCTACATTTGACAAAAAGAGCGCGTAAACAAACGAATTCTTCTCGTACAACTAGAAATCATTTTTGCAGAAAACAACATACATGAAAATGGCATAACAAAGAACACAGAATAAACACAAACACCATGATGAATCTCATGACCACTGAGAAGTATTTTCATTACTGCTCCCAAAAATGTTTGTAGAGCTTCAAAACCAGCGTTAAGGCCTCAAAAAATGAAAGTCAATCCAACCACTATCCTCTGTTGAGGAGGTTCTATTTATAATATCAATTACCCCCGGGATACGTCCGAAATAAGGTATCAAAATGGTCACAAAATGGGATTAACCCGGAACAATCATGCCAAATCCTAAAAAACTACCTAAGGTGGCAGATTCGTCACAATTTACTACCAAAATAAGATATATGATATGACGGGCATGCTGGATCAAAATGACACTACGTGATCTGAATGCAGGCTCACTTTCCTCTGACAACGACGTTTCAGCACTAACGACTTTATTCCTCTTGTGCAGGATTTGATGTATAGGCTTGAATTAGACACGTGACCCTTTCTACTTCTGACCTTTTGTTCCTCCGTGTTCTAGAAACATGTTCTTCCTCTGCCAGCAGCTAGAAGGAATGTTTATGCTCCTTCTGATTTTGTAATTCTGTTTGGTAGCCTCTATATGTCCTGGTAACACTGTTGGCATTGCAGATCCCGAGCTGACTGCCCCATTTATCAATAATACTAAATTATCGATGGAATCGTTATTTATGTAGGCTTCCAGTCGCCTGCACTGCTTAGTCATCCGGACTAGTCCCTCCTTCCAGGGCGTGTCGGTGCAACATATCTTTGGAATCATCATCACCTTCATTAGGATCAATGATTCTCAACAAGGATGGCGATGATGTAGACCTATGATATTCTTTTCCTCGGTTCAATCGTTCGTTCAGATTGACCGTCCCTAGCAATGGATACCATGCACTAAGGAAATTTAGTCCATGACCTTGTCTCGAGGTTTCGGTGGGATATCCACTTGGTTAGGAACCCTTGTCTTTTCTCCCATACTGGTGTGCATCCCTTTAGGAAGGTAATGCCTTTACCAGTCTCACAAGGTCTTCTTGATGACATGCACATATTTACCTTGATGGTATGGTAGCTACTAATGTATGAAGGCCCAGAAGTGGCTGTATTTCCAAATAGCACCTAGAGATCGATGAAACATATCGGGCGACATAATTTTTGATCAAAATAATCTTGATGGATTTTAAAATTAGGGTTCCCAAGTCCCTTGTTTCAACCATAGTTAGTCGCTCTGATTCTTTGATAGCATTCATTCACTCTATATCTTAGAACAACTCCTATCATGGCATTATAGTGAGCCGAGCGATTACAAAATAATTATTAGCAGTCGATTCTTCCCCGAGTCCATCAGATCCTTACACATGCCACTATCAAATAGCATGACGACAACATGAAAAGTCACGCAGGAAACTGATCCTATTTTCTCATGTGGAGGTGCCAACTGAGCCATCTCCTTGGCTATGGCGTCGTGACATCAATGTAATAGGTGAACTTCGGCCTCACTTGTAATCAACCTCCAGTTATTTCGTGACGAGAAGACTTGACACTTATCACTTCTTTGGCCCTTCCTTATGATCACACCAGTATGCCCGGGTTTTAGTGCCCTGCTTCCTTACCGTACGACGTGTAAGGCCATGCCTACCTTCTGCTACCTCATCGTTATGGCGCTTATCCTCCTTACATGTGATAGGAAACAACTCTCAGGTCTCCATGATGATATCTACACTGTCGATACCACCTATCCCAACCTCCATTTTACAGCCCCTATTTTTCTTATTTCCCCCAACATTTTTGGGTCGATGAAATAGATCCTGGCCGTAGATATCCCCTAAGCTAGATCTCGATCGTTCAACCAGGTGGTCCCTATCCTGCTTCGCGCTCTACCCTCATATTAACATTTGCGTATGTCCTTATTGCAAAATAGATCAGGTTCATATGTTGATTATATCGCTGCATCTTAGCTGTTGAAGGTGTGAGGCGTCACGCTATTTCACTGCGTTCTGTCTCCTTAACAGACACACAGCTACCTGCTGCAAAAATAGTCAGGACCGTTGATCTAACACTCCGTCTGATCTCAGCGATCCGAAGGTGCAGGACCTTCAAGGTTTCTCGTTTCTTAGTCTCCTTCTCTTCCCTATATCTTCCTACCACAAAACACAGCTCCATCGTAGATATATCCCTTCCCAAAATCATGACCGTTGGGTTGGAAAAGCTTTACTAGACTTCGTGATCGTAGCGAATGTTATCCCCCATGCAGTTTGGCGGTGCGAAAACCCTACCTATCATTGATTTTTGGGCCACACACCATTTTGATTATTGGGATGCAGGGCATACAATGGATTTTGCATGCCTTTACAGTTTGGATCTCCACACTTATCTCCCCTTGTGAAAACCCTTCATACCCACTGGTCTGTGCAACTTTCTCGTCTGGCAGCTGATCTCGCTCATCATTTAATATTGTCCCACCCGTGCCAAGCTTGTGCGCCATGGAACAACCTAACTTTGGTGCCTGGGTTTAGGATAAGCCATCCTAGCAACCTCAAACATGACATCCGAAGAAAGTTCTTGGCTATACCGCTCTCCGCAAGGAAATCACTGCAGGAGCTCATATAGAAAACTAAAAAATTAGCACAATTTCTAATCGAGCGTTCATAGGAAAATTAAGTGAAATTAACATACAAATAGTTAGCTTTCTTGTGTTCCTAAATCTTTATAATTGTTGAATTCTGTGACAGAAATTTCATATACATCGAATAATATCTTCATTTCAGGATAAATGGTGATATCTTCCATAATCTCTCTCCCCTTTACCACCTTCATAGTGTTTTCTTCCACTATCGAATCTTTTCCTACAGCCAGGGAAATGCCGCTTTGATGCCATGATTTAGAAGCCACCATTTCCAACCTCCCTGCTTTATAAGCAACCTTACATATTCAACAATGGATATAAGATAAGGTTTAATGAGATGCCTCCACTTGGAACTAGAATTGGATATATTGTTCCAAAGTGGATAGATGAAGACCCAATAATTGAAGACCTCCAAGAACTATTTGTTTGTGATCTTCCAAGCACCGTTATGATACTTCCTTTGCGCAAAGGTTGATGTTGTGAAAGAACAACTGGATAATATTCATCATACCTTAATCCACTAAAATAAAGATAAATCGTATCCTAACCCACTAAACCCTAAATGCCCATAAACATAAAAATTATAGAAGGCTAAAAATATACCTGGATAAATACATTTTTGACTCCATTGTTGTGTGTTTTTGGGTCTTGGTTGTACCGCATGATCATAATGGTTCTCCCATTCAGTTTTGTTTGGTTGTGAACTTCCAAACACTATTATGATACTGCCTTTGCGGCTTGAAAAGGTTGAGGTTGTTAAAGAAAAAATGGTTAATAATCATTGTACCTAAATCCACTAAAATAATATCAATGGTACCCTAATCCACTAAACCCTAAATTCCCTAAAACATAAAATATTACAGAAGGCCAAAAATATACCCAGATAAATACGATTTTTACTCCAGTTTTGTGTGCTATTGGATCTTAGTTGTACCACATGATTAGAATGTTCTCCAATTCAGTTTTGTGTAGCTCAAATATTCGATGGCATTTGTAGATGAACATAGATAGAATAAGAACTTTAGCTATCCAATCAATTTAGAAAGAATATATCGATTAAATCAATACAGATCTGGTGGCATCCACCTTGACACCTGAAGACAATGTAGTGGCAGGTTATCTTGGAATTGAACCCAAGCAGTGGCATGGTATCTTGGATTTGAACCCTTGTAAGAGGCGACAGGATCATCTCTCATCAATATTACATATACCAGTTCTCAACTATCTCCTTTTTTTTGCATGATAGTTTGTGAACAATGATCACTTCGAAGACTTGTAAAACACGGAGAGTGGGAAACAATTAGCAAGAGCAATAATCCATTGCTAGAGATATTCTGCACCTCTTCTCTCTTAAAGACTCTGCATCAGTAACTAACTTCTATTGTCTTGTAAAATAATTGTCTTTCCCCACTATGAGGGGTTCATTGATGTAGAAACCCCCTGAAGCAATAGTATGGGAAGCAGTTGCACAGTGGTTGCTTGAAAAAGAAGGTAATACAAGTTCCATGCTTTCCTTAATGGTTTTCTTCAGTTCATCTACCAGATCTAGGATTAGGCCCAACTGGACCAAAGGAGACAAATATAGATGTCCCTTAATATATGAAATAACACAGGTGATCCTTCTACTTGACTAATATCTAGAAACAACCTTGTAATTTGGTATTGTGCAATGTTACACCACTTCTAACGCTTGCTAGAGAAGCATATGCAACTTCTTAAGCCATTTGCTGACAGCTGAAGCCTTGTTAAAACATTGAGAAGTGTGAATTCCATTGTTCCTGTTTAATTCTAAGCAATATTGTTGGATCTGCGTGATCATAGGCCTGATGTTAAATACCATATTTTCAAGTATCTCCAACTCTTTCTTATACCTAATAGCAATATTTATGTGGTGAATAATCTGGGTAATTACTTTATCCATGACCACACCAATAAATCCAAAGACCATATCATGGGAACAGACCAGATCATGACCACCCATGTTATGATTTTCTCTACAACAAAAGAAAAATATATGCAATATACTATATACTTGAACAAAACACACAAGTGAAAATATATTAAAAAACCCTAATGACAATTTCAATCACAAATTTGTGTCTTCTCAGTGCCTAACGTTTTAAACCAAATGCAAAATTGGATGTTATGCAACTTAAATACCATATAGTGGTCACTTACGGAGAAAATTTCCTCAACTGCGGTGTCACATGTTAAATGGGAAAACCAGTGCATCGGATTCAAATAATAAATAAGAAAAATTGAGACCCTTTTGTTTGGACTAATGGGTGTAGTGGTTTTTCATCGGATTCAAATAATAAATAAGAAAAACTGAGACACTTTTGCTTGGACCAATGGACGTAGTGGTTTTCCAAACAACATGATAAGGACAGAAAGCGGGATATGTAAAATGCATGGAACCTTACATTTGGAATAATAAAGGTTGTGGGGTTGCAAGAGAAAGCACATGAAAGTTTACCTTAGAATACCTAGGGAAGGAGCTGGAAGCCTTGGGATATGTATTATTGAACATTGGTTGGAATCAAAACCACGCGTCCTTTTCTCTCTTCTCTTCCAATGCATATCACCATTTGAAAGTTTTTTTTCAAAACATCCAAAATGCTATCACAAATCAAAACTTCTCCATTGATTCTCACCATGCCCCCATATTCCAAGCAAAGCCACCCTTCAGAAGGGTTTTCTTCAAATCAAATATGTTGCAGAGGATAGTTCGATAAATTAACATAGCTTAAAATTTAAGGGTTCTTGTGGGATTTGTGTTGCAAATACCACTTCCAAAGACATAAAAAACCACGAAGTCAGAGAATAGAGCCTAAAATTCAAGCAGTGGCAGGAATCCGTATGGTTGGAACACTAGCCGAAATCAAAACCATGCATCCTTTTTCACAATCCCTCTTCTCTTCGAACGCAACTCATCCTTTGAAAGGGTATTTTTCAAAATGGCCAAAATGGTAGCATGAATAAAAAACACTCCATTGATTCTCACCACGCCCTCATCTTCCAAGGAAATCCACCCTTCATAAGGGTTTTCTTCAAGCCAAATATGCTGCAGACTCATAGTTCAATAAATTAACAGGGCTTAAAATTTAAGGTTCCTATGGACTCCGTCTTGCAAATACTTCTGCCAAGACATAAAATACTGTGAAGGCATATAATAGAGCCTACAATTCAAGGGTTTCTATGGATTCCACATTGAAAATCCAACCTACAAGGAATAGAACATAAAACAGATACTGAAATGCTTGGGTTCTGTGTTGTGTATGACAGTCGAGGGTTCTTGTAGACTCTGCATTGCAAATCCCATCGACAAGGCATAAAACAGAGCCTGAAATGCTTGGGTTCCTTGACGTGGGATCTGTTTTGTGCATGATAGCTAGAACTTGAGACAAATGGCATCAAACCCGCGGGTTAACCAAAATAAAAATATTAAATAAACCATTTTGTGGATAAATTTAAGACAATATAATTTTTTGTCTTAAGTCATTGTCTTAAAATACCCCTATCTGTAGTAGTGATAACACACTACAATTATATTACCGATACAGTTGCTTCCTTGAATTTACAATTATATTACTAATACAGTTGCTTCCTTGAATTTGATTTATCCTTGAAGGTTGTTAACACTTCTCCTCCTTGTACATCTCAATGGAAAACAAAAAATATACATAGGGGTTATGTTGTGACATCCATAAATCCCAAAACCACTTTATTGAATAATTGGTAAGTATAAGGCTCACAATCATAAGTAATTTTTTTGATATTGTAGCCATGAGGGATGTTTGCAATTACTAGGGAGTACTCCTTATCAGGAACACGATTTGCAATGTTTGCACAATCACCAACAATCACTTTATATTGCACAGTTTCCATCCCATTCCAAACGTACTTATCAAGGGTATCATCAAGTTCAACGTTTGCAAGGCATTGCCTTTTTTGTCATTCTATTTTGGATCATTGAATATGAATTTTGAAAGACTCTGGTATTGAACTCTTCTTTGGCATCTTTGAATTTTTTTTATATGTATAAGTAAAAAAATATAAATGAATTGACTTGCAAATAAATTAAATGGAATATATCATAAATCAACATACATTTTTGTATGCAACAAAAATTTTTCTCAAGTTTTGTATGGAGCTTGAGTCTGGATAGTTGCATTTGACATCACCCCAACTCTTCTCCCCCAACATTATAACCATAACCTCTTGTATTTTCATGTAAACCTTATGACTACATGATGTAAAATTAAATTATGTTTACAATCATATCTAATTATATAACATAATGCTTAATTAATAAAACATACTAAACTCAAAAAATAAACTTCAAAACATAAACCAGTCCACAAACTTACTTTTCAAATTCATTGCACATTTCCTCCATGGATAATTCACCCGACTTTACACATGAAAAAATTGTAGATATAAGTGTTTCATCCTTCACAACCTGCAATGCTCTCCAAGGATGTTATAGTCATATCTTCTGGAAAATTCTTGACATCAGGGCCTCCGTGACTGCTACTCCATGTGGTTGCTTTAATTTTCTTTACCTTTTGATTTTTTATGCAAATATTATTGCACATGTTAAATATATCTTCAATCAAATCCCATATTGGCCCCAATATAATGCCAATTTAAATTAGTTATCTACAAATATGAATGCAACACTTCCTTTGAAACCCTTTTGTTTCACATCGTCCTCTTTAATCAGGAAACCTAGTTCCATAGAACATTGTTTCTGGAAATCTGCATCAACTTTCGATCTATCCCCACTAAATATTTGTTCAAATTCATTGTGGGTAAATATGAACCTTTGAATGAATGTCATGGGAATCCTATAGTTACTATCTGTGTTATGATCCCATGCTAAGATATTTGCTTCCACGTCTGTTAAACTAGCATAAATTATACATTTGATTGTTTGAAAAATGGGGTGTTTAGGAAACTCTTGCATCAATTCTCTTCTGGCCTATGGAGAATGATTCCCCCCCAAAACATAGTGGTTGTAATCAAAACACTTTGATTGATAAAATGTATCTCTAACAAGAACATATTTCGGGTCGACAAAAACTATGTAGTCAACCACATGTGCATAAGGATTGACCCTCATCAATGATTTCAAGTTATGAACATGCAAGTGATGTGGTTTCCTAATTTGATACTTCTCTTGACCTTTCATAAGTATATAAAGTTTCTTAACGTTTAAAGATAATGTATGCCCATTTTGAGCCAACTTACCCCTCTGTAATCGATCTCGAATGGCATTTTATGTTGTCTGAACAACACCATCATCTAGATCACCGCCTGGAGTGATGATTTCCAAACTATCCCCAAAAATTTCACTTTTATTTTCAGTGATAACATTGGATTCAACATATTGTATCCTCCTTTTACGTCTTGAAGCTGGTGTATCTAAATGAACAACTTGTTGATAAGGAATGAGAGCACCCTCCATCATATTTATTTTAGAAGAGTGTTACTTAATCTTATCAAGTTCAGTTGGGCTAGATGTCTTTTTAAATGTAACATTTCTAGGTACTTCAGTTGATTTTTGGATGTCCTTTCCTTTCCGTGTTTGTACTTATTCAGTTTGAACATTTTGCACTCATTTCTTCCTTGTTTTTTCTCCCTTCTGAAGAGTACATTAATGACATCCATAGGGTTTTCTTCAGTGGAATAAATTCCATTCAGAATATGAGACAATGAAATGGAAAAATCCCACAAATTAAAAACCTTGTTGTATTAAAACTATTACTTTTGCATATCATCCAATTTATAACAAATTTAAAAACATACAAAAATATATAAACTTACACTCTTGCGCTCAATACCATGCATGACTCCCACACAAAATTCAATGAAAAAATCTTCGATTTTATAGTTTGAAACCTTCGAACAATATCGGATTTTGACATAGGTATTAACTTGTTTCACTAGTGCATAAAAAAAGTCTTTACATGGCACCAAACAAATATCTCGCAATAATCCTAATGATTGATAATCATTTTTTAGATATGCAAATGTCACACAATATAAATGAATATTATCTGGTCTCCCTTGATATTTCTCTTTCAGAAACCAAGAATAGTCTATTTTCTCTTCCTATGGAGCATGTTTCCATCCCCTTGCATTCTTGGTTTTTAAATCCTCGATGGACACAACTTCTTCATGGGCACCCCAATAGGTGGTGCGATTCTCAAAATCGTGCATGCCTATTGGGGTGTGCTCTAAGCGACCAAAGGGCGCTCAGGGGAGAAGTGCAACTCCTCCCAATTGTTCGTAGGGGTGTGTTGTACACCCCTATGGGAAGCGAAGAGGAGTTTCAATACTACCCCAGGCATCCTTTGGGTGCCCAAAGAGCGTCCTCATGTTGGGCGCACACTTTGGGAGCTCGGGGGAGGGGAACACGCTTTGGGAGACCAAAGGGAACCTAGGGGAGGAGCACAAATCCTCCTCACTTCCCATAGAAGCATGTTGCATGCCCCTCTTTGGGCACCCGAGGGAAGAGCGCAACTCCTCCCCTGGGTGCCATTGGGAACCCAAAGTGTTCCATCCTGTTGGGAACACATTTTGGGCATGAAAAAGGTGCCCAGGGGAGGATCCCCACTGCCTAAAGAGGCATGCAGAATGACCCTTTCGGTAGTGAGGAGGAGCTCAACTCTTCTCTCAAACACCCTTTGGGCACCCAAAGCACACGCATGTTGGGAGATGATTTGGATGCCCAAAGGGATCCTTGGGGAGGAGCGTAGCTCTTCCCCATTACCCAAAGTGGTGTGCCACATGCCCCTTTGGGAAACAGGGAGGATCTCAGCTCCTCTCTTGGGCGCACAAAGTACCCACCCAAGCCCAACCCCTAAAGACAAAAAATTGTAAATTTTGGGCGCCCGCCCAAGGCCAAGCCGAAAAGAAGAAAAATTAAAAAAATTACAATATATTTAACCCTTGTGCATACAAAGGGCATGCCAAGCCGAAAAGAAAATAAAAATAAATAAAGAAACCATTAAATTTAACCCTTGTGCATCCAAAGGGCACACCAGTGCAAAAGAGAAAAAAAAGAAAAAAAAATTATTGCACAATAATGTAAATTAAACTAACCTTGAAAATATCCTTGGTGGTATTTAAAATCCTTGTAAATTGCTACAATGTTTGTAATCATTGTTTGGAAGATGTGACTATAGAAAAAAAATCACATTTATATTGCATAGATTAAGTTTAATTTAACTGGTACATGAATGTGGGATTAAAAAAAGAACGATAAAAGCAAAAAAAAAAATACCAAGAAGAAAAATAGACAAACTTATTATAAGAAAACTAACATTCAATGCACTATTAAATTGCTCTAAATTCAAATGTGAATAGTAAGAAAAACTGAATAGTAATTTGTTAATGCATTTTTACTAAATACAAATATGATGGAAGTGAATGTAATTTTACTTTTGTTATGAGTGTGGGATAAAAAAATTAATGTAGATAGCCAATATATTATTACAAAATTTATAGAGCATAGTTTACATGTGATTTAATTAATATTGTTAAAAATATTTTATATGAAATATGCTATTAACTTCATTAATTGTATAATTGTGTTTGAAATGTGTGATTTTGTTTTTGTACAAAAATTTTGGAGGGAAAAATTAGTTCTTGTAACTATATGATTGTTGGAGGTTGACAGTTGCACCATTCTACTTCTTGTATGAGGACAGTGGGATTTGCACCCTTCTAATTTTTAGTGAAAAGTCATGGACTCATCTAAAATTATCTCAATTTCTAAAAATGGTTGAATTTTTCCTTCAAGTGAGGATTTGAGAGGTGGCGATGATGATTTTTCTCCTAGAGAGGATTTTAAAGGCGGTAATGATGATGCTGAAGACAACCTCTAAGTAGATTTTTTAAAGGAATTGAGCAAGATGATGACAATTTTCCTCCAAGCGAGGATGTTCAAGGAACCAACAATGATTTTCATCCTAGCCAAGATTTCCCTCCAAGCGAGGATTTTCAAGGAACCAAAGTTGAATTTCCTCCAAGTGAGTATTGTTGATCAGTCTATATGCAAGTTAATAAATCTAACATACATTATGCTCAATATAAATTTTCAAACCATGGAAGTCTTTTATTTCAAAGATAATTCACACTTTCTGTGAATAAACACTAAGTAGCTGATCAAATGAATGAAAGATAAACTGGCCTACTTATATGCTCAGTCAAAGTCCTCTCTTCGCTAAACTAATCTAACTTCTATAGAAATCTAGAAGTGCAATTACTTCCTACAACATCAATCCAACAATTGATTAATCTAAAAATAGGAAACTAGAATTACTTTTGCAGAAAGTTAAATCCTATCATTATCAGACTACATGTAAATCCATTCTCACTAGTTTAATCAAGCTAATGTAAGAATAAGAATGAACATCAACTCAAATTAAAAAAAATCTAAACCATAATCTGACTGAAATTAGAAAAAATGAGATAGACAAGTAATTAAAGGAAACTGGAGCTAAGCTTGACTATAACAGCTATTGGCACACATGCATAATGGAAACTAACCTACACAGTCAACTATCACACCACGTAGTTACATATTAAAGGGAATGCAAACATCACTGTCCAAAGGACCTACAATGATAAATCATTTTTGTTGCAGCTACTATAAATAATGAAATTACTAAAACTTCCACACCACAAAAACAACAATCAAAACATCTAATTAACTCAACAATCTTTATGGAAGGCGGGCCTAGAATCCTTCTCCTTATATTAAAATGACAAATTACAAAGTACAAATCTCTGTCACAGCTTACACAGTATAATCCAATATCAACCAACCCTTGGCTTAGAATGTTTCCCAATATTTATACATAATCAATCATAACCTTCACCCGCTCATATCGTGGAGCCATGAATATCTATGATGTTTAGGCTACCTTGTTACAATGAGCTGTATAGCTGTGAATAAAATTGAATGAGAGTAGAGAATATAGGGAATCTTGTTGCGTGAGCCATTAGTGAATAAAGATAACCAATTTAAGGAATACCATGTATGTTGCAGCTAATCCTTAAGCAACGGCGCGTTGTCGCAGCTGAGTCTGTTGCAGTTAAGTCTGTCATGTCTATACATGGAATGAAGACTTCTGTTTGCATCCAGCATGTGGGGCTGCAGTTGGCAAGTAACAGCTGGCTTTGAAAGTTCATCTTCTCTTCAAATCATTTGGTCTGCTACACTTGTACTTCTCAAAGCTTGAACTATCTTTATGAAATCACAATGTATTAGCATAATTCAAGAGGCAGAGTTCTGAACATAACAATCATAGGCATTAATAAGATAAAACACTAATTAATCATACCTGTAAGATTCAAGGATCAATATGAGAAGAAAACATATGTCTAGTGTATGGAATGGAGTAAGATAAGGAAAAAAGGCGTAATTATGGACCCAACATCTCCCCCCAACTATCCTGTTGCATGTTCTCATGCAACAACTCCACTAGTCTAAATCTGATTATGGAATTGTGCCTTGTTCATGAAGAGAATAAAATTTGTAGGAGCACTTAGGAGGTTCACTCCCATCCATATATCCCTTGATGGACACCCAGTACTTCCAACACTGCTTCTCTTTCGCCTTAGTCAATGAAAAATCTTCCCTATATGGCCTTGTCGGCCACCAAATGAGTGGAAATTTAAAATTAAGTCCCAACCAATGAGCTCCACACTCCTTCATACAGTCCACATATCCCTTAACCCTGGGGAGTGTTGTTTAAAATTTTTAAAGCAATAAGGGTCCGTTTCTTCAAGGCTGTAGCGGATGTCTACCATCTATGTTTACTGCCTTCCAAGGCCAATTGTTGTTGTATAGAAAGATGATCAACACAATTAGAGATGACCTTTTCCTATAATTCAATCAACTATTGGGTTTTCATGGGATATTCCAGCATCTTTTCCTGAAAAGTAAGGAGAAGTCGAGGGGACTGAGGTTCATTTCGAATCCATAGATTGAAGTTAGCCTCATTTTAAGAGATTGTCTAAAAGGTCGTCTCCCACTGCACATGATTGTGGAAAAAAGAGGCAAAGGCCCTCAAGTGAACATATCCTAAGTAAGGAGCAGGGTTAGAATGCAAGTCCAAAGGACATGCCATCTCATGCAAATAAAATTCACATAGTAGGTTATGCTCAGTGAATTTGTTTTCCATAAAGGTTTCCAAAAACTGGGCGGAAGGTGTCAATTTATAGGGTCTCCCTTCCCTTAAGGTTTTAACTTAAAAAAAGTTAATAGTTCATAAAAAAATATTGGTTATGAGGGAGATGAAGCCCTGAAACTCATAAATTCCTGGAAGAGGGCACATAGCTTCTCTTACTCTATCTACATGGACTTGAATTTATTCAACTCCTTCAACTCTTTTTGTACTTCCTCCCAACGGATCTTTTGAAACATTAGTTCCTCTACCCATTTTTCCCTCAATTCCTTAATAGTATTTCTATGCTCATCAAGAAAAACCATTCCTTCCTGGCATCTATCCACATGATCTTTCTATTTCTTTACTTCCACTCTTAACAATGAGAGCTCTGCATTTTCTTCATCATCAGAAACCGAGACAATTTCCTAAGGAATTTTCATTCCTTCTTTAACACCTGATGTTTTAGCCTTCTCTTCTTGAAGTGTAACAACTTCATCCTTGCTCAAAATTGTTGCAGTATTCACCTGTATAGCTGCTTCAATAATCAATTCTGGAGATACTGGTTCTTGTGTGACAGCCTCCTTCTCCATTAGTGCTTCAACAATCTCTGTTTGTGTAGTAGCTTCAGTAAATATGACTGAAAATGATGGTTCTTGTGTAAAAACATCTTCTCTCACCACTATTGTAGCATCCTCTATTTATTTGGCTGCATCAACAAACAATTTCATGAATACTGGTTCTTGTGTGATAGTATCCTTATTCTCAAAAAACCCTCAGTCTGTGTTGTGTCTTCAACAGAAAATTTTTGGGATGTTGGTTCTTGTGTAATATCATCCTCTTCCTATTAAACTTCTTCCTAGATCAGTTCTATGTCTTAAGAATGTTCTGGAGTTTCTTCAAGATCTCCCAGGTTGTAATCAATAATTGTGTCAACCACTGACCTGGATGTTTTCAATTGAGTAACAGCCTCAATGAGAGTTTCTAAGGGTGTTGGTTCTTGTGTGGAAAAATATTTTCTTTCAACTTCTTTCAGTCGTTGAGGTTGTTCCTGGGTGACCTCAATATTCATTGTTGACAGGGATTGCAATTGCTCAGATTCCCCAAATTCAAGAATCATCTTGAACTCTGGTTCATATTAACCCTTTAATTCCACTGCAGGTGCCCCTTTTTCTTCTTCACTTACTTGTGCAGGCCTTTGTGCCACAAATTCCCGCACTATAAATTTATATCCTAATTGGTCAAAAATTTCACTGCATTCTGGGAATACCACTTTATCTAATTCATCACCCTCATCAGGAGGTGGTCCTTCCAATTGGTCTGCATCTTCCACCAATGTGTGCAACTTTTTCTCCACCTGTTTCTTGCTTGCTTCCTTCCAATTTTCCAATTCATTACGAAGAACCTTCACTTCTTCTTTCAACATACTATTTTCATACAAAAGTCCCTCGATTTGAGGTTCTTCTATAGCAAGTTCTTGTGTAGCAGCCTCTGTTCAGGGTGCCAAATAGGAAATTAAATATTCGATTCACTGTTCACCAATCTTTCTTGTGC
This sequence comes from Pseudotsuga menziesii, assembly GCA_001517045.1. Taxonomy (NCBI): domain Eukaryota; kingdom Viridiplantae; phylum Streptophyta; class Pinopsida; order Pinales; family Pinaceae; genus Pseudotsuga; species Pseudotsuga menziesii. Next base: position 827,189 of record LPNX010168414.1, read on the forward strand.
TTCTTCAGCTACTGTGATGGACTTGGTTCATATTCTCTTTACCGATGGTGATTCCTGTACCTCTTCTTTTGATCTTCTTCTCTTCCTCTATGGTACAGGGGTTTTTGACTCTACTACTGATGTAGAAGGAACATCTCCCTCTTCAGTGACTCCCTTTGTCTTTGCCATCTCAATTTCTTCCTTGATTAAGGTTCCTCCCCATTCATGAGAGGATTCAATGGTGAGGATCTCTGCATCTCCTTCTGTCATTATAGATTGCACAACCTCAAATTCCACTGTTGCAGCATCCAATGCCACTCGAGTTTCAACTTATGTTGTCGGAGCTTCCACATTCTCTATTCTTTCCATAGGGTCTGATGTTGTTGCAACATCTCCCCATTCTTTGGCTTGATTAATTGGGTTTTTTTTGACACTGTCTCATCTCCCCCCGAACTGAATTGGAGGGACTCCGGTCCTCCTCCTCTACTTCCACTCCCCCAAATTGTATAGGTGCCTCTTCTTTCTCTTCTATTGGGACACCACCCAAAAGTGCAGGTGCCTGAATTATTTGAGCCTAACCAGTGAACTTTTCCCAATTTTGGTTCTATTGTGCCAAGGCCCTTATGATAAGCAATTTAAGTAGGCCATGATTGGTGAGAGAAGAATATGGGTGTCGGAATGATCTTACAAATCCTACCATATGGTGTAGGTATTTAAACAAATAAAATGGGATGTTGAGTATAGACCTATGGCATAGATGAGATAGTAGAGGAAATACAGAGAAATACACTGTCTGATACCTACCTTCACATGTGATGTACTTCTTTAAGAAGACTTCCTCTTCATTCCAAAGGTAAGGAAATGATTATAGTGCTACCCCTCGCTTTTCTTGGCAGACCTATTCACCAGCTACCAGAAACTCCTGCATTACAGCCGCATTATGGGTTCTTCTTCCAAACCAGGTTCTCCCCACCTGAGGAAGACCAGTAACCTTAGCCACAATATCCTTAGTAACATCTATGCGTATACCTCTAACTTACGAATAGGTTTCTGTCAAATTTAGAGAAAACTATAGAGTTGTTTCTCGATAAAAATCATTTAAGCGTTGAAAGAAATCGTTGAAAAATTGAAAAAACCTCTGCGTTTCTACATAGGGCCTATGTGTTTGCAGGTTTATGTCTGGATGGGATACCCATATTGTCTCTCTTTCTGAATTCTAGTGTGAACTTAGCAAATTAAAGGCCCAGAAATGGAAGTTACAACACAGAAACATGCAACAAACAGTCGAGGTCAAGGTTGGATAAATTAGGAAAGTTATTATAGTTATGGGCAGGGAATAATTAGACAGATATGGAACAGATTAGGAAAAAGGTAACGGTCGTGTGATAATCTCAAGTACCCGTTCAGACGTGTTGATTGACATGTAAATGAGTATAGATGTAATGGAACGTACAAAAAGGTAAGACATGATTAATATCATCAAATCCAATTTATACCTAATCATGTAGATGGTCAAAATCCGTACCTTCGTGACACAAGGTGAACCGTGACTTCCCATAATAGTTTAGCAGCCATCAATTTAGAACATAATTGCATGCATGTTGCTATAATCTCATCCCCTATGAATTAAGAACTGTCTTTTCATCTTTGACAGAAATATAATTGGAGCTATGAGGACAGTTGAAACCCAAAAAAGTCACGAACGACAAAATTTGTGGCCGAATTTGGAGGAGTCGCAGCTATTTTACTGATAAATCTGGAGGAGTCGCAGCTGTTTTTCTGATGAATATGGAGGAGTCGCAGCTGTGAAGATAGGGAAATTAGTGAAACTTAACAAAAGTGCAACTGCGAGAATAGAAAGATAGGCAAATTTTAGCAGAGTTGCAGCTACAGAGACAGGACAAATCAACGAAAATTGGCGGAGTTGCAGCTGCAAAAGGTAGGGAAATCTGTGAGATTTGGCATAGTCACAACTGCGTAAAGTAGGGAAATCTACAGAATTTAGTAGAATCGCAACCGTGGAAAATAGGGAAAATGGGAAAGTTTTAATGGAGTTGCAACTGCGAAAAATGGGAAAATGGAAGATTTTAATGGGGTTGCAGCTGTGAAAAACAGGAAAATGACAGATTTTAACGGACTTGCAGCTGTAGAAAAAGGGAAAATGGTAAATTTTTTACGAATTCGCAGCTACGAAAAAATGGGAAAATGGAAGGTTTTAACGAAGTCACAACTATGAAAAATGGGAAAATGAGCAAATTTTAATGGAGTCGCAGCTGCAAAAAATGGGAAAATGGAAGATTTTAATGGAGTCGCACTTGTGACTTCACTGTTCATCATTCATTTTTTTTCAAGGAGCTCTTTTGAAACAAGAACATGGATTAGGGCGCTCACAGTCGTTAGGCCCAGTCATGACCGCTACTCATTAAGTAGGTTCATGCACCAATTCTTCAAAGAAAACCAATCAAGCTTAAGGACAAACAAAATAAAAATAAAATAAAACAAAACATCAATTTATTTATGTACAAATTCTTGTGTGGAAATCACAGTGTCCTCTTAAAGATTGACAGGGACAGATAAAAATGTGTCCCTTGAGATTGGCTTGTGATACAGTCGTAGCCTGTGAGCATTAACAAATAATGGTGTACGATCTTCATCAATAGTGATGAGGCAGACTGTTCCATTGTCAAATACCTTGTCTATCTGGTATGGACCCAACCATATTGTTCGAAGCTTACCTTTGAATTCCCTCTTGAACCTAGAATCATATATCAATGCTCAGTCTCCTTCACATAATACTTTCTTCTTTATGAATCGATAATGCCACTTAGATCATTGTTGTTGACTTAATTCTATCTGATGTATAGCAGTTGTGATGTGTAGAACCTGGTTCAATCTGTTCCTATGAGCTTCTGTTAAATCTAAGTTTTCCTCCATAGTTTTCCTTAAGGTTCTGATTTCAAATTCAATAGGAAAGACACCATTATTACCATACACCAAGTCATAAGGGGAGAATCCCGTAGTATTGCGCCAAGTAGTGTGATATGCCTAGAGTGCCTTAGAAGTCCATCAGCCCAGTATTTGCGATGGCTTCTGATTGTTTTTATGAGAATAGCTTCAATCACTTTGTTGGTACTTTCCACCTGGCCATTATCCTATGGATGATAAGGTGAAGTTATTCTATACTGAATATGGTACTTTTGTAACAGAGCTTCCAGTTTGTGGGACATAAACTGCGGTCCTCCATATGTGATTATCTCCTTGGGTACCCCAAAACGAGTGAATATTTCTACATATAGGAAATCTATTACAACCTGATCATTGGCCTTGACCAAGGACACGACATCCACCCATTTTGTCATATAATAGGTTTAAACTAAGATGTACAATTTCTTCTTCAAGGGAGGGTTGATGGGCCCAACGAAATCCAAGGCCCATTTTTCAAAGGGTTCAACCACCAACTATGGTTGAAGGGGCATCTCGTCCAATCTGTTAGGTTGGCCCATCCTCTGAAAACTATCACAATCCTTCACATACTTCTTCGCATCCTTGAAAAAATGTTAGCCAATAATATCCCATTCGTAATACCTTATGACATATTCATTTTCATCAAAGTGTCCCCCATAGGGCTCATCGTGACAAGCCTTCAAGATACTAAAAATTCCATCCTCTCTTACACATCTTCTAATATTAAGATCAGGGCCTGTGTAGAAAAGATGACCATCTATCCAACAGTACCTAGAACTTTGTTGGATGATCTTGATTTTCTCTCTCTTTAATAGATGTACTAGAAGCTTACATGCAGCTAAATAGTTAGAAACATCTATGTACCAGGGGTAATGAGCTGATACTGCAAACAAATGTTTGCCTGGAAAAGAATCTTCAATTAGCATGCTTTCATCACTGTTATTAAAACAAATCAGCAACAACATTTTCTTTTCTAGATCTGTCAATAATCGTAATGTCGAACTCTTGTAATAGTAACAACCATCTAGTTATCCTAGCATTTGTAACAGGTTTGTTCATTAAATACTTAATGGCTAAATGGCCAGTGTGCAAAAAAGTGGGGTATCTAGTGATGTAGTGTCTGAATTTATTGATAGAATAGACAATGGCTAAAAATTCCTTTTATGTAATAGTGTAATTGAGTTCAGCAGGGGCCAATTTTTTACTAATATAGTAAATTGCATATGGGGCTTGACCATCCTACTGTCCCAACACTGCTCTAATGGTAGCGCCAGAGGCATTAGAAGAAATATGGAAAGGAAGAGCCCAATTGGTCCCCCTTAATATAGGAGTTGTAGACAACCTCTTCTTAAGTTCAGTGAATGTTGTTTGGCATGCATCATTCCAAATGAATTGTACATCCTTCATCAACAAAGTAAATAAAGGAGAAGCTAGTTTGGAAAAAATTTCTATGAATCTTTTATAATAACTAGCATGCCCTAAGAAGATATGCACCTCTTTCTGTGTTCCAGGAGTGGGTATGTTTTCAATTACCCTGATTTTGGATGGATCTACCTAGATACCATCAACAAAGATAAAGTGCCCCAGAACTACACCCTCGCTCATCATCATATGGCACTTTTAAGTGCTCAAAGATAGTTGGGTTATCTCATAGCGTGTTAAAACCCTTTCTAATTTTTTCAGTTCCTCCTCAAAGTCACTGCCATAAGGGGTAAATTCATCCATGAAAATCTCCATACTGTCATTGAACATATCTAAAAACATGCCAATCCCAGCTCTCTAAAAGGTGGTAGGTGAGTTGCACAAACCGAAGGGAAGTACCCTGTTTGCAAAAGTACCCTGGGGACAGGTGAAAGTGGTCTTATCTTGGTCTTTAGGAGCGATCTGGATCTGGTTGTACCCGCTAAACCCATCCAGGAAGGAAACAAATTTCTTCTTAGATAAAGTATCAAGTACCTAATCAATGAAGGGAAAAGGGAAATGGTCTTTATGTGTCGCTTTGTTTAACTCCCTATAATCCATACAAACTATCCATTTCTCATTCTTCTTTGGTACTATCATGAGTGGAGAAAACCACTCGCTATCTGAGATCGGGTATATAAACCTTGCTTCCAAAAGCTTTTGAATTTCCTCTTTCACTATGTCTCTAAGGTTGGGTTTCATCCTTCGTTGTGGTTGGCACACAAGTCGAGAGTCACTTTCAATGTAAATGTGTTGGGTGCATAGATTAGAAGGGCAAACCTTGATATTTGTGTACTCCCAAGCAAATGCTCCCTTGTATTCTTTCAGGAGTGTGACCAGACATTCTAGTTCATCAGGGGCAAGGTTCAGATTGATATTCAGTGTTTTTCCTGGCTCCTTTTCAACTAGAATACTTTTTGAATTCTTGAGTATTGGAATTATATTGGTGTCATTGACTAAAGTATCCTCTGTAATATTTTCTTGTTTTTCTTCATCTAGGGTACTATTCAGGATCTGGTAAACATGTTTATTGACATATGTAGACTCACTAATGAAACTATTGATAGAATCATCCTCTGTTTCATCTTTGAAGGTTAAGGATTTCCCTATCGTTAACAACGGTTGAACACCATCTTCCTCCTCTAGCTCCATCCATAGGGAGTTTCATCTTCTAAGATAGGTAGAGATGGAGGGTATAAGGTAAGATTTTTGTCTCAGTCCCATCTAAAATAGTTATAGACCCTGACTGACAACTGATGTAAGCATCTGTTGTGGCTGACCAAGGTCTTGCCAAGATCAGCGAATTCCTCCCTACCTGCGACTTGGGCTGTAACACCAAGAAGTCTGCCGGGTACTCCCATGAATATACTAACACAATGAGGTCATCCAATATTCCCTCAAGCTTTATGGTGGAACTATCAGTGAGTTCTAAAATGGTATGGGTTGGACGAAGGTTGGTGAGCCCAAGTTTTCATACAGTTTCTATGGTCATAACGTTAATGGCTGCGCCTAAATCCACCAAAACGTTCGGTATCTGAGTGTCCCCAATCTGTACTATGACAGTGGGGTTCCCAAGATGATTGTATTTGGATAAGAGGGTCTTTCCCATTATCAGTTTAGAAAGTTTTCCTAGAACATGGATAGTGGGAAGACCCCTGGGTTTTCTTCCTAGTTTTCTTACACAAGATCTCAGGCTGTCTTGGAATAGATAGGCACATGATGGAGGGCTTGCAGCACTGGAATTTTGACATATAATTTTTTTAACTCTCCCAGAAGGTTAAACTAAGGTTGTTCCATTGTTTTCTATAGTGTTGGTCATTCAGGATATGGCGGTTCTCTAACTAACTGTGTAGGCTATGTTTCGATGAATGTTTCTCTTTGTGTTTCAGCTGGTGTCTCGATAGTATTTTCAACATCCTCAATGATGGGGATTGCTGCATTAGATGGGAATTGCTTATTTAATCTCGCTTTAGTCATTGAAGGTGGAACCTTCAATGACTAAAGCGAGATTAAATAAGCAATTCCCATCTAATGCAGCAATCCCCATCATTGAGGATGTTGAAAGTACTGTCGAGACACCAGCTGAAACACAAAGAGAAACATTCATCGAAACATAGCCTACACAGTTAGTTAGAGAACCGCCATATCCTTCTTCAATGACTAAAGCGAGATTAAATAAGCAATTCCCATCTAATGCAGCAATCCCCATCATTGAGGATGTTGAAATTACTACCAAGACACCAGCTGAAACACAAAGAGAAACATTCATCGAAACACATCCTACACAGTTAGTTAGAGAACCGCCATATCCTGAATGACCAATACTATAGAAAACAATGGAACAACCATCTTCAATGACTAAGGGATCCATAACCCTCCCTGATCGTAAGCATATATCATGGCAGGGAACTGGGGTAATGGAGTAAGCAGGCATCTTTGCAGTCTCAAACTAGTGGACTACTTTATTATTGTTTGGGTTAGGATTGGGTTGAGCAGGCAACTGTGGTCGTATTGACACGTTCATTGATGCAACATTGTTCTAAAGTTGCAGATGTGGCTGCTAGTACTGTTGGTGAGGGTAAGGTTGAGGAGGATACTGTTGATGAGGCATTTGTTGGTAAGAAGGTTGGTTATCAGAAAAATGATTCCCTGAATGAGAGTTTCTCCATCCAAGAGACCAGGAAATTGGTTGGTTTGATTGTTGTGGTGTCCATGGTGACCAAGAATTAGGATTCTACATGAAATTTTGAGATGGATTCCATTAATTGTTAGAATAATGTGAAGAGAATTATGTATTCATGTGATTCATACCATTCATATTATTCATATTATTCATATTGTTCCAGAAGGGTGATGGGTCTAGATTTATACCTTGATGTCGAGGCTGCTAGGGCTTCTTCTAACCAATGAAGTATGCTTGTTCCACGTTAGGAGTAGATTCTTGTAGGACTGCCTTCACTTGGGGAAGAGAAGGAAATTTCTTAGCGTCATGGTTCAGCTCACAAATTTGGCATACTTCCACTTTATCAAGTGGACACTCCTTCAGAGGGTGTTTCTTTCTACATCTTGAACATAATACACCAAGTGTTAAGTCTTATATTGCTTTCCCCTTCCTTTCTCTCAGGACATCCATTTCCGAGGAAATGGAGCTCATCATCTTTGTTTCGAAATTGTCCAAAAGGTTTCTTGTTTCTGCACGAGTGGCTCCTCCATTACCTGACTTTTGTGTTCTGCTGAAGACATCTCAGTCCAATCCTTTGTCATAGTTGTTGGTTCTGGAGGATCCTCTTGAGTATCTTCAACATAAGTTGACAATATATTTGAAGGATTCTTTCAAGATATCCCCCTTTCCCAACAGGTTCAACATATATAGGAAATATTCTTTGATTCCTCGGAATAGGAATATTTTTGAGGACATCTCTTCCCATGTCAGTTTGTGCTACCCTATAGACATTGTACAGAAGTCTCTCCACAAAGTATTCCATACTTTCTTCCTCTTTTTGTACCATCTTAAATAGTTCTTCCCTTTTGTCCTTGGTCCTACAATATTCTTGGTATTTACCAAGGAATACCTACTTCATTTGTTCCTAGGTGGTGACAGTCTCACCACCCAGGCTCATAGACCATCTCAGAGTGTTGTTCTTTAGGGTCGTTGGGAAAATATTTAATTTTTGCTCATTGGACGTGTAGTTGTAACTGCGACAGAGGATATAAAACTCAAAAACAAACTCGTCTAGGTCCTCTGTGGCTTTCCCATGGAAACGTGGTAATAATGATGGTGAAATGTTCTTCATGGGGGACTGACCAATTTAATTTCGGATGGGGAATTGAAGTGTGGAAATAGTTTCCTCCGGTGGATGGTTTCCATCAGTATGATGTTTATCCCCTACTCCTTCCTCATGATCATCGGGATCACACCTGTTATTCATGTCTTCCTCTTCTCTTTCCTTCTTTGCTTCCTCTGATTCTCCACTCTCGTTGAAGCTATAACCACTCTTCCTTTGTGACCTCTTTCCTATCTACCTGGTAAACTACCTCTGTCTCAGCTCCTCCCACAACACTAGCTCTGTCTCTATCCACAGGGACACCATATGGTGTCATAGCTTCTCCTATGTTATCCACCATGGAAATTGGTGCTCTCAACCTAGGAGTAACTGGGCCTCTTATGACAGATGAAGATCCTTGATGATGAGCTTTAGTAGAAGAGTTTTCTCTGGAAACTATATCATCAATGAATGTACTCCTTCCCAAGGCTAGACTTCCTCCATGACCTCGACCACCTAGAAAGTTATTATTCTGAGGAGTTCTGGGGGTTCTGATAATGTCACGTTGTACTCTCCTTGTATTCATGCAACCCAAAACATGCAAGCTTAAAAACTATAGAATAAATATGAATGGATGCAACTACTACTGTGTCTATCAATTACCTTCCATAGAAACGACGCCAAAATGTTGGTCACTCTATATGCAAGTTAATAAATCTAACATACAGAATGCTCAATATAAATTGTCAACCTAGGGAATTCTTTTATTTCAAATATAATTCACACTACCTATGCATAAACACTAAGTAGTTGATCAATTGAATGAAAGATAAACTGTCCTGCTTATCTGCTCAGTCAAAATCCTCTCTTAGCTAAACTAATCTAAGTTACTTCTCTAGAAATCCAGAAATGCAATTACTTCCTACAACATCAATCCAGTAATTGATTAATCTAAAAATAGGAAACTATAATTACTTTTGCAGAAAGTTAAATCCTATCATTATCAGACTATATGTAAATCCATTCTCACTAGTTTAATCCGACTAATCAAAGAATAGGAAAGAACAATAATTCTTATTAAACAAACTCTAAACCATAATCTGGATTAAATTAGAAAACTTGAGAAAGACAAGTAATTAAAGGAAACTGGAGTTGAGCTTGACTGTAATATCTATTGGCACACATGCATACTTGAAACTAACCTACACAGTTGACTGTCACACCACGTAGTTACATCTTAAATGGAATGCAAACATTACTATCCAAAGGACCTACAATGATAAATCATTTTTGTTGCAGCTAATGTAAATAATGAAATTACTGAAACTTCCACACCACACAACAACAATCAAAGCATATAATTAACTCGACAATCTCTATGGAAGGAGGGCCCAACCTTCGAACAGAGATGCCAAAACTAACACAGGTTAAGACACAGAGATCAGAAGAATCCTGCTCCTTATATTAAAATGACAAATTACAAAGTACATCTTTCTATCACAGCTTACACAGTATAATCCAATATCAACCAACCCTTGGCTTAGAATGTTTCCTAGTATTTATACATAATCAATCATAACCTTCGCCCATTGATATCAGGCAACCATGAATATCTATGATCTTTAGGCTGCCCTGTTACAATGAGCTATACAGCTGTGAGTAGAATTGAATGATAGTATAGAATATAGGGAATCCTGTTGTGTGAGCCATTAGTGAATAAACATAACCAATTTAAGGAATACCCTATCTGTTGCAGCTAATCCTTAAGCAACGGCGCGTTGTCACAGCTGAGTCTGTTGCAGCTAAGTCTGTCGCGTCTATATGTGGAATGATGACTTTTGTTTGCATCCAGCATGTGGGGTGCGAATGGCAAGTAAAAACTAGCATTGAAAGTTCATCTTCTCTTCAAACCATTCAGGATGCTACACCTGTACTTCTCAAATATTATACTATCTTTATGAAATCACGATGTATGAGAATAATTCAAGAGGCAGAGTTATGAACATAAAAATCATAGGAATTAATAAGATAAAACAATAATTAATCATACTTGTAAGATTCAAGGCTCAATAGGAGAAGAAAACATATGTCTAGTGCATGGAATAAAGTAAGATAAGGAAAAGAGGGGTATAATACGTGTGGTCAAAAAGGGATAATCTTGGACCCAACAAGTATTTTGATGGGACTGATGATGATTTTGGTGAGGATGAAGGCACCAATAATGGTGTATGTCATTTTCCTCCAAGCAAGGATTTTATTGGAGCTGCTGATGATTTTCATCCAAGTGAGGATTTCAATGGGACTGATAATGTTTCTCCTTGAAGCAAGGATTTTGATGGCACCGATGATGATTTTCCTCCAAGAAGGCATTTAATAGCATAGAAGATGATTTTGGTGAGGATGAAGGAAACAACAATGGACCCGAAGATGATTTTCCTCCAAGCAAGGATTTTGATGGAACCAATGATGATTTTCCTCCAAGTGAGGTTTTTTATGGCATTGATGATGATTTTACTCCTCGTGAGGATTTTGATGCGACATATGATAATTTTGGTGGGGATGAAGGAAAAGATAATGCTGAATATGATTTTCCTCCAAGCGAGGACTTTGAGGGAACCGATGATGATTTTCCTCCAAGTGAGGATTTTAATGGGAAAATGATGATTTTGGTGAGGATGAAGGAAATAATAATGGTGAAGACAATTTTCCTCCAAGCAATGATTTTGATTCCACCGATGATGATTTTCCTCCAAGCGAGGATTTTAAAGAGAAAGATGATTACTTTGGTGAGGATGAACCTTTCAGTGGTGAAGATACCAATATTGTTGATGATGTTGATTTAAAATCAAGTGATAAACATGATACTGATGAGGATAATAAATGTCCTACTAAATTTGGTGATGATAATCTCAATGAGAGATATGATATTCCTCATAGTGATGACACTCATTCAAATGAGGATGATGCAAGGGTACATGAAACAAAAGGGAAATTTGTACCAATGAGCAAGATTAAATGTAGGACTAGATCATATTATATCAATCCAAAGCATTCTAGTTATACAAGGTATATAAAATATTTTCTCACGGGTCCTATTTCTATTACTTATTTGATTTCAAGTGAGTGTTTTCAAAAACATTGTTTGAAATAGATGCACTACAATTGTTCCTTGGAGAAAAGACTAGCATATCTATCAATGAACAAAAATATGAAAATTCATATTTGGTATGTTAGAATTATTAATCCTTCCTTGTCCAGATTTGGTCATATGTCTAAATCAGGAATCATGTCTAAATCAGGAGTCCATCTAGTCTATTTTTAGTCACTAGCACCATTGGGTCCACTTGGCCTAATTGGGGCACATGTTTTAGTTACTAAAGTGTGGGGAATGCTAATTGAGGCCTACTACCACTGATTGCACTTGCATGCATCAATTTACGAGCCTCCTAGATCAATCCCTGCAATTTAGGAGCCACTGGGATTGCCAATACCAACCAAGGTCAGTTGAGTTGAGTTGGTGACTAGTCAAGCTAAGTTAGGAGTCAGTTACATTCAGTTCTAGTCCTCTACATTCAGTTAGTGCTAGGTTTGCATGGATGCATGCAGGAGAGGCACATTCCTCACCTACCACAGTCACTTAGCCTCAGATAACACTGAATTAGAAACTTTAGTTGTGTTTTAGAACTCCGATGAACTCCGATAACGATTTAGACAAGGTCAGTTAACTATTGAGTCCTCCGATAATGATTCATACAAGGTCTTAGTTACCTACAGTCAAGTAGAGTCTAATCAATTTGAATTTCCTCATGTGGATTTGAACTGCATGTGGCTATTTATCCATTGTAATTTATAATCTAATTACTTTTTTATTAATGAAAGAATTCACAGTTGCAAGCAATTTTTGCACTGTTTCATTATTCAATTGCTGAGTAAATTGTGTGATCTATCTTGTGAGTTGTGTGTTTGTCCGTAGATCTATGTGCTCAATTTAATATGGTATAAGAGCCTTGACGGACAAGGAAATTCTCCTCCTTATATCTTCAACTGGATCATTTTTTGAGAAATTTGCGCCATTCCTACTTTGCACCAGAAGCAGAAGGTTTACCACTTGTTGGAGGAGCAATTCAATAAGTCAACTTGAATGATAGCCGACTTAGTTGATCAGCCAACTAAGTCGATCAGCTGACTAAGTCGGTTGGACGACTAAAATAGAGATTTGGTCAGCCACCTAAGGTCGTGTCGGTTCATCGAACCAACAGGTAGTTATTTTGTAACTATTTTGTAAGCATATATATTAGGCTGTTGAGCCAGATGAGAACTCGGTTCAGTTCTCTGTGTTGTATGGACCCATTCATGTAATATAATCTGTTAATTCACCTACTTGTTGTTATCTCTTGTCTCTGTTATGTATGTATGTTTAGTATGTATTATTGGTAACCTTATGTGATCTATGAGATTACAACATTGGTTCCATTTCTGGTAGTACATGTCTGAGATGTATGCAAACAGATGATATCAGAATGGGAGATTAAGGACTAGTGGGAATGTAAAGTTGAAAATTATTTGTAGAATTACACATGAAGAAACGGATTAATGACTGCACAAGCGAAAACAAGATTCTTTACAGAAACACATGAGAAGTTTGTAGAATCAGTGCCCCAACTTCTGAAGAAACTACTGGATGAAAATTTTGGAAGGGACTAAAGACCAACAGTTGCTAGAAAAACTGATCCAAGGAGGAAGAACAAACTTGTCGGAGTGGTTCAAAAAAATTGCCGACGACTTCTGAGAGGAGCAAGCAGTAGAAGACAGAACTTCGGTGGAAACCATCAAGGAGAGATTTTACACAGACCTCACCGAGCAATTTCTGTGTTCCTTACCGAACTTGCTGTTTAAATTCCTGATCGAGAAGGGAATGAGTCATATTGTCGAACCTCGTCCATCACTTCATGGACCGCCATTAAACCCTAACTGGGTGGAAAAGCAAAAGAGGTGGGAAAAATTCATTGTAGAAAGGGAGTGGGAATACTTCCTAAGCAAGTATACCGAACTATCTGGGCTTTCTCAAAGCATCGGGTAGGCTATGGGGGGGTAGCTAGTCATATGTTGAGATAAAGTGGAGTGGATTCTAGTCACCTAGAAGCAGATACCATTTACCAGTAATGAGAAGTCGACCAAAAGGGAAATCAAGAAGATAGTATCACACAAAGGTATGTCGTACATTCCGAAAATAGAGAGGGAAGAGAGACAACAAAGGAGGGAAGAAAGAAGAGAAAGAACCTTAGTGCTGCACTGAGGAATGTGTCCTAGGGAAACCAACTAGGAAAGAAATCTACCAGATTCAGGTCATGACCGACAAGAAGAAGGCATGAAACAAGAGGTGTCCCCTATGGAGGAAGAATTGTGAATAGAGCAGCCAGAAGCTCTCCAATTAAGAGCTCCCCATGAAGGAACAACTCTCTCTCCATTGAATCTGCGTACCTAGATAAAAACTATTGTCGAAGAGGACCTCTGACTAGGAGCTGGTGACTTTGGTATATGGAGTCATCGAGGAAATTGGGTTACCTTTCAAGTGGTACAATCCAACCGAAGTATCCACTTACTTTTACCGACACATGAAGGAGCACCCCCCCTGCCAAATACAACTTTGGAGGACACAAAACATTCAGAACTGCAGACAAATAGTTGCAGTTGGTCATCGATAGAAGAAGTCGACATCAACTATCTACCGGTCAGAAAAAAATGACAAAAACAACCGACGGGAATGAGAGTTCCATCGACCATAGTTTTGCAGAGACGAAAAAGCTAATAATCCCACTAACCCCACCAACCCCATCCCCACCTCCACCACCGCCACCTCCTGAAAGCAATGACAGTGATTCCGACATGGGTCATGGGTCAGGACACATTCCTCTATATGAGGGGGATGAGGACCCCAGACGACATTGGTTCGTCTGTGAATCGACTTGGGAGGCTAAAAAAATTATGGACGAAGACAAACAGATGGCACAGTTCGTCAGTGCCATGAGGAAAAGGGCATTAACTTGGTATATGAAATTTTCTGAAAGACAACCTCTAGCAACCAAAGCCGAGATCAAAGCACAATTTCTATCATTTTTCAAAACTCCAGATGCAAAACATCTGGCAGCGAAAACACTAAAAACAACATCACAGAAGCCAGGAGAAACTGTCCGCAACTATGATAAGCGATGGAAAGACATTCTTAGCCAACTGGACTATGTTATAGATGAACAATTATTAATCCAGTGGTTTCTTGCAGGTTTATCTCAGAAAGTCCACCGACACATAAGTCTTGAAATATTCAAGTCTTACGAAGATGTGCTCATTAGAGGAAATTTGAGGTCTAAAATGGGCCTCCTAAGGAAAATAATAAAATAATAGTTAAAATAATAAAATAATAGTTATTAATTTTGGAGGAAGAATGAAAAATACTACCTTTTGTGTTCATATTTTTGACATATCTCCCTGTGTTTTTACTCAGATTCTGAGTGATAGAGCTTGTTGGACATGGAATTTAATTCTACATCCAACGAGTACCCACACTGCATACTTTTGATGGACCCTGTTGGAGCAGGGTCCCACAGCAACAGGAAAAGCTGCTACATCAAGATAGGGAAGTCAAAGAAGAACAGTACCTAAGCAGACAAGAAGAGAGAGCTCAACCACTGTACTTAAGGCAGCGGTGAAGACAGGAGGGCTTAGCTACCCTCATAAAGGAAAAGGAGCGACAGGTCGAGGCATTGAAGATGAAGGACATAAACAGAGCGATCGAGGAAGCAGCGACCATACCCACGATCAGTGCCGGGAAGTGTGGAAGACTACAGAAAGCTATGGTGTGACGGAAAGCGGCAGTTCAAGTATAGATAGGCCGACTTTCACAGTTAGGGTTTTTGGGGTTACTGTTGGGACATGCCCACAGTGTTGTAATGGAAAGACCTTCGGGCCGCCTATATAAGGATGTATTTTGTATTGTAAAAGGTTATACATTTGGGTAGCTGTTTAAGCAGTTAGACAGTTAGCCTTCTGAGTCATTTAGCTAGCTAAGTGTCTCTAGTGTCTCAGTATTGTAAGAATCAAGCTCTGGTTCTGTTATTCCATCTGTATTATCTGACTGTAACCAGTAGCCAACTCCTTGAGTATGTATGTAACAATCCATAGGGATTGAACAATCCACAAGGATTGACAGAGAGAGAGAGAGAGGAAGAGTATATTGTAAGAGAAGGCAATATAAGAGAAGAGATCTAAGAGAGAAGGGCTCCTAGCGGTGTGCGCGGAGTTTCCCAGAATATCTCAAGCTGCATATCAAGTTGCAGCAGAACTGTGTTTACTCTCTCAAGATATAATATAAAAACCAGTTCCCGTGGACGTAGCTTCCCCCCTGGAGTTGAACCACGTAAAATCAGTGTGTTGTGCGACTATTCATGTGAATGTGCTTTATTTATGTGTTATTTGTTATTTATTACATGAAATTTACTACCAGTTAATGAATGAGTAAATGTATGCTATCTTTAGTTATAGTAGCATGGAAGATTAACTATGAGTTGAATCTGTTAATTTTTCTATATACGAGTTCTCAGTACTTGATGCACGATAGTTGTAGTTACAGTGTTAAGTGATTTCTACATATTAGCTTAGCAAGTTGAGCATAGTTGATGTTAAGTATATTAGACTGTAGGAGTCTAAGTGAGGTTGTTTAGCTTAACTATTATACTAAGAGAGGAAGCCTTTGGACCATGAGAGTCATAATGAAGCCTTACCGTAAAGGATATCACAGTATAGAAAGGCGATATCGCACTGCCGGAGGAACCGCGGTGTGAGATATCACAGGTTAAGAGCCAAGTAGAGGAGATAGTTTGCACATCACGCTAGCATCGATGATGCGATAAGAGATCGCTCCCTCCCAGGACTAGTGAGTAAGAAAGGTCACCATCGCAAAGAGATCCCGCTGACAAAGAAGAGTCGCGTGACCACCAGGATGCTACAGAACCTGACTGAGGACACTTGAGTCTTCAGCCAACCCATCCAAGATCACTTCGGGTGAGACTTCATACCATTCCACGGTCTGTCGCTGAAAGGGCTAGTGAGCTAGGGGTTTTGTTGGTACATTAAAGGAAACTCGGGTCTGCCCATAGAGACCAACAGATGGTTCTGTTGCCAATTTTGAACAAACTGACGAGCTAATGTTTTGTTGGCATCCTACTAAAGAAGAACTTAACCACTGGGTTGAGTCTCAGGAGAAAGAATTTGCTGAAAAATAAAACAAGAGTCCTAGACTGAGTACGGAGGACTGGTTACAAAAACATATCTTCACTGACATACATACGATATTTTTTGCGACCTATGGAAATGAGTTGTACGATCGGTTATCAATGTTGACAGATAGGAGTATATTCAAGAAGAAAAGAAACATTGTCTGGACACCGGAGCTGATACAGACAGTGAAAAGCATTGATAATCCCACTTCGCGGGCAGTAGAATTCTGGCTTACGAGTTTGCTGGAAGGATTCGTTACAGAGTTTGCAGTTGATCAAAGAAAGAGCTTCAGTGAAGTAGAGAGGTACTTTTTCAAAGGATATCGCGGTAAGTACCTAATCTCTTTAAACTTGTCCATTAAGATGTTATTACATGAAAAAGGAGTAATGGATATAGTCTCAGATGAATAAGTAAATAACTGTAATGTCACAAGAGTTTGAGAGTGAATTTGATGAAATTGGACGTACACGTAGTGGTAAGAAATATAAATTAGATTTCAGATCTTCTTTCTTTGAAAACAGTTCAAACACTACTAGAGAATAGAGTCCAAGTAATATAGAGAGAACAGTAGAGGGTATCCCTTGCCACCCTTATACCCCACAGAAAGCAACCGAGGCTCAGAATAATCCCGTAGGAACTACATCTAGTAGTTCACATACAGTACATACTACCGCTACATCACCTACACCTACACTACCGAGTGGTAGTAATACAGCAAACCAGAATCCTCCATGTAGAAACAGAATGGGGGATGACATGAAGTTACCTACCTTTAAGGGTACATGGGTAGAAGACCCAGACCAACATTGGTTCTAATGTGAATCCATATGGACCATTAAAGGGATTCACGATGATAATATTAAACTTGTCCAGTTAGTCACTACACTTAGAGACAGAGCCTTAACATGGTATATGAAGTATACAACATCACCAGCCAGAAGACTTGTACAGGTCAAGACCGTAATGATTAAAGAATTTAAGAAACCTGAGTCCGAGTCACACTGCATTACAGAGCTTAAAGACATCAAACAACTACCTACAGAGTCAGTATGGGACTTTGATCAGAAATTCAAAGCCCTCATAGACCAAGTCAGCTTTGAGTTTGCACCAGAGCAGCATAAGGAATGGTTCATCGCAGCACTGCTCCCTCACATCAGACTTCCATTAATACAACAGAGACTCCATACGTAGGATGAAGCATTAGAAATGGAAATGAATCTAGAGGCCTCACCTCTAGATGAGACTAGTACAGGTATGAAAAACCTACAAAACCAGTTAGCTAATCTCACGTTACAGATGCATGAGCTTAAGAAAGGGAAAGAGATTGCACAAGAGCTATGGTGTGCCAAGTGTAAAGGATAGGGCCATACTAAGGATAATTGTCCAGTATTTGTTGAATATTTAGCAAGTGGGGCTCCTAACCCCTTATTACAGACTCAAGGGCTATGGTGTGAACTCTGCAGAACAAGAGGACATCGACCACTGGAATGCCCTTTACTTTAGAAGTATGTACAGACCCCTAAGAACTTATATTGTAACTTCTACAAGACAGTAGGTCATGATGAACATAATTGCTGAGCTTATGATCTCATGGTTGAGAGAAAGCATGACTTGTACAGATTCCAGTCAGAAACACATGGTCCAGTAGCAGGACCATAGCATGAATCGGTTCGTGATGGCCGTGGAGGAGGATTCAGAGGACGAGGCCGTGGAGAAGGATTTGGCCGTGGAGGAGGCTTTGGCCATGGTGAAGGCTTTGGCTGTGGCCGTGGACCTATTACTTGCTACAATTGTGGGATTGTAGGACATTATTCTAGGGATTGTCAGAACCCTACTATGACATGTAACTATTGCAATTCCTATGATCACACTATAGAAGAGTGTCCGACCTTGATAGTTAAGATTAGAGACCCTGAGCCACCAGTACACCAGAACATCCAGCTTATCACTGCTGAGCAGAAAGAGCCAGAACCAAGATTCAACATTATGACTCGTAGTGGTGCTTCTACTAGTCCGTCATCGCAGGATGCAGAAAAGAACACAGGTCTGGAGTGGGTGCGCAAAGCCACTACTAAATTAACACCACTCGACCTACAGAAGAACAAAGAAACATTCCAGGAAGCTCAAACTTTCTTTGATGACCCTACATCATCAGGATCGTAGGTACTTCCATGCAGGGGCGTACCGCAGCAGCAAACACATTGTGGCATTAGTCCTGTGCAGACATCGTAGGCTACCACATTGGGAAGATGCGAAGAGGATGAGTCAATAGGAAGTGTACAATCCTTCCTGCAGAGTTGCTTGAAACTCGTTAGAAATGAGAAATCTATCGGAGAGCTTCAGTGCATCATGGATCAGTGTCAGCCGTCTTCTTCCATGAGCAGTGCACAGCGTGGTATTCATAATATTATGGGCCATACCAGAACAGGAAGAGAGATGAGACTCACAGCACAAGTTGGAGAATTTGAAATGGATGAGGTAATCCTAGACTGAGGATCAGAGGTAAATGTTCTGACTATGTAGACATGGGAACAGATGGGTAGCCCTAAGTTAGCCAGATCGCTTATCCATCTACGACTAGATAATCAGCAGTGGGTATCACCACTGGGTCGATTACCGCAGGTACCAGTTGATATCGATGGAGTCCGTAGCTTTGTAGATTTTGAAGTTATAGAGATCATTGGCAATAGTAGAATATATCCAGCTCTACTAGGTATTGAATGGGCAATCAATAACATGGCTGTTATCGATTTAAAGAAAAGACAAACGACCTTCGAGGATAGTCATATTCAGTTCATCGCACCGTTGGATCCTTTTCAGGGACCCAGGTATATTGAACCTATCTGAGCAAAGGAAGAGGCGCGCAACATGGAAAGCCTCTATCAGATGACAGCTAATCAGAGTGATTACATCAATCCAACCATAGAAGGAAACATCAGTTGGCGATACGATAGCTCATGCACATTAGATTCGGAGGTTGGTCTAGAAAATTGGCAGGACAGACTTTACGAAGTCTCAGCGCGCAGATGTGCATTTATGAATAAGTCACTATGATGGATTGGCGCAGAAATTATTGATATTCTGTCATTTCATGGCTTAGCGGATGTCAATGACTTCTTACAACAGTTTGAGCAGGAAATTCCTCAGGAGCAGAGGATGATAAATATTGACCTGGCAATAAAAGCCACACTTGCAAGATGGTGGCATGCACATAAAGAACATATCGCATCATGGGATGACTTTAAGAGATTGATGGTGATCAGGTTCTCTAACGATAAGGAACCCTTACAGTAGAAATATACAGGAGAAAGTGACCCCAGGTCACATATTCAGATTTGTGAACATAATTGGTCAGAAATTCTAGAGGATGAATGGGTTCACCTAGTCATTCACACTTTAGACACAGTTCCAAGGAACTGGTACATTAAGACCAAGTTGCGCAGAGGAACCATCACATGTCCACTTAATGTAGACAGTTTAAGAAGTGCATATGTCCAGTGTAGTTGAAAGGAGGCATCGCATCGGGAATGAGTCTACATAGAAAGAAAAAAAAATCCAAGTATGAGGAATCGCATCAGAAAAGTTATGTTGCACAAGTCATAGGACGCTTGCGGAGTTCATGCGGACACTTCGGTTCAAGACGATGCGGTGTGAAATCGCAGCAATGCGATGTTTTCCATGCCACGTAGACCATTTTGAAAAGAGACAGAGGGCCAGTCACTTCACCTTCTGACAAGCAGTTTATGTAAAAATGACCGGTATACGATTTGACAACAGTATAATGATTTTTCCATATTTGGTAAATCTTCAATGTGACCAGCGCCTGCACACAAGTTTCGAAAGAAATTTGATTGGATTTCAGCAATTAATGAAGATCAAAATGACGGGTATTGTCTTGTCCATGTAATTAATACCACCGACGGTTCCGGCTTGGATGACTGTTACTGTAGAGATTATCACCTTCGTTATAAATTCGATGATCATTCAAACATAAGGGTTATTGTTGTGAATTCTGACAGTTACAGAGCAATTTAAAGAGTTTTCCCTGTGAAGAGATAACCCAGTTACAGAGTGCTAGTTTACCCCAATTTCGCAGCCATTGCCAGTTCAGAGTATTGCACTGAGTCGTCTCTGTCCGAGACAGAGCCTTTAGAGGAAATTGTGCAAAGATTCCAGCGTGGTGGCCTCAAGTCTGCTATGATACCGCCGCCTAGGGTTGTGAAATTAAGAACATCACAGGTCAGACAACCACCAAGGATGAGGAGTCAAGCTCAGATTGTAGAAGAATCCAGCACGGAGCAGGAGGAAGAAGTTCATATGGCAACAGAATACATCGTGCCACGAGTTGAAGAGGCACCAGAGGTAAACATTCCCAAGGGTGCTAAGTTTCCTATTCCCATACCGTCGATTGATTCTCGTGTAAAGGAAGATGGAGATCTTCTAGGATATGCCCCTAATCTCAAATTTATAGACTATAACCTTGGAGATAGTAAGACATCTCCTTAGTTTCACACGGATCAGTATCTTACGATTCAGAGGAACTCGAGGACCGGTGCAGATGAATTTGTTCCTATGGAATATGTCCAGATTCTTGAGCGCTCAGGCTTGCTCAATTTGTTGAGAATACCACATTTTGGACGAGGTGCAGAGGTTAATGCCGTGGTGTGCGTGCTACTTTCTTGTGTACATGGAGGTTACCTCTGGCTAGGTAACAAGGTCGATCTGAACATCGACCTAATACACCGCATCACTGGGCTATCCAAGACTGGTAAGGACCCTAAGATACATATATCAGGAAAAACAAAAGATTCCAAGCTACCAGTAGCCCTAGTTACCAAGTATAAGCTACAGAGAGGAGGCCGGGCTTATGACCTCGTAGCAATACCAGACGATACACTCATATTCACAATTGGTCTGCTCGCACGTAGACTGTTAATGAAAGTTCGGCCAAAGGAAGTCACAGGATCAGTAATTCACCTTGCCATACAAGTTGCAGAAGGTGAACAATTTAATTGGTGTTTATTTTTACTAAATATTTTTCTTCAAGATTGTTTGACAGCATAGGATGAAGCAAAACACCCCTTCCATTTCGTGTGGCTACTCATATTATGTGCATTCGTCGGATGGGAAGAACCACCCCATACCCAATTTATACAGCTACGAAGCGGTGATTGCAGAGGCACGCGCTATGCAAACTTTTGGGAGAGCAACAGCCCAGCCAAGAAAAAGGTCAATATGATAGTATTCTATGAATACTATAAACTATTGAAGAGAGTCATCTAGGAGACACCACGGATCACTACAGAGATTGTTGAAATATATGATAATCGGCTTGATTTCGTGGCAGACAACCATAGAATCTACCTAAGGCCAAAACAGTCTAAAATGGATAATTGGGAAAATGGATCGTTCAGGATGACAGCGCAGGATGTCGAAGACATCATCAAAGACTTTGATGACGAGTGGAAGAAAGCATTAGAAGATGCCATAGCACTACCAACAGAGACTGCATAGACATACCCTAGGACAAAGGAAAAGACAAAGAGGGGCCCCAGATGAAAGATACAATAGAAGTGCAACCATCGACACAAAAGAGGAAAGATGCAGAAAAGGAACCACTAGAGGAACCAAAGAGGAAAAAATCAAAAGCTTCGAAGCCAACTTTAGAGACCGCACTAATAGACGATGACTATGAGCAAATTGCAGCAAGATTGAAGGAGGAAATGAAGGACTCATTCGAGGCGATGCAGCTATCGAAGGACAAGCTGCAGAGCACGGTAGACAAGTAGCTTTTGGAGATGAAAGCAGTAACTGAAAATATTTCCATAATGTAGACTCTGCCAGTCAAGGCGACAGCAGGAGAAATCTCAAAACGATCGGTTTCCTATGAGGAAATCCTTGTAAAGGATCACATCAATATAGTGTTGATACTGCCAGGGAGCATCCGATTCCCTGGTTCAATGATTGATGTACAGATACAGATTAGACAACCTGTCGAGGTTAATCTCGTAGAGTTCCCCATTGATCAATTACAAATGATCCAACAGCAGCTAGCCGCAGAGCTCAGGGATAGAGAGATTGAGACTTATAAACAGAACACCCAGCTGAAATAGAAGAATGCAGAACTCATCGCAGGCATTTAGAAAAAGGCAGATGAGATAAGAACATATGAATAAAGAGAATAGGATCTCATCCAGACCTTGCAGAGCATCGCACTAGAGTTACCCCAGTGTAACATTGAGTTTTCCTTACCTCTATCACAGAAGGTAAGAAGAGTTGCAGACAGAGCAAAGGCTCTGGAAGAGACAGTGACTAAGATGGAGGAAGACCACAAAGCGCAAATTGCTGAGCTTAAGGCTCGAGCACCAAGCACACCGTAGGTAGACAAGGAAGCAACGACAGAGGCCTTTAGACTTGCTTCAACATAGATGAAGAGTCGCATAGATGATGCAGAATCATTACTAGCCGATGCGACGAAGACATGGTCGGAGCTAGATGAGCTCCTAGATAGAATGGCATTGCAGCAGAGCAACCAGAGCATAGAGAAGTCCATGACAGCAATGAGGGAAGAAGTCAAGAGCTTAGGAGCTCTTGAAAAGATGAAGAATATGATGGAGATGAACCGCTTGCAACAGGAAGTGCAGTGGTTAAGAGCAAAAGAGATACGATTCAATAACCTGCTTCAACCATATCAGGAACAGATTACAGAGCTAATCGATGCGGTTGAGCAAAAGGTCAAGGAGTTCACTACAAGCAAGAGTGAAATTAATGATACAGAAGACTCTAGCATTAGTCAAGATATGCTTGAAATGGCACAAGAGTGTGTCGAAGCTATGAACAACGAAGTCGCAGGACTTTGAGTGAGATTCGCAAGGAATTCGCAGGAAACCAAGGAGAAGCTACAGCAGGAGAAGCCAGCTGTTAGTGGCTAAGGGATGAGCCACAAGTAAGTGTTAGGGGACTGTTGGAGCAGGGTCCTGCAGCTATAGGAAAAGCTGCAACATCGAGATAGGGAAGTCAATAAAGAATAGTACCTGAGTGGCCGAGAAGAGAGAGCTCAACCACTACACTTAAGGCAGCGGCGAAGACAGGAGGGCTCAGCTACCCTCATAAAGGAAAAGGAGCAACGAGCCAAGGCATTGAAGATGAAGGACAGAAGCAGAGTGACTGAGGAAGCGGCGCCCATACCCATGATCAGAGCTGGGAAGCGTGGAAGACTATAGAAAGCCATGGTGTGATGAAAAACGGTAGTTCAAGTACAGATAGGCCGACTTTCATAGTTAGGGTTTTTGGGGTTACTGTTGGGACAGACCCACAGTGTTGTAATGGCAAGACCTTCGGGCCGCCTATATAAGGATGTATTTTGTATTGTAAAAGGTTAGACATTTGGGTAGTTGTTTAAGCAGTTAGACAGTTAGACTTCTGAGTAATTTAGCTAGCTAAGTGTCTCTAGTGTCTCAGTATTGTAAGAATCGAGCTCTGGTTCTGTTATTCCATCTGTATTATCTGACTGTAACTAGTAGCCGACTCCTTGAGTATGTATGTAACAATCCACAGGGATTGAACAATCTGCAGGGATTGACAGAGAGAGAGAGAGAGAGGAAGAGTATATTGTAAGAGAAGGCAATATAAGAGAAGATATCTAAGAGAGAAGGGCTCCTGGCGATGTGTGCGGAGTTTCCTAGAATATCTCAAGCTGCATATCAAGTTGCAGTGGAACTATGTTTACTCTCTCAATATATAATATAAAAACCAGTTCCCGTGGACGTAGCTTCCCCCCTAGAGGTGAACCACGTAAAATCAGTGTGTTCTGTGACTATTCATGTGACTGTGCTTTATTTATCTGTTATCTGTTATTTATTACATGAACTTTACTACCAGTTAATGAATGAGTAAATGTATGCTATATTTAGTTACAGTAGCGTGGAATATTAACTATGAGTTGAATCTATTAAGTTTTCTGTATACCAGTTCTCAGTACTTAATGCACGATAGTTGCAGTTACAGTGTTAAGTGATTTCTGCATATTAGTTCAGCAAGTTGAGCATAGTTGATGTTAAGTATATTAGACTGTAGGTGTCTAAGTGAGGCTATTTATCTTAACTATTATACTAAGAGAGGAAGCCTTTGGACTGTGAGAGTCATATTGAAGCCTTACCGTAAAGGATATCACAGTATAGAAAGGCGATATCGCACTGCCGGAGGAACCGCGGTGTGAGATATCGCAGGTTAAGAGCCAAGTAGAGGAGATAGTTTGCACATCGCGCTAGCATCGGCGATGCGATAAGAGATTGCTCCCTCCCAGGAACAACGAGTAAGAAAGGTCACCATCGCAGAGAGATCCCACTGACAAAGAAGAGTCACGCGACCACCAGGATGCTATAGAACCTGACTGAGGACACTTGAGTCTTCAGCCAACCCATCCAAGATCACTTCGAGTGAGACTTCAGAACATTTCGCAGTCTGTCACCAAAAGGGCCAGTGAGATAGGGGTTTTGTTGGTACATTAAAGGAAACCTGGGTCTGCCCATAGAGACCAACAGACCCCGCTACCCCCCAAAAAAAGAAATACTTGAAAAAATGTGATGATGACATCATCATCACATTTTTTCAGCTATTTTTTGTTTTTGGGG
The DNA here is from genome assembly GCA_001517045.1 of Pseudotsuga menziesii. Lineage (NCBI taxonomy): Eukaryota > Viridiplantae > Streptophyta > Pinopsida > Pinales > Pinaceae > Pseudotsuga > Pseudotsuga menziesii. Next base: position 852,264 of record LPNX010168414.1, read on the forward strand.
TAGCAGGGTCCATCGAAAGTATGTAGTGTGGGTACTCGTTTGATGTGGAATTAAACTCAGCATCCAATGAGCTCTCCCGCTTGAAATTTGAGTAAAAAAAAAAGGATTTATGTCGAAAATACGAATAAAAAAATAGTTTTCTTTTATGACAAATATGTCAATTCAACCATTATGGTTGACTCATTTTATTGAAATTCTATTAGTTCTTGAATTCCAACTCACAAAATTTATTGTTGGCGCGTTTTCTTATAAGGCCCATTTTAGACCCCAAATTTCCTCTAATGTACAAAAGCTCTCCAAGTGGAAATGGATGAGGACATACCAGCATACTCCACCAATCATAGACTAGAAGAACAGCTTGAGAGTGTATAGAAGTCTTTAAAGGAATTAAACCTAAAAAATCAGGATATCTGGTGCACAAAGTGCTCGACGGCCGGACATTCCAAAGATAATTATCGACAGGAATACAACCGACAGGACGTTCGATTCGTGTAGACGAAATGTTTTCGCGACATTTTCTAGGAGCATGGAGTCCACTCGACAAAAGATTTCCCATTCAACATGAATAATGGCAAGGCATCTTGGTGTGCAATCTGCGAAACTAAAAATCATAACACAGGCAACTGCCATTTGAACCTGAAGAACCGATAGAATTATCATGCAGTCTACCAAACCACTGCAGTTGCACAAAATAATGAGCAAAACAACTTACCCAACGATTAGAATAGTCAAAGATATGAATTTCAAAGATACGAGCGCTGGTATGACCATCGATGTGGAGGCTATGGAGTACAAGGTCGATTCCCTGGGAATCGAGACAAGCGACCACGTCAACCCATCCAATGCTTTACATGTTATAAGGAGGGACATCGGTATGCAGACTGTCCATATAAAGATAGAACTGACCTCAAATTTTGCACTCATTGTGGAGTAGGGGATCACTCACTAGAGGATTGCCCTACCATGTTGGAAAAAATAAATACAAAGAAAAATGTTAATGTCTTGTCGTGTGTGCAAAAAAATGATGTAATAAACACAAAAATTTGCATATTGTAACCCGACAAGGGACAAAAATAGGAAGTGATAACCCAAGAATCAACAAAATAAAAGAGAAAAATGTCTACCGTGATCCACTTAAAGAAAAACAAACATACAAACAAGCAACCAATGTATTCAAAGAATTTGCATGACAGGAACAAGCTAACGATAACCGACATAACACAATTAAATGAATTAATAAAGCTCACAAAAAAGACAACTCAATATCTCAGTTCATCGACTTACTATATGAAATAAAATATAACAAATCCAAAAAACAAACAAAGAATATCTGCAGCTTAAATAAAAAAGATAAAGGTGATGCCGACCCACTTGTCGACCTGGAAATTGAAGGATACCATGTCTGACAAGTAGTGCTCGACTTTGGATCACAAGTAAACATCATGACTCATGACACTTGGGAACAAATGGGTAGACCTGGACTATATGAGTCAGGTATATACCTGAAACTAGTCGACCAGGGCCTAATTGAACCTATTGGAGTCTGAAAAAACATTGACACAACTATAAAAGGAATCTCGACTAAAGTCAACTTCGAAATCATTGACACTAAGGAAGGATCCAGTTCCTTCCCAGTGTTAGTAGGTCAACATTGGGGTAGAAATATGAAAGCATCGATATCCCTGGACAAAGAGAGAATCAAATTAAAATAAAATGGACAAAAGGTCATTGTACCTATTCATCCATCTTAAGGAGAACCTTGGAATAAACCTATCGATGAAGAAGTCGACATCCGACAACTCTACCAAATTCAAAACATTGCAATTTATACAGAACCTAATATCTACAGAGAACTTCATTTAGGCAACCAAGACTCAGTTGGTTATAATTCAGATGCAGAATTATATGATTGGGAGATCGAGAACTACGAAACACAAGCAAGAGGGTGTTGGAATATTCAAAAAGTGCAGAAAAATCCCACCCAATAGTGCTTCATAGTGTCCATTGTCCCAAAAATATTTGAGAAGAAAATTAGGGAATACCCTACTTTACAACCTACCAATGTAAATACTACACAAATACCAAGATACAAGGAAAGAGAATCACTAGTCATGCATGTAGAACAAGTTTCCAAAAATATTGGCGACCATGGCCAACTTCAAAGCATAGTAGAAACTTTTACAAGACAAGCTACTAGATGGTGGGATACCCATCAGACAAGACTGCGGACCTGGATAATAGCTTTGACTTACTTTGTCAAAAGGTTTGGAGTAAATAAGTTAACCAAACAGGCTCAGATACCTATCTTCACTCAAATACAGAATCTAGAAGATCATATTAAGACATGTGAGAAAAAATGGAGAAAACTTGGGTACAAGGATGAACGAGCATGGCCACACCTGTTCCCATCAACCCTTGCCGACTTACCAAACAAATGGTATAAAATGGAAGAAGCTAGAGGTGAAACATTCTCATGGCATGAACTCAGGGAAAATTTCATTAAAGATTTCAACTTTATACCACAAAATAAAAACTTGGTCGAAATAGAAAAACAGATTAAAGAATTCATATAGCCGACAGAAAACAAACCCTTAAAAGATAACCGACAAACAATGAAATGCAACAATATACAAACCAAGACAAAACCACAGTCGACAAGACTACAGTTAGAAAATGAAAATACAGAAGGGAAAAGCTTTAGATGGAAATCAAACCATGTCTAAATGACCAAACCTATTTGTAGACTCCTTAAAGTGGAAACAACTGACAAACATGATACTGACAAAATAACTGCAGTTGACTTCCTTACCACATTCTCATAGTTTAAGGAAATAAGTTGACCAATCAATGAAGCCAAAGCACCCGAATGGCTAGATGCTAAAGTCAAAACTAGGGAATTCGACATCTCAAATGATGATCGACCAAAAATGGCCAAGATTGGTGACTACTGGAGTGAAGAGAAGACCACAGAGATAGTGAACTTATTAAATTAGTTCCAAGATGTATTTTCTAGATATTATAAAGACCTCAAAGGCTTAGTCCACGAAATGGGAGAAATGAATATTGACACTAAACTTGATGTTCGACCTATGAAGAAAAGGCCATATAAGTTAGCTCACAAATACAAAGAGATAGTCAAAAAGGAAATTGATAACATGCTTGCAGCAGGCATCATGTATCCTATTGACCAATTAGAATGGGAAAGTCCAATGGTTGTACATCCTAAGAAACATGATCCGACCAAACTAAGAATTTGTGTTGACTTCAAAGAACTAAATAAAGTAACACTAACAGACCCATTCCCAACTCCTTATGCAGATGAAATCTTAAATGAGGTTACAGGACATGAATGCTACTCATTTACAGATGGATTCTCAAGTTATAACCAAGTTCCAATAGCTAAAGAAGACCAGAAAAAGACAACCTTTGTATGTGAATTTGGCTCATTTGCTTACAAGGTTATGCCTTTTGGATTAAAAAATGCACCTGCAGTATTTTCTAGAATTGTTGTCAAAACATTTCAAGAATATATTTACAAGACCATGGCAGTATACTTTGATGATTGGACAATATACTCCATGTTAAAGGATCATTGCAAATGGCTCAGGCTTATGTTGGAGAGATGTCAACAAATTCAACTATCTCTAAACATCAAGAAGTGTATATTTGTCACCCTTATAGGGATATTATTAGGGCACATTGTCTGTAAGGAAGGTATTAAGGTTGACTTTGCAAAAATCAAAATTATCCTCAACCTAAAACCACCAGTAAACCCAAAACAAGTCAGGGTGCTACTTGTCCACACAGGCTATTACAGAAAATTCATAAGATATTATTCAGATATGACCTATCCACTTGAATAACTATTAAGGTAAGATAAAGAGTTCAACTGGACAGAGGAGTGCCACATATCATTCGAAAAATTAAAAAGAAAATTAGTCGAAGCACCAATCCTAAGGTTTCCAAACTGATTGATCAAATTCCATGTTCATATTGATGCATCAGGCCTAGCAATAGGAGCAATCTTAACTCAACCAGGAGATGATGGAATGGATTATCCTATAGTTTACAGTAGCAAAAAATTAAACAAAGCTAAGAGAAACTATTCAACAACAGAAAGAGAAGCAATAGGAATGGTCTTCGCATTACAAAAATATCGACATTATCTTCTAGCTAACCCATTTATATTCTATACAAACCATCAGGCACTTAAATATCTCATCAATAAACCACTACATCATGGAAGGATTTGTCGATCGATACTATTATTCCAAGAATTCCAATTCGAAGTTGTTGTCAGACCAGACAAGTTAAATGTCGGTCCCGACCATTTATCCCAAATTGACACAGGAGAAGAGCCGACAGGAGTCGAAGATGACTTACCTGGTGCACATCTATTTCAGATAGAAGCAGTCCTAGCAGAATTAGAAGAAATAGACCAATTCTTAGAATATGGACAAGCACCAGAAGGAATGAATACAAAGAAGAAACAAATCCTAGCTATGAAAGCTACACCATACAGTCTTATAAATGGATTCTTATACAAAATGGGATTAGATGACATCCTCAGAAGGTGTGTACTAGAACATGAACGAGACAACATTATGCATGAAGCACATTATGGACTTGCAGGAGGACATTTCCAAGCAGACACAACTACAAAGAAAATCCAACAGTCAAGGTTATGGTGGCCGACACTTCACAGATATTGCAAACACTTTGTCAGTTAATGTGACAGATGTCAATGACTAGGTCACCCCCTACCTAGCATAGAAATTCCTTTAATATCAGTAAAACCAAGTTTGACATTTGAAATCTAGGCCATAGACTTCATAGGACCATTTCCTATACCAACAAAAAGGACAGGTGCAAGGTGCATCATAACTGCAGTCGAATATGTAACTAAATGGGCAGAGGCCGAACCAGTCGACACATGTTCTAGTGAGATAGCTGCTAAGTTTATCTATGAGAATATCATCACCATATTTGGATGTCCACTAACCTTAATTAGTGACTATGAAACACACTTCATCAATAGAACTATCAAAACCCTAACCGACCAGTTCCAAATCGACCATCGTTAGAGTACAGCATACCATCCTTAGTCGAATGGAGCAATTGAAGCATTTAATAAAACATTAACAAGAGGACTAATCAAAATATGTAATGCTAATAAGGATGACTGGGACGAGAAGATACCTGCAGTATTATGGAAATACAGAACATCATATAAATGCTCGACCAACCAGACTCCTTTTTGACTAGTCTATGGACAAGAAGCAGTAGTCCCACTACACTTTCGACAACAGTCACCTATCATCGCAGAGATCCTACATGTCGATGTTGAACAAGGAATAAAGGAGCGACTATTGCAACTAAGCAAACTCGAAGAACACCGACTAATGGCGATACAACATCAAGAAATATATAAACAACAACAAAAGCATGGCATGACAGAAACATCAAGAACAAAAACTTGTCAGTAGGAGACCTTGCTTTACTATACAATAGTTGAGTAAAAGGAAAACCTAAAAATATCCATACATAATGGATGGGACCCTATGTTGTCGAAGAGATACATACCAACGGATCAGTCCGACTAAGGATGTTACAAGACATAGTATTTCAAAAACTCGTTAATGGAGCCCGACTAAAACTTTACAGAAACTAGAAATAAACATAGTGAAAAAAAATCCTATAACAACCATAACGGTTAAACCAAAAGCTATAAAAACCTAAAAATCCAAAATGCAAAATAATATCGTACATGCAGAAAACTATGACAGGAAATTACCATTTCAACACCCAACATCATGCCCATCGACGTAACGCCATCGACCATTTTCATATCCGACATCAATCGACGCCCTCGATAGTCCCATTGCGCATTCATGACCTCGAGCGCCGAAAGCAATTAATCATTAACGCACACTCAAGTGTTTGAGCTGGAACATCACATCCGCCATTAATACACTCATTAACGAAAACATCCCAAGCGTCCCCTTTAAATACTGGACCACCGAAGGATCATTCACCGCAATTCATACAGAGAGAGCATCAGAGCATCTAGATGACTGAAAGCCGAGAATCCCTTATTGAAATAGACCACCAAACTGACAAGATGGCACCCAAAAAGACTAGAGCCTCAGCCAAATCCAAGGAATTACAGACTGTAGAAACACCTTTAGTTTGAAGGCTAAATAACATTAAGAATGCTAAGGTGCACGAAGGCTCATGGAAAAAACTATGGACCGAGATGCAAGAATGGGCTTATGTCAACAAGAAGCCTACTCAAGCTATAGAGAAAATAAAATACAGTACCATATTCAACTATGTCAATGCACCGTTCATGGCCAACTTCAATGGCACCAAGGAAACAACTGTAAAGTTTATCGTAAGTCAGTACCACAATAGCCGGTTCTACTTTGACCAACCGGTTGACATCTCTGGGGAAGTCATCTCCAACCTGACAGGTCTCTTAAACACAGGAGACCCAGTACCAGTTGGTATTAAAGAATGACTGGTCAAAGAACTAACTAGGTCAACTTTGGGAAAAAACTCGAAGGGGTTGATGATTATTCAAATCAAAGCCCAAACGCCATAGATTGTGGCCAAAATAATAGCCATAACACTCACCCTAGCAGTTCGAGGCAGTAACCTCAAATTAGACATGTTAGAAGCTGTCGACACCATTGTGACAAATGGAAATATATATAGATCTGCCACCGACATGGTCAAGACCATCTGTGAAAGATGCCAAGAGACAAGAGGAATCATCAAGTTCCCCTCCCTCATACTATGGATAGTCATGTACCATATCTTCCCTGACAGAAACCTAATTCAAGAACTGACAAGATTCCACATGTGGAGATTCAAACCATTCTCCCAGAAAGGAACCTTGAAGGAACTGGAAGACGAAAAAGTGCTATTGGAGAACTGGATCCAACAGCTAAAAGTCTGCACGACTAGATGGAGGGTGCCTCAAAACATCCGACGAATTATACCAACAAAGTCCCATATCCAGTTAGAGATCGACCATAATTCGGTGTGGTACATGCAGGGTGTCGACTCAAATGCAAAATCCCTCTACTATTATCCATCGGTCGACCTGATATTTCGGGAGTTGTCTCGACAAGCTAAAACAAAAATACCAGTACTAGTGACAGCAAAGAAGATCGACTTCTTGATCGAGGAACCATTAACCGACCAAGAGAAAGAAGAATACTATGAGTTGAACCTCTACATCAGTACCTTTGTGTCGGAGGAGACACCGGTCGAACACACTGGCCGAATTCAAATCATCATCAAACCTCTGACAGCATAGAGGGCAGAACCATAGATAGAAGAAACACAGGAAGAGTAGCAGGTAATCACTCTAGCTGCAGAAATTCTCATCCCGACCTAGGAGCCAAGGGGAGAGACAGAACCCGAAAACCCAGAGTATGCTATCACAAAAGGCATTATAAAAAAAATGTTGAAAGAGATAGCAGCTGCAAGAAAGAAGTTAAAGACACAACAATGACAACAAGGAAAAGGTAAGCACAAGCTTATCATTGCAGAATCATCAGATGACGAGGAGGAACTGGAAGCTATGTTCATCGACATCATAGAATATGCCGCAACAAATAAAGTTCCAGTGGAAACCCAATTCCAAATATTTGTCGAGGCATGAGCACTACCAGGTCGACCAAAGAAAGCCAAGATCACCCACACATCGACGCCTGAAAACTATGTCGATCTTGTGTCTACACCTCCACCTCCATCCCCGACAAAAGTAACACAGGAGAAAGTACCAGAACAACATTTAGTAAGTCCACTCGACTTGTGCAAAAGTGTTATGTCAAAAGTTGTGAAGGCAAAGTTCGATAAAGATAGAGATTTGCAGGATTTCATTGAGAAACTGCCTGAGATATTTACGTCGGTACATAAGATATCCACAGAATCACCTCTTTTCGAGGTCGATGGATACCAACTAGGTCATGAATTCCAGTCCTGAACCTTTGCAACTATCACTTTGACTTTCAAGAGAAATCCCGACAAGGAAGCTGAAGTGACCGTACGTCGGATTGCGACTATCACTCCGACTGTACCCCAAAGCAACATGCTAGCCACTGTACTGACTGGAGGAGAAGAAGAATAAAATATCGTAGACATAAATCAAGATATCAACCAATTCTTCTCCAACTTAGATTCAACCCCTCATACTGAAAACCCACCACTCATCCACCATTCCCCCAACCCAATCACCCCCGACCATTCACCAACTCCATCACCACCACCACCATCTCCCCCACCACC
>LPNX010168414.1:860662-878987 GCA_001517045.1 Pseudotsuga menziesii
ATGCAACCTCATTGACCGATGCAGAGCTAGGACAACTCCTAAAAACCCTAGCAGCTGAAGCAAAGGCAAGGACTGAGCAGAGAAGTAAGGAAATCGACAAGAAGGTCGAAGAACAGGTCAAGTTCCTCAACAAATGTAACAACCTTGCACAATCAGTAATGCCAGGCCCCATAGAGGTCAACACCGACAAACCGCTCAAAAGAGCGTATCAGCTATTTGAAAGCATAGTGTCGGCACTCCAAGCACAGATTCAAGAAACAAAGGAAGAGAAAAAAGAAGAAACTGTCCGCCTCCTAATGGCGCAGCACATAGCCTTTTCTAAAGCCTATAAAGTGTTGCAAGATCACATGGAGGAGTCCGTCATCACTGAAGAAATACTGCGAGACTGGCCTGCTTACTATGGGCAAGTCTATCAGCAAACTCGGCAAACCCGACAAGGGATCTAAGCACTTGAAAATAGGAAAACCACTGATGAAACACTCTAAACCACAATAGAAGAACAAATAGTGCTTGAGACATCCAAGCTGCAGAAACTTGAGAGGGAAGCACATCAGTGGGTACACCAACCTATCCCCAAATTGGAAAAATTTGACAACATCTACCCGCAGATGAAATGACTTATTGAGATTGCCAAGGAGAAGGACCAGTTTAAGGGTCCCAACATGGAGAGAATAGTTGAAGTCTCCATTTCAGAGAATATGTCGATCTTATGAAGCCTGACTACACTCACCATCGACATCCAGAAAATATTAAAAAGTTGGATAGTTTTCCAACATCACCTACCAGTGACAGCCCCAACAATTGTCGAAGTTTGTGTACAGAAAATACCGACCATCATACTTCACAGCCCATGAAGACCAAACACATCATAATGACTACTAGGACAGACAGGAAGATTTTTTTGTACCTCCCTATTTCTTTGGGATGAAGAAACGTTTTGTTCATGGTGGAGATGTTGGAGGAGCAAGTCGATAAGTCGACTTGAACGATAGCCGACTTAGTCGATCAGCCGACTAAGTCGGCCGGCCGACTAAACTAGAGATTAGGTCAGTCACCTAAGGTCGTGTCGATTCACCAAACCAATAGGTAGTTATTTTGTAACTGTTTTGTAATCATATATATTAGGCTGTTGAGCTAGATGAGAACTTAGTTCAGTTCTCTGTGTTGTATGGACCCATTCATGTAATATAATCTGTTAATTCACCTACTTTTTCTTATCTCTTGTCTCTGTTATGTATGTATGTTTTAGTATGTATTATTGGTAACCTTACGTGATCTGTGAGATTACAAAACCACTTAATACCCCAATTTAAGGAATTGTTGATCAAGCTTGCTGGATCAATTATGCTGGGTGTGATGAAAACCTGAAATGTGTAGGTAGTTGACCTTATTTTGTCTGTTTGATTGTGTGATTTATAGGTTATCAGTTATTATCACTACATTCGCTATAAGAAGCTCATTCTCCTCACTACGTTCTCTACAGTAGCTAAGTCTTCTTCATTGCATTCAAAATGGCCCATCCAATGGAGCAGCTCAATTCCTTCAACTACCACCAGTGGAAGTAGGACATGGAGTCACTGCTTCACACAAAGAAGCTATACAAACTCACAAAGGAGTTAGAGGAAGAGCCAATTCTTAATCATGACAAAGAAAAGTATTGGAATATCCTTGATGAAGCCTATGGATGCCTATGGATGAAGAGAAGCAAGAATAATGGAAAAGGGAAGACCCAGTGTTCCTACTGTGGAAGGGGCTTCCATCCAGATAGCTCCTGCATGAAAATACAAATGGATGAAATGAATCTTCTTTTGAAGAAACATAACATTACTACACTTGCTAGCACAAGGAAGGGTGACCAAAGAGAAGAAATAAAAGATAAAGAACACACTAAAGATTGCTTTGAAAGAGGCCATGCACTGAAGGCCAGCTACTCAGCATCACATGTCTTCCTCATTGATTTGGGAGATTCCAATCATATGGTTGCATAAAGAGAATCATTCTCTTCCTTATAGTATTTTTATGGTCCTACTATTCAGCTGGGAAATAACAGTAAAGTTCAAACCAAAGGGAAGGGCTCTATCAAGCTTGAACATTGAAGGTTCAAATATGTGCTCTATGTTCCCTCCCTAGCTTCAAACCCGTTATCTATATACCATATGACTCATACTGGCTCTCCAAAGTGAGTGATATTTGGTCCTAAATCAGTGGCAATCATAGATATCTCTACTGGGAACATCATAGCAAAGGGTGTTGCAAATCATGCCTCCAAGGCATATGAGTTCTCACACTTCATGCATTTTTTAGAACCAGTGCACTCTCAAAGGGAAGGTAAAAACATTCCATCTCCTCCTCTTGCAGTTTCCACTGGTATTGCAGAACCAATTGTATCAGTTCATGAGATTAAGATTCATTCAGATTTAGATTCAGTCCCTACTTCTAAATAGGAAGCTAGGAAGATGACTGGAAATCCATCTGACATTCAGAAGACAGAGAAGCTTGCTCTATGCCATGCAATCTTACCTCGTTCAAAGAGATGCAACAAATTTCCTGTAAGATGTCACATGGCAAGGTTTGATCAGTCACACCGCCTTTAGAAGAATAGAGAGGATCATACACCTCTTCAGCCAGAAAGAGGCAAAGGTTACATTCCTCCTTCTTTCCATCAACATTTTGGGACAAGAAGGAGAAGTCTACATGATAGGCCCCAGAATACCTGTGCACAGAACACCATTCATGCTGCTTTGCTACATCACAGAGATGAAGGTTGCAGCAACATATTTCCAAGTTTTTCAAACTTGAATCTAGATTCTATCTTCTTAGATAGAGGGGGGATTTTTTCCCATGTGGTTTTTTCCCCAGCTCCTTGTATTGAGAAGTTACTTTAATTTACTTGATGTAATGAATGACCTATGGTCTTAGTTACTAGGGCTCACAAATTGTACAAGTTAGCATTTAGAGGGGGTGTTAGGATTATTAATCCTCCCTTGTCCAAATTTGGTCATATGTCTAGATCAAGACTCATGTCTAAATCTGGAGTCCATCCAGTCTATTTTTAGTCACTAGCACCCTTGGGTCTACTTGGCCTAATTGGGGCACATGTTTCAATTACTAAAGTGTGGGTAACACTAATTGAGGCCTACTTCCACTTATTGCACTTCCATGAATTTAGTTCTAGTCCTCTACATTTAGTTAGTGATAGGTTTGAATGGTTGCATGTAGGAGAGGCGCATTCCTCACCTACCATAGTTAGTTAGCCTCAGTTAACACTGAATTAGACACTTGAGTTTTTTTTAGAACTCCGATGAACTCCGATGATGATTTAGACAAGGTCAGTTAACTATTGAGTTCTCCAATAATGATTCAGACAAGGTCTTAGTTACCTACAGTCAAGTAGAGTCTAATCAATTCAATTTTCCTTATGTGGATTCAAATTGCATGTGTCTATTTAGCCATTGTACTACATTGTAATTTATTATCTAATTACTTTTTATTAATGAAATCATTCACAGTTGCAAGCCATTTTTGCACTGTTTCATTCTTCAATTGCTGAGTAAATTGTGTGATCTATCTTGTGAGTTGCGTGTTTGTCCACATATCTATGTGCTCAATTTAATATAGTGGGGTGCATGATCTCCACCAAGGTAGGTTATGATTATCACATTGGAAGTATTTTTATTTGCTTAAGGGAATTCAAAATAATTCACTCAATTGGTAATATTTGATTATCAAGAATCCATACAAGTCTAGAATGAATGCCACTTTTTATTCTAAATAATACCATGCATAATCTAGTGGGACAATAACAAACATTGCAATATCATGGATGGATGACTTATTTTCTAAGCATGGAGAGAGTATTCCAAATAGAGAAACCATACACATTCTAGATAATTTCTCAAGGAAATCTACAACTTGTACAAGGAATTTGTTCAAGAGGCCGAAGGAAATAATAGTTTCATTAGATATGCATATTTTACAAGGCTATAGAAAATATATTTCAACAATGACCATATTCCTAAGAGGTCAAATATGGGGGTTTGTAGTATATCTGCTTCTCTTAAACAAATAAGGGATAGAAAGAGGCATGTCTCTAAAAAGATTATTTTCTTGAAAACATATCAATTATAAAATCTCATCAATGTTTTATTTTTATTTTATTTGTAGATTCTATTATAAAATAACTTCAAGCACATCACAATCAATAATCACTTGAATGACAAAAGTTATACAAACATCGCAAGAAGTGTTATGATGATCGATATCAGTATTTGGGATTGATAATTGATGGCATGGATTAGAAAAAAAACACTTTTTCAACATTTTGTGTTAGATTTTTAACATTAAGCTAGCATTATATTAGGATATTTAACTGAGAGAATAACAAGCATAACAATCAAACACAAGAGACAATGAACACAGTGTTTTTTCCTGGGGGAAACCATAAATGGAGAAAACCTCGCAACTTCCTTAGAGATAGAATCAACACCAAATAGAAAAGCCAAAAATAGTAAGATGATCTCCTGATAGCAGTAACCTCTTTCTTCCTAGCCCCAGTGTCTTCTTCTTCCTCAGCTATGCGCTACAACTGAGTGTGAGTGAGTGTGTATCAAATAGAGAGGCTAGCTCTCTATTTATACTAATTCCCGACTTGACTAAACCCAACTAGGGCCGACTTCACTAGGTGATTCTAATAACCCTAGTGCCCCAGAACTGAGGGGACTTCAACCCTTGATCAATAGGATGGTTACCCACAATGACTTGACATGACTTGTTTACATTATAGATCCTCCCGATCAGAACATTGGGGCACATTAGAGGAAATTTCGGGTCTAAAATGGGCCTTACAAGAAAACACGCCAACAATAAATTTTGTGAGTTGGAATTCAGGAACCAATAGAATTTCAATCAAATTAGTCAACCATAATGGTTGAATTGACATATTTGTCATAAAAGAAAACTACTTTTTTTGTTTGTATTTTCGACATATCTCCTTGTGTTTTTACTCAAATTCCGAGCAGGAGAGCTCATTGGATGCAGAATTTATTCCCTCATCCAACGAGTACCCATGTTGCATACTTTTGACAGACCTCTCTACCCCAAAAATAAGAAATACTTGAAAAAATGTGATGATGATGTCATCATCATGTTTTTTCAGGTATTTCTTATTTTTGGGGTAGCAAGGTCCATCAAAAGTATGCAGTGTGGGTACTCGTTGGATGCGGAATTAAATTCATCATCATCATGTTTTTTTAGGTATTTCTTATTTTTGGGGTAGCGAGGTCCATCAAAAGTATGCAGTGTGGGTACTCGTTGGATGTGGAATTAAATTCCACATCCAACGAGCTCTCCCACTTGGAATTTGAGTAAAAACATAGGGAGATATGTCAAAAATACGAACAAAAAAAGTAGTTTTTTTCATTCTTCCTCCAAAATTAATAACTATTATTTTATTATTTTAACTATTATTTTATTATTTTCCTTAGGAGGCCCATTTTAGACCTCAAATTTCCTCTAATGTGACATGACTCAATTACATTACAGACACATCTCGGAATAAACATCGGGGTACAAGACATAAGATACATAGGTGAATACATTCCGAAGTTACAAATACATCAACACTCCCTCTTAACTAGGAAGGTATTCTTTCGACACAATTTTCAGCACTAGTCTTCTTCTCTGTATTGACTGGATCATCTCGTCATCTTCATCTTCAAGTATTCTTTGTCTTCTTCATCTTCAAGTCTTCTTCGTTTTAGGATCTAGATCATCATGACTACTGGATCATCACTGCTAGATCATCATCACATTGGGATCATCACTTGACTGGATCGTCATCAACTCTGGATCAACATCACATCTGGATCATCACTTGATCTGGATCATCATCACGTGCTATCTCAGAATGGTTCTATCTCGATTCTTCTCGTCACAAGAAGTTCTACAGAGCCAACCCTTTTTCATACTGGTTGTAGGCCTACCCTTCATGTATGTCTTCAGCACTTATATCTGACCCTAAGTCATAAAGGCCCACCCAGCTCTTACATCTGACCTCATCTTGTCAGAAAGGCATGCCCAACACTCACATCTGACCTCATCTTGTTAGAAAGGCCCAACACTCACATCTGACTATGTGTAAACACATCACGCCAGAATGGCTCAGTGCTTACATCTGACCTCATCTTGTCGAAAAGGCTCTGCACTTACATCTGACCCCATCTTGTCAGAAAGGCACAACACTCACATCTAACCATGTGTAAATGCATTGCGCTAGAATGGCTCAGCACTTATATTCGACCTCATCATGTCAGAAAGGCTCTACACTTACATTCGACAATGTGTAAACACATCGCATCGAAATGGCTCTTAGTCCCAAACTGAGGATTCCTAGTAACTGACCAGGTGCCTCCATTCTCCTAGAGAATGGCATCAGCCCTTATATCTGATCAAGTGGGATAAATCCCTCAATCAAATTAGAATGGCCATGATCTCACATCTGATCATGTAAGACTACATCCTACAGTCATATCAGAATGGTCCTCAATCCTAGACTGAGTATTCCTGGTAACTGACCAGGTGCCTCCATTCCAAGAATGGCATTCAGCCCTTACATCTGATCATGTAGGAACCAATCCTACAATCATATCAGAATGGATCAGAACTCACATCTGACATGGAAGGAACCTAAATCCTCTCACCATGATAGAATGGCTTAGCCCTTACATCTGACCATTGAAGGAACTTAATCCTCTCCCATGTCAGAATGGTCTAGGTCTCATAATTTCCTCTTGGAGGGAACCTCGATCTGGAGAACACCAAGCTTCTCCCTAAAGTAATCAAACTTAACTCTAGCCAATGGCTTCGTCAATACATCAGCTATTTGTTCGTTTATCATGACATACTGGAGCTTCACTGCTCCTCTCTGCACCATATCCCTAATATAGTGATACTTGATCTTGATATGCTTCGACTTGTCATGGAACACTGGGTTCTCTGACAACTTCACACAAATATGGTTGTTGCGATGTATACAAGTAGCATCCATCTGGAGATCAAATAAATAAGACAGTAGCTTCCTCATCCATACTGCCTCACAACTAGCTGAACAAGCTGCAACATACTCTACTTCAGCTGTACTCAGAGCCACACAAGATTGTTTCCTACTAAACCAAGAGATCACACTTGATCCCATACTGAACCAACATCCTAAAGTGCTCTTCCTATCGATGGCACTTCCTACCTAATTTGAATCAACATAACCCTCTAGGTTAATCTTCTAATTCACCTCGTACTTGAGCCCATAATCAACTATACCCTTCAGGTACCTCAAAATATGCTTTGCAACAATCAAGTGAACATGTCTTATATTTGTCAAAAACTCGCTCAAGGTGTTCATAGCAAAGCAAATATTTGGTCTTGTGTTTGTCAAGTACATCAATGACCCAATCATCTGATGATACATCGTACCATCAACTGCTTCTGATGAAGCATCACTCAATAGCTTCAGGTTCGATTCCATAGGTGTGGTTATGGCCTTACAGTCCATCATCCCGAATCTCTTCATAATCTCTACTGCATACTTTCCTTGTCCAAGGAAGACTCCATCTGCATTCTGCTACACCTCCATGCCTAAGAAATAGTGCATCATACCTAAGTCCTTCATTTTAAACTCAGTAGCAAGTTTCCTCTTCGTATTAGCAATCAACCCGTCCATACCTATTACAAACAGATCATCCACATACAACAAGAGTATCACTGGGTTGCCATCTTCAACCTTGTAGTATAGTTTGGAATTTGCTTTGCTCTTGGTAAATCCCAAACTGGATAGGAAACCATAAATTCTACGGTACCATGTCCTAGGTTCTTGTTTCAAATCATACAGGGCTTTCTTCAATCTGCCCACATGAGACTCCCTGTCATGTATCTCAAAACCGAGTGGTTGTTCTACATACACTTCCTCTTATACTACACCATTCAAGAAAGCAGTCTTGACATCCATATGGTCTATCAAGAGAGCAAGTACTGATCTGATGGAAGTGTATCTGGCTACAGGTGCAAAGGTTTATTCATAATCTATTACTTCTTTCTGTGAGAAACCACAAGCCATGAATCTTGCTTTATATTTCTCGATGCTGCCATCTACATCATGCTCAATCTTATAGATCCATTTGGAAGTTACAATGGACTTCCCTTCTGGTCTTGGGACAACATCCCAAACATCATTCTTCATGATTGACTGATACTCTTCGATCATAGAATCCTTCCATTCTTTCCGTTCTCCCGCTTCTTCATAGTTGGAAGGTTCTTTATCAATAATGTCACATAGTAAGGCTACGTAACTAGAGCAATATCTAGTTCTCTTTCTTCCTCTAGGTGTTTCTTCTGAAGCTCCATATCTTTCTGCACCTTGGATAATTTCACGTACCCAAGCAGGTTTCCTCTTATGAGGATTCTTATCGAGAGGTGGATCTACAGGTTCTTGAGGTTCTTCAAATTCTTGATCTTCTTCTTGAATTTCTTCATTCATGATTGTGTCATGAATTCTAGGTTCTCTTGTTTCTTCAGGTTCTTTAGCCGGTTTCTTCCTAGAATTGATGTAGGATGAATCTTCGTCAAATGTTACATCTCTTCTAATGTCAATCTTCTTGAACCCTGGGAAGTATATTCTGTAAGCCTTCAAGCTTTCAGAGTATCCCACAAATATACCCTTCTTTCCTGAAGGATCTAAAACCGTCCTCTTTTCTTTCAGAATGTGTATGTACACAGGACAACTGAATATTCTGAGATGGATGACTTCTGGTTTCTTTCCCGGGAAGACTTCTTCAAGATTCTTGTTCTCAAGTACTCTATGTGGAGTATGGTTCTATACATACACCGTTGTTCGGGCAGCTTCTGCCCAAAGATGTATAGGAAGATCTTGATCATGAAGCATTGCTCTTGTAGCTTCCATGATAGTCCTATTCTTCCTTTTTGTAATCCCAATCTATTTTGGATTGTATGGAGTGGAAAACTCCCTCTTAATCCCTGAGTCTTTGTACAACTCTTTGAATTCATTTGATTTGAATTCTCTGCCATTATCTGATCAAAAAGTCTTGATCTTATTTTCAGTTTGGTTCTCGATCAAGGCTTTGAATTTCTTGAATTTGTTGAATACTTCATCTTTGTTCTTCATGAAGTATATTCATGTCTTCCTAGAAAAATCATCAATAAAAGAAACATAGTATGCATACCCACTTAGTGAATTGGATGACATTGGAACACATACATCGGAGTGGATGATTTCCAAGATTCCTTTTGCCTTGCTCTCACTACTTGGAAATGTCTTCTTTGTTTTCTTCCCTTTCGCACATCCTTTGCATACACCTTCATTTTTTGTTTTCATTTCTGGGAGACCTTCAACAACTTTGCTTGCAAGTGGTAGTGCTCTATAATGCACATGTGCAAGCCTTATATGCCAAAGCTCATTTGGTTCTACCGAGTCATGAACCAAAGCTTGTTCTGGGGTGCCCTTCAATTTGTATAGTCCTCCTTCTTGTTCTACAATCACTACTACATCATGAAAGACTTTCCTTTTGGCCACATGAGGACTTGGCCATCTACAAATGCAACCCTCATTCCTTTTGCATCTAATGCAGATATGGAGAGAAGGTTCTTCTTTAGTCCAGGTACAAACAATACATCTTTCATCTTAATAGACTTTCTAGAGTCTATCTTATAGGAGGATCACCCACTACCTTTTATTGGATACTAGTAGTCATCTCTAACTTTCACCTTGTGAGGTGATTCATGTTCAGATAATTTCACAAGGGATTCCTGGAATCCTATCATGTTCTTGGAAGCACCACTGTCTATAAGCCAATCATTACTGCCATGTGTGATAGTTCCCGTGAGAGCGAAAATCAGAACATATTCTTCATCACTTGAAGAATAATCACTGTCTTGTCTGTTTCTCTTTGTGGAAAGTTCATCATCCTCTGCAGCATGAGCATGATGTCTTCTCTTGTTTCCCTTCTTCTTGTGAGAGATACTTTTGTTCTTAGGACAATCTCTAGCAAAGTGTCCTTTTTCATCACATGTATAGAAAATGAACTTAGATTTATCTCTAGGCTTTCTAAAGTTATTCCTTTGATTAGAGTATTTACTTCTGTGATGACTAGATCTGGTTTTCTTGGACTGTACTATGAGAGCTTGATCTTCACTTCCCATCTTCTCTTCTCGAGCTTCTATCTAAGATTATTCTTGAGAGCATTCTTCCCACAGTCTGCTAAACTTGACTAACTTCTTTCTGGCACAGATCTCTTGAATGAAAGAGTCCCATGTCCTAGGGAGACCATTCAAGGTGGTCATCACAATCTCTGCATTCTCCACTTCTTCATGTACTGCTTCCAATTATTCCTTGATCTGAGAAATCCTTGTGAAGTAATATTGGATGGTTTGTGCATTCTGGATCTTCACATTCTTCAATTGGTTCCTCAAGGTCATCTTTCGATTTATGTTCTTTCCTTCAAACAATTTTGTTAGGGCATCAAACATAGATTTAGGTGTCTTTAAGGAGGACACCTGTGGTATGAGGTGATCCTTGATAGAATCAACAATGATCCTTTTTTCCATAATCAACTTCTTCTTGTGTAAGGCCTTAGCCTCATCTCCCTCTGGAACTAGAACCTCCTCATTGATGTAGGAGTCCAAATCATTCTCTTCCAGGACCAAGGAGATCCTATACTTCCAGGATTGAAAGTTATCAGCTCCCTCAAGATTTTCATCAATATTGGTATGATGAGACATCTTAACTGAGAACCTCAAATGGAAATACAAAAGATTTATATCTTACCAGGTCAAGATGTTGAATCTGGATTTGGAGCTGAAATTCTATAGTGTTGATTCAGGAGGAGATTAGGGTTTTAATTTTTCAGAGTTTTGTCCAACTAAATGCTTTGATTTTGATCCCTAATTTTGATTTTGGGGAGGAGATCAAT
Organism: Pseudotsuga menziesii; assembly: GCA_001517045.1. NCBI lineage: Eukaryota > Viridiplantae > Streptophyta > Pinopsida > Pinales > Pinaceae > Pseudotsuga > Pseudotsuga menziesii. The sequence goes on from LPNX010168414.1 coordinate 871,639, forward strand.
CTAGGCCTGGGCTCACTGAAAATTTTCACTTCTGTGAAAAGCCCTAATTTTCGGCAATAGTGTCGGGTCCAAAACTGAAAAACCTCATAATTGGATTCAGCTTCGACAGAAAGATGTTCCCTAGGGAGGAGAGTTATTCCAACCTTATTTTACTGAAAATATGTGGAGAGAGATCCAAAAAGTAGGAATCCATAAATCCCACATGTTACGAAGAGAAATTCCTATGGCTTGGGGTACCACAACAAACAGCTTGACTCCAGAAATCAATCCTTTCCAATATGCAAGAGAAATCAAATATCTAACACTAAAGGATCAGACCTCATACCTTATTTCAGATAGTTGAAGTATATCCCCGTTGATCTTTCCAACTTCAGCTTGAATTGATTAATCAATTCCTCAACAATAAGTAAACAAGACAAGCAAACTATATATATTGGTGTTAGATCTACTCTAGCATATATAATCAACAACGTATAAGCATTTGAAATCATCCATGGATAAAATATTCATTCAAACATACATTATTGGACAGGAAAAGATATTTCTATTAATATAAAATCATAGATTACAATGAATACAACCTCTATCGGCACGTCTGCTAATCGGAGAAACTGAATCCCCCACTTGGGCCTCCACCACCTCAATCCTCCATCTCTCGATAGCAAGCTCACAAGAAAAAAGAAATCTTGGGAAGAACACCAAAGTGCTCCAAGGGACAAAGGGATGCAGACTCAAGCACAAGTTTCAGCAGCAATGGACTATAGTTTCTTTGCTCTCAATTCTCTTATTCCCTCAATGTATCCAAAGGGTTCCTTATATAGATTTTCAATGGGGTAATGAAAGGTCAAATCTGAGCAATCTCAAGGCATATGGAAGGCCAGGAGACAAGTGAGTTAGATCCATGTCAAGGAAAACTCCAAAAGGATTTGGATTTTGTACACATCCCGATGTACACGGTTTTAGGGGTCAAACCTGTGTCTATACGCGATAAGGGGTTTAAAAGTTGCATATAGAATTTTCACATGTTTTTAGGGATGGTCTAGGAAACATCAAAGAAAAAAAAATGGTCCAAGGGGTCTAAGGAGTCTGCAGAGGGACAGGGGAAGGCCATACAAGTGTGATTCACTTGGTGTGGTAAAATCAGCTATAATAGATGCCCCCTAATGTGTGAGGTCAGAGGGGTCATACAATGGCTGAAATACATTATAAGTCCATCCCAGAAGTGGAGTGATGAAGAATCCCAAATGGAAGACCAGCCACCTAATCAGCATAGTACAATGATACAACTCTGCACATAACTGTAAATACATATAGCAGTCCCAGATACATAAGAGTACAATGGCCATGAATAGGCATCATACAAAATATGACATAAGTGGTCATCGCCGCGTACAATATACATAAATCAGAATCTCCATGATGAAGATATACAAAGGATCATGATCTCCATAATGGCTAAAGATATACAATGGATCAAGATCTCCATAATAGCTAGAAATATCTGACATATACTGGAATCAAGTCATGAGAGATGAAATCTAATGAACATTGGCACGATCAAGGAGGTAGCATATAAGAGATGCCACCAATCTGGAAGGTCTTCTACACAAACCACTACGAGTACAAGTCCTACTATGTGAATAGAGGTGTCGAGGTCAAACATAGTAATCCATCATCTGATTACCGGTCATTGATGTATACCATTAACATACGTGAGATCACCCACCGATAATGATAATGGGAGTCAAGGTACTAAAGTGCAAAATAACAAGTGTAATAAATGTGTTGAGGTCAAACACTTGAGAGGATCCATCGATCAGGGGACATTGATGTATTCCCAAAAACTTTCGATGGTGAGAGAACCTGTCACTGATGACTGTAAGTCTCAAGGGACGCGGAAATGACTCTAGATTCCAATCCTCGAATAAAATATCTGAAGTCGATGGTATGAAATCTGCTGGAAGGAGGGCATTAAGGCATCCCCCATCATCCAACAAGAGGTACTAAGCAAAGCTATATAATGTGGAAGGACTCGATCATAAGGTGCACGAACCAATAACTGTACCAGGAATGGCCAACATGCAAAGTCAAGATAACTGAGTAATGGCTGACTCAGGTTTCAAATTTTTTCAAACAATATCATAACGATGAATGGTGACTGAATAAATGAAGCATAGACTTGATATACAAAATTGGGACATCTCTACGACATAGGAGGCATCGACATAGGCTCCATAGGGATTGGAAGCTTAACCAGTGAATGAAGATAAACTCAGATAAATGAGTACAGCTCCTAAATTCAAACTATAAACCCAACCAATGGATGTGATATACAGTGCTCTGTTCAAAGTCGACATGACTTGACAGCTGCCAAAGATAACATCTTTCCTCGCCCAGCTTTTTGGTTTTTAAAATTTTTTTTTTTTTGGACTTTTTCAAATATTTAAAAATCTTGAAAAAGAATAAAACTACTTTATAGTTACATACTAGGAGGAGATGAGTGTCATATGGGAAAGCAAACTACTTCCAAGCAATGGAACATACCTATGCTCAATGCAAGGATACATGTGTAGGATAGCGACACTCGGGGGAGAGTCCCCTCTCTGTAAAATAGGGAATCAAGATGCAAAGGATATACAAAATGGCTCTGTGTGGCTAGACATGAGACAAGCTCGGGCTATATGGCTGATACTCAAAGTCAAGGAAGCTGGCATAAGGCTCAATGAGGTAGGAAAAGCTCATGATAATTCAATTACAACTTGACATAAGGGAGTCCTGAGGGAAATAGGCCAACAAAATATCAAGAGGAGTATGAGGCTCTTGCAAAAGGACATGGTGGGACTAAAAGGGACTCCCAGACCTAAGAGAGGACTCACAGCATGGGTACCAAATGCAAAGGGGAGCTAACTAGGACACCCATGTATAGGAAAGCTCTACCATTCACATAGTACCACTTCTAACAATAGCATGAAGGTTCCGTGATACCATGGAATGGGTTTGTACCTAAGGTTAAGATGAAATGGTCATAAGGCAATGCATAAGTGCAAGCGGATGTGATATCCTAACCTATATGATAGTTCAGACATAATACCTATGATAGGAATTAACGGGTCGAAACCTCGGAGAGAGTTTACAAAAATTGGACCCTACATGACAACCATATTAGTCCAAAACAACCCAAGATAGTCAATAAAGAATACAAACTATAGGATATAGGGAGGAATGATCATGACAACTGCACACAAAGGAAACAATACAGTGAACGATGGGACATAAAAAGGAAAGTAAGGTCTAAACCCAACGCTCATGCATCCACTACCACCCCCATGAGGATGACCAATGGTGTAAAGACCGAGCTGAGGGAATTAAAATCCTCCACAAATGGAGTAGAGGACAGAATGTGACCACTCCCAAATCTATAAGTAGGGTAAGGGACTATGATGCCCCCAAGTCTGACACTAGGGTCTGCACTAGGACCAAGGACGGGTGATATAATACCAGGCATGCTGAAAATAAAAGGACCCGAACTCAAGAGAGCATAAATATACTCAATTAACCACGATCCCAAAGGCCAACTAGTGCACAAAGAGCACACTCCTAAGAAAATCTACAGCCAAAATACAAGAAAACCAAGGGGAGGATATGTGAGCTCCCAAATGCAATAGGTATGTCTCACCTAGGACAGGCTCGAAACTTCCATACACTACAAGTGGAGGTATGTAACCAATTATAGTGTCCCTCAGCTTCAATGCATAAAACGACTGTGTTGTCCAACCTCTACCTGGTCGGGACACCTGCAAAATAAACTCTGCGAAGTACCCCCTTGATAACCTAGGTAAGAAAACTAAGGTCACCTCAATATAATCAATGCTTAGGCAAACAGTCGTAGGCTGGATTGACCATATGGGAAGGCTAGCAAAGCCCGAAACTCTCGAAAGAGCCCCTAGATACGGATACAATCCTGGAAATATCTTTGGTGCTACTCAGTTATGACTAGGGGTCATCCCAATCAATAACCGCTCACACTTCCTCGTGCTTAACTCCCTTGTAAGAGGAGGATCCTGAGAAACACTATTTATACCAAGCAATTTCACACTCTCACCTGGACAGACACATACATGTTGTTGTTTAGTGGTCTTGGAGAATTTACTGACAATGAACTATTCCAAGACCCTAAAACCTAATCTTGTTGGTGAACCCTATAAAAGAAAAGAGTGTAATTCATTTTATTATGCGTTGATTTTAATTGGTTGTGATTACTCAAAGGGAAATGGCTGTGCAACTAATGACATGAAGACTCAGTAGTGAAATAAAAGTGCACACCATAACAAACAATGCTAAGTACAATCTTTGTCAAATGAAAAATAGGGTATGCCACTACATGAGATGCATAAATATATATTCTTTTCCAAATGCCAATGCAATCCTTCCTATATGAAGGCCTAAATACAACTCTCATCCAAGTAATCCAATGCAAGTACCTCCTCAAATCCATATGCAAAAAATGAAACTACCTTGTATTTTTTGATATAAAAGAATGAAAAATGCAATAAAAGCTATCTAAAACTCTCAGTCTCTGCAGCAAGTATACAACACAAGACCAGCAAGACATCGAGACAAAAAATAGTAATGCACTAATGGCAAAACAAAAAGGATAAATGACTAAAACTAATTTCAAATAAAAATCAATGAAAAAGTGGTCTTTGGTCACAAAAGGAGCATCCAACAGACAACATCAGACCCAAGGAAGACCCAACCACACTCACAACCCCACCCAACAACTTCCCACAACATCAAACTCACCAAAAGGGAGGATGCACGTGACTGTTTAAAGAACAGCTGCATATATACGCGGTTTTTGGCCAAAAAGTTGCATGTATACGTGGATTTTGGCCAAAAACTCCATGTGTGTATACATGACTTTTGGCCAAAACTCCGTGTGTGTATGCGACTTTTAGCCAAAAACCTGCGTATACAGAGAAGACAGTGGTAAAAAGCATGCCAAGGGTCAAACCAATAAAGGGGAGTTTCAATGGATGAACATACTATAAAATGCAATACATAAACAAGGAGAAACAAAGAGCAAGTCAAGAATATCAATCCCATTGTGACCGCAAACTGCAAATAAAAAAAAGGAACATCCCCAGCAAAGTCACCAATTCTGTTATGGAGAGAAATTCCTATGGCTTGGGGTACCACAACAGACAGCTTGACTCCATAAATCAATCCTTTCCAATATGCAAGAGAAATCAAATATCTAACACTAAAGGATTAGAGCTCATACCTTATTCTGGATGGTTGAAGTAGATCCCCGTTGAGCTTTCCAACTTCAGCTTGAATTGATGAATCAATTCCTCAACAATAAGTAAACAAGACAAGCAGACTATATATATTGGTGTTAGATATACTCTAGCATATATAATCAGCAACGTATAAGCATTTGAAATCATCCATGGATAAAATATTCATTCAAACATACATTATTGGACAGGAAAAGATATTTCTATTAATATAAAATTAGAGATTACAATGAATACATCACTAGTAGAAAATGAGAAATTAATGACTAAAAAAATGACTAAAATCAGGCTATAAACGACTATTTTTTAGTCGGTGACTAATAGTACCAAATTACCACTATCTTATAGCTAGTCGTATTTCACTAGTCATTAATAGCTTAACTTAGTAGTCATTGATTTAGTCACTAATTTAGTCATTGATAGTCAATGATTTAGTCATTGTTTTAGTTATTGATAGTTAATGATTTAGTCATTGATTTAGTCACGGATTTAATCATTGATTTAGTCACTGAGTGAGTCATTGATTTAGTCGTTGATTTAGTCACTGATTGCAACCATTAATGACCAAATATACGACTAAATAAACTACTAGATTTAACATATTAATGACTAATCTAAATATGACTAAGATACGGGAAATTAGCTACTAATAGTCGTATATATGCAAATTCAGTTGTTTTTGTAGTCACAAATTTATGATAGGGCAAGGAGGAATCGAACCACCAACCTCCTGCCTATAATTAGGCAGGCGCTCTACCATTGAGATAGCACCCTTTAAGAAGTTGTTATTGCTTGACAATGATGATATTCAAACAAATTTATGATAGATATCAATCTACAAACTACATAATTATTACTATTACAACTTACCAGTAACTAGTATTTATGATAAACTAATTCCTAAGAGCCATGTACAATTTTCCCTGTAACTAAAGCTAATAAAAATACTACAAATACTCTTACCAAAGAGATTTAGTGATGAGTACCTCTTCCCATTCTCCATCACTATCATTCTCATAGTCCAAAGAAGAATCCTTCCTGAAAGGATTTTGAAGCCCAATGGCATCACTGCATCAAAAACAATAAAAGAGTATACTCAAACAATAAGCAACAGCAGGAGTGTCTAGAGCTACTCCAAAAGCATAAAAGTAAGTTAAACTGACTGATAAGGTAAATCCTCTTATATGCTTGATCATGAAAAAGCATGATCAAGCATATAATTTCCTTATTCAGATAGAAAGTATCAGTTCTTGAACTATGCAGTAAAAGTAACATTTGAAGAACTTTAAAAGGTGGAGCCAAGCAAGCTAATAATGAGAGAAACCTAGCAGAAGAAAAGCCAGCTCAAAAATGAAGATATGTTTCTGTAGTTTGTCCCACAGGCCAAGATCCTAGCAGTGAAAAACCTTAGAATGAGATTACTCCAGAGACTCATATGAATGTATCTACTGTAAACTAGATTAAAGAGGCCTTGACTTACCTATATTAGTCAACTACCATGTCACCAAATATGATCATGAAAGAGAGCAGTCTACTTAAATAGTTTAATCTCCTCCACCTATGGCAGATTGGTTAAGAGCCAGCATCCTACTCTAAAGGACTAGAAAAGAGATAAACAATTAAAGTAACTTAGAATCTATATCCATGGATAGTCTGTTGGAAAGCATGGCAAAAGAGAGACTGAAGAAGGGAACAAAATATGGGCACTGGGGCAGGTATTAAGGGCAAAACCACTATTTATAGAATCGGTTAAATACAGTGATAAGAAGAAGGAATTTGTCTCTCTGACAGACAAAAAATAAGGATTAAAAATTGGTGTCTAAAAGACTAAATCGAACTTCCAATACCTTCAACAACTTTATACTTGAAAGTACCATTTACTTGGTATAAAAAATTTCTTTGGTGCCTTAAAGGAGGCACTTCAGGCATTCTGAACACATGTTATCATTAGGGCATTAAAAAATGACTTGCACATGGAAGTGGTTTGGGAACTAGTTTATAGAAAATATAATCAATGTGCAAGATGGTTAAGTTTGACCATGTTGAAGA